>JAEQBH010000435.1:600000-928463 GCA_016808115.1 Tetrastigma voinierianum | reverse complement strand
GGGGCCCCCTCGAGGTTTAGCTCAATCAAAGTTTATTAGAGGTATGTGGTGAACGCAGGCTTGTTTTAATCATATCTCCATATAGAGTCGAAATTGTTCATTGTTTGTTTGTTAGTTCCTTGTTGCCAAGGAGGTTTTGTTAAAAATTCATAATTTTTTTGTCAACCGTTCCAAACTGTCAGTTTGGCCCAGTTCATCGAGAGCCATACGTATACAACATTGTTTTTGGGTGATTTTGAGCACTCCTCCTTGTTTTGATCATATCTCCCCTCATCAAACTTGGAATGGTGCACCGTTTTTGGTCTCCTTATTCTTCAGGAACATTCTATCAAAATTTCATAATTTTCCTCAACCCGGATGGACTGGTTGGCATGCGGTTCCAACAGTTAGTCGGGATATCTTGTGTGGAGCGCTGTTTTTTATGATTTTGGAGCCCAAATCCTATGGTTCGGGTCATGGCTCAGCTCAACCATAGACAGTATTATTGGGTCCATTTGGGCCTTGTCTTAATTACATACAGCCATGAATCCATATGGATACTTGGTGGTGAAGCAAGCTGAAAACTTAAGATATTCAGCTTGCATGGAAAATGAGGAGAAGAGTTAATGGGGAAGCTATTTCCGAGACTGATTGGGGCTCTTTCCAAAGCTTGAAGGTGGAAAACACCAGGTAGGCTCAGAGTCTGAGGTGGGAATGAGTACAAAAGGAGAGAAAGATCAAAGTGGAAGGGACCTTTTGCGGGACACTTTAGAGACAAGCAGCCGTTCACGGTCTGCTTGGATGTAGTTTGTTTCTTTTCTGCGTTTTGTGGAAGAGGTAAAAGTAGACCCTGTCTCCACTCTATTCTTTAAGAGACATTCCTGATCAAATTTGGGGTTTCCTCAGCCGTGGCGGTTTTCACGCTCATACGTGAGAAAACCGGTTCAACCTTATTTCTGGGCAGTTTGGGTCAGTTTGGTTTATTTGGTTGATTCTCACTCATCCGGGCGGCTGAGAATCGATCACCGTTTGTTTGTTAGATTCCTGACTCTTTTGGGAAGGTTCTGGAAGAGGAACACGAGCCTCTCTCAACGATATGGACTGGATTGGGAAACCAGATCGTGATTCATTGGATTGGTTGTAGGAAAGGCCAGTTTGGGTAGTTTAGTTTATTTTGGTTGATTCTCACTCATCGAGCTGAGGGGCTCGATCACCGTTATTTTTAGATTCCTGACTCTTTTAGGAAAGTTCTGGAAAATTTTGAGAGCCTCTATCAATGATATGGACAGGTTGGGAAACCAGATCAGTCGGTTCATTTAGGTTAGGTTTGCAGGAAAGGCAGTTTGCGTAGTTTGGTTGGTTTTGGTTGGTTCTCACTCATCCCAGCTGAGAATCAATCACCGTTTGTTTAGATTCTGACTCTTTTAGGAAGGGTTCTGGAAAATTTTGAGAGCTTTTCTCTCAATGATATGGACTGGTTGGAAGAAACCAGATCAAGTCAGTTCATTGAGTTAGGTTTGCAGGAAATGCAGTTTGGGTAGTTTGGTTAGTTTTGGTTGGTTCTCAACTCATCCAAAGATGAGAATCGATCACCGTTGTTGTTGATTACAGCTCTTTTAGGAAGGTTTTGGAAAACCCCAGAACTCTCAATGAGATGGACTGGTTGGGAAACCAAATCCAGTCCAGTTCGTGGGATTAGGTTGCAGGAAGGCAGTTTGGGTAGTTGATTTGGTTTGATTTGGTTCTATGCATCCGAGCTGAGGAATCAATCTGCGTTGTTATTAACTAGATTCCTGAATTTGTAGGATGGTTTCTGAAATTTTTGGAATCTTTCTCAACAGTCTAGACTGGTTGGGAAACCGAACCCATCGAGTTCATTAGATTCAGTTTGCTGGAATGGCAGTTTGAGTAGTTTTTCTTTGTTTGTGTTGGTTCTTAGTCATTGGTCGAATTGTACTATGTTTGTCTTGTTGGATTCTGACTTTCTAAGGAAGGTTCGAAAAGTTTTGAAATCTTTCTCCACAACCATCTAGAACTGGTTGGGAAGCAGACAGCCGGTTCATTAGGTGGGTTTTCGGAATGATGGTTGGGTACTTTGTTTTGGATTGATTCTGGTCATTGATGAATCGCATTCCTTTGTTTTAGTTTCTGACTCTGTGAGGAATTTTGACAAGGTTCAGAATTTTCTCAATCGGTTGGACTTGTTGAGAACCGATTAATGGTTATTACAAGCGGCTCATGAGGCGGCCCCATTTAGCATGTTTAGTCTCGAATCTATCATAGCGTACTCTGGTTGCCCCAAGGAACACAGTAGGCTGCCTTTGGGGTCTGAGTTCAGTTTGGTTTGAACAAGGTGGGGTAGTGGGCAATGTGGGATGAGGTATGTATCGTTTGGTTTGTGGGATTTTTAAAGAGGATTATTGTGCTTCAAAGTAAGCAAATCAACACCTCCATAACCTTCCTTTCTTTTTGTATGGGATCAACATTTGGTTTTAAATGCATGATGTATGATATTGTTGCCCTAACTATTCTACGACATAGCTGGGGACCTCAGATGTACTTAGCGTTGAGTGTTGTATTCATATCACGCACATGGTGTTGATTTGTGTTTATGATGCATTTAAGCCTGGTAAACCTGCTTATGCGTGCATGGCTAGGAGACCACAGGTATGTGCTTTAATGTTGGGTGATAATTCCACATAGATACTTGTGTTTAGGTGTGTGCCTTATATCTTTGTTGGCTGCCTTTGATGTAGTGTGTAGCCCGGGGACCACAGTACGCTGTTGCCACTTTTGGTTGAGTGTTTTTTTAAACCAGTGCTGATGCCATTAAGTTTGGTCTGATCTAAATTCTTATATTTAGCCTAGGGACTTCATCAGTGTGACCCATATGCTCCCACGCTGCAATTCGCTATTGAGGAGCCGAGTTAGGGCCTAGAGGTCTTTACCTCATATGAAATTTTCCTTCACAGATAGTAACCCGATCCTGGGACCGAAATCTAGTTTTAAGCATGCAGCTTTTCCATAAGGTCATTGGGGTTTTTGTTCTTGCCAGGGTTCCTTTATAAAATAACAACAAAAGTAGTGACGACTCAAAGAAAAAATTATTGTCCTCACCTCGAGTGGATTTTCAGCTTCGAAAATCAAGCACATTTCCTTCCATTTAAAAGCGAAGTCAGCAATAGGCACATGAATCGAGATGATAGTCCTGAATACCTAAGTTATTGCTCTTTGCTCTCAGGTATGGTTTTCTCTGTGTCACTAAGAGGCCTTTTGGAAATCAAAGCACAAATACAGCTATTTTTTAGTATAATCTACTGATACTTAGAAAGTTCATTACAAGAACATTACCGATTATATAAATTCAGTCTTCAAACCCCTGACATAAAACTATATATTTACCAAATTTACGGTGTTCAACAATTAATCCCCACCTATAGAGGGTGTTTAAAGTTCCATTACTGGATTCAAATTGATTACTACTCAAAAAGTGATGTTTTATACCTTTAACACTCTATGTTTTGAGCATTTGTTTTGTGTAGTAATTGGCCTAATTAACTTGATTAACTGTTAAGGACCCTAACAATGCTACTAATCAAATTTTTAGTGACAAAGTTTGGATTTGTTTTTAGGGACTATATCTTGAGACGGAGTGATTCAAGTCAAGGCATGAAAAATCCAGTTGCAGTTCAAAGATGAAAAGCATAGAAGAAAGCAACATAAGTAGAACATGCCGATTACCAAGCAATCAAATTTGCAAGGGTTGTGAAATTTGGATTGCTTATTGCCACCAAAATTTCTTAATGAACCTTCACCTTTGACTTTTTTATTTTTTTTATTTTTTTTCCCACTTTCTCCTCATGTAGTAGTGTTATGAGTTGTATATTCCCGAAAAGACTTTGTGAACATTGAGTTCACATCCATTAAAAGCTTCCACAGGAAGCTTCGTATTTTCTTTCGTTTTCTCTCATCTTTTCTGACAGCCAGCTACAAGAAATTGTGGATAGCTCACAATTAGCTAGGGGAAATAATCCATACAACTAATTTTAAGAGGATGCTGTGGAATATGAGATTTTTTATTATGGAATTAATGACAATTTTCGCGACCAGTTTGTGATGGATTAGGGGCGAAATTTGCGACGAACAAGTCCTAGCTAATATTATCTCGTTGATTTTGGGCGCAAGAGTGGTGGCACAAATTGTAACAACTTTAGAGACGGATTTTCCCTAGCCAATTAGCTAGAGAACAAATCAGTCGCTAAATCATGATCTGGAAATATTTTTACAATTTTATATGTATAGCTAGGAGGATTCACTAGCTAAAATAATGAGAAAAAAATGGTAGCTAATATTGCCCTTAAATTGTTGTTTCACAAAATGTGCATTTAGCTGAGGATAGCGTCCGTCGTTGAGATCTATCTGAGGAAATAAATTTTTTTTTATTTATGTATTTAGCTAGAGATTGTCTAACGCTAAAATGGATATGCAAAATCCGTCTTATTGGTGCCCTTAAATTGTTATTTTCACAAAATATGTGTTGTGAGGATTTCTCCTAGCTATTTAGCTAAAGTTGTTTCCGTCGTTAAGTCTATCTTAGGAATTATTTTTGTTTTGTTTTATATGTTTAGCTGAGGATTTGGTCCCTAGCTAAAATAACTATGGACAAATCATATGTGGTGCCTTAAATTGCTATAATGCATGCATTTAGCTATGGATTTCCCTAGCTATTTAGTTTGAGGATTATGTCTTCGTTAAGTCTATCTTAGAAATATTTTTTTGTTTTGATTTATGTGTTAGCTAGGAGTTAGTCCCTACAACTAAAATAACTATGGAAAAATCCGTTAAGCTATTGGTGCCCAGCAAATTGTTATTTTCACAAAATATATGCATTTAGCTAAGTTGTTTCCATCGTTAAGTCTATGCAATTATTTTTATTTTTGTTTTTATATATGCCAGCTAGGAAAAATATACGTCGCTATTGGTGTATAAATTTGTATTTCACAAAATGTATGCATTTAATAAGGATTTGTCCATAGCTAAATAGCTAAAGTTTAAATATAATAAGCTATTCTTACCCTCAAAATTCTTCTCATTTAGGAAATTATGTATTTAGCTAGGGATATGTCCTGCCAATATTGCTAGGGATACGTCCTTGGCTATTTCAGAATGAGGATACTTCCGTTGTTGAGGCTTTTCCAAAATAGTTACGTTTTACTCTTTGTATTTAGCTGAGATTTTCCCTAGCTAAATAACAAGGAATAATCCGTCACTATAATTTACTCTCAAATTCTTTTTTTCAAATTCTTGATTTATGAGGATAATTCCTAGCTATTTAGCTAGGGATGGTGTCGAATCGTTAAGTATGCACAATTTTTTTTTTTTTTTGGCTCTATGTGTCTAGCAAGGTTTTATCCCTAGCAATTTAACTAGGGATTGTGTCCGTGTTGGGTTCTTAAGCAAGCAACATCGTTTCCTTCCCTGTTATACTTAGAAAGCTTACAGTTAATCTTCTCTTCTCTCACCCTGTCTCACCAAAATCAAAGAAACCATTCCCTTCTCTCACCCTGTATCACCAAAAAACAAAGAAACCATTCCCTTCTCTCACCCGTCTCTGACCTAATTAGGTTTATTCTCTTCTCTCACCGTTCGTCTCTTACTCCGTTTTCCAATTACCTGCACATCGTTCGTCTCTTAGAACACAGTGTCATTGCAACATCATTTCGAAGCACCAAACCAAACAAACAACATCTCTCTCTCTCTCTCGGTTCTTTCTTTACCACTACCAGAACCCTCCATTTCTAACTCTTCTTGTTACCAGGTAAGATTCTCACTGCTCTTCTCCTTCAAAATACTACTTACATATCTCTCTCTCTCTCTCAATTTGATTTCCACTGGCGGAGTTTGGTTTATAAAGATTATTGGGTTTTTTTCTTTTTCATTTCCTGGAATTTTCTTCTTCTTTCGTTTGTTTGCATCCATATATGATTTTGACTCTCCACCATGAGTGAATCAACACAATCGAGAGACATTGCCAAATTACTTTCTTTGGGCTTATTGTTTCCTTTTCCATTTGAACACTACAATTTACAATTTGGACAGTGTACCTCTCTGTCTCTTTCTCTCTGCGTGTTCCTTTGCTTATTTTCATTTTAATTTCATGAGAAAATGGTAATGAGTTTTGCAATTTTTAAATCGGTAGTGAGCTAAATGGTGCTTTTTTGTTAAAGAAATAACTTTTATTTTGAAAACAATTTTTTTTATTCAATGTGGGTGGTTCAATCTAACTGCATCTGATTGGTGGAAATACATTAACTTTAATGGCTGAGGCACTTTGCGGGGAATCCTGATAGGGTGTGGAAATTTGGTACCTACAGTGAGTCCAACATCAGTCAATAGATTTGTTGCCGGTCATTTCCTTATGTGAAGCAATTCCTTGTGAATCGAGAAGGAGTTAGCGAGAGCAGGTCATTTTCTGAGTTTTACTACTCTTTTTTGTTTTTCTTTTTGGAATTTTGCAACTATGTGATTTTTTCTTTTTCGTTTCATGCTTATGACTACTCTTGTGTCCTTCAGATTGTTTCATATTTATTTCTGGTGATTTAACCATTTTCTTGTACTTTTTTGGAAACATGATGCCGTTAATCCTTATTCTAGCCTTTCTTTTCCCACTCAATTGTCTTTTTACCATGCTTGTGTATTCTTTGAATTGTTTCTTTTTGAATAGTTTCTTTCACTATGCCGTTTTTTAACGATTCTTTGGATTCTCACATATGATGGTGTGTCATGGTACATACTTCAGTGCTTGTTTATTTATGCATATCTACAAGCCTTTACTCTACGCTATAAGAAAAATGGTGATTGTTGTATATATTATCTTGACTCATGGTAATATATGTTAATATTACCATTTAAATGAATAATTATGACATATTCAAATTGTGTGGGCAGTAATGACATATATAAAAAAAATTTCATCCCTTATATAATAGAACATTGATAGATAATTTATAGAGTCAATAAATAGTCAATATTAATAATTTTTAATTAAGCTCCTCATAATTTTTTTAATCAAATTGATTCAATAATTTTTATATATTTTTTAGATTGGCGATTCAATCTTTTTATATCGATAATAAAAATTTATTTTGATAAACTACATATTTTAATTCACTAATTAATCAATACAAAGTAAAAAATTAATTTTTTGAAAGAAGAGCAAAAATTATTTTATCGGATTGATTTTATTTTCCATCTAACTAGCAAAAACTAATTTTATAAAATTTTAAAAACTAATTTATATTTTTACAAAAATATTTCATTAAACTACTATAAAATATTAATTCAATGTTGTAAGACCCCAGAAAATTCCAATTTTTTGAAAAATGGCAAAATCGTAATTTCGGTAAAAATCCAAAAATTTTCTAGATCTCGGATGATGAAGCGAGTTTCACGGATTCTGGAATGATAAGATCTCCGCGAAATCTAGCTACCAAATCAAATTCGTCGAATTAGACGGTAGGAATTTGCGTTTTGAGGAGCAGAGTATCGGTCTTGAGTAAAGAAAAATGTGATTGTGTGATGTGACAAGTCACCTGCAACATATCTTCTTGTGACGCGTATTTGCGTGAGTAGAGAGAGGATGAAAATGAATGGCTTGGATTGAGCCAGTATTATTAATCTAGAAGGGACGCGTTGGGAATTAAATGGAAGTTTAATGAGGAAAAGACAAAACTTGGAATAGTGTTGTCTTCTCCATTTTGAAGAGCAAAAAGGGGCAGTGGCTGGACGTGAGAGGAGAGGTGCGGAAAGTTAGGTTTTTGAATTTTAGAGAGAGAGTGTGCGACCTGCCACAGGATTCGGAGACAGATCGGACGGAGTCGGTTCGAACGAGGATCTCTACATATTCCAAAGATATAATCAATCCAAGAGCACATTCTCAAAGTCACCATTATTATACCCTTACACTATGATCATATTTGTTTTTGACATTATTTAATAATTTAAATCTTCACACTAATAAGTATATCAACATTTTCTTAACAAACAAAAATGGATACTTAGATTTATAACAGAAACCTAAAAATATATAGGTCTTAATGTTTAAAAATAATAATAATAATGGATCATGACAATAGAAGAGTCGATCATGAGACTAATTCACCCATGCATTTCATATTTTTCTTTCAATGAACATCTTCAAGATCACAACACCACAAATGTTTAAAGATTACATAAAAGTTAAAATAAACAATAACATATAAAATGGGAATAAATGGAGACACTTCTATGTTAACAAAAAAGTGGAGGACCTTTGTGAGAAATATATAGCCATATAAGAGGGAGGGCAGCAACAGCCAACAGCAATAGAGGGAAACTCCTAGTCATGTTTTGAAACCGAATCCTAACCACCTCTTTGTTCCCTCTTTTTTCATCCCTTGGGGGTTGGAATTAGAACCAAGAAGATTTTCAAGTGATTTCCTTTTCTGTTCCTAACCCTGCCTGCTTGTTTCAAGAGCTCAGCTAGTCTTCTCTTCTCATCATCGACCTTTGGATTTGCAGTTCCAAGCTTTTCTTCCCTCACTTTAAGAGATATGTCATATGCGTGACATCACAACTGGAGTGGACGAGCGCCAAGTCAAAATACAAACCAAATTTAAACCCCAACTTTCAAATCCTATATAATAACTAAATACATTTTTATCTATATATATATATATATATATATAACTATATATATATATATAATATATATATATATATATCTTTATTTTCTCTATCACCGTCTCACGATAGACGAATTACCGCCTCTGTCTCTTCAAACCCTAGGGTTTTGGCTCTCCCGCTGTCCCGCACACTCGATTTAGACAATCTTCAGTTGGTTTGGAGTTTCTAGCTCGTTGAAATGGACAGAGGCAAGAGGAGAGCTCGTCCGAACCGTGTCGCTTTCGACAACGGGGCTTCGAATCAAAGCAAGGTTTGTTTATTATTGTCATTTTTTTCTTCACCTTCTCTTGCTAGAAGTTCCGGTGGTTGAATTCGAGACTGTTATAGTTGTTTCTGTTTGGATCTTGTGAGATGGATGGGACAGAGCAGAATACTGAAATCTGCTTTGTTTTGCGCTTTTATGAGATCCAAACGGGTGTAGTTTTTGTTTCTCATACGTCTCAATATCCTAATTGTTGCTTAGCTGGTAGAACTGATTTCTTTGGTTATTGATAGCATATAGCTTTCGTTTTTGCTTTATGTCTTTTCTTGTGAGGTCAGATTTTGTAAAATATGTTATTTGTTCGTCTTTCCTTCGTTTGAGGGAGTTTAATCTTTAGGTTTGAGTAGTAAGGAGTTGATTCTTGCTGGATGCGGATGGCTTTTCAAGTATTATATTTTGCCTCGGTTGTAGCTGTGAAGTTGTTGTCCACTTGAGGGATTAGTGGGTAGTAATTGTCATTATTAATTTGCACAACAATTAAGAAATCGTTTTGAAAGCTTTCATATCCGCCTGACATTTTACAATAAATATCACTTTGTGAAATTTTATGACTTTGTTTATTTTCCCATATAAGTATGATATAAATTGGAAGAAGTATTCATAAGTGATATACACGCAGAAGACATGTCATACAATATGAAAGGACATCGTAGAATTTTTAATGTGTTGACGTTCTATGTTCCATCAAAAATTGTAGTAACGTTGTGCATTTTTCATAGTCTAGGAATTCTCTTGGTAGTGAAACTTATAGCTAGAATGGTTTAAGGCTATTTTGGCCTCTGGTTTTGAAGTCTCTGTTTGCAATACATTTATAATTAATTATATGGGTGATGTGCACTCGGCGCGACTCAGTGGTAGCATTGGGGTGAGATGTGGACAGAAAAAACTTAGGGATTACGCACTACATTGCTTATTTTATGCTAGATTTGATTTGTTAAAAATTTTAACTTGCCTATTTTAAATAGATTATATGAAATGAAGTCTTCATCTTTTTCCACATAAAAGTTATTAACTTATTGTCTATTGTGTAAAACCCGTGAAAATTTTAAATTTAAATTTTTCAAATAAAAAGGCGGCAAAACTATAATTTATCGAAATAGTCTAGAGAAAAGTTGGGATTTTTCTAGATCTCGGATGACAAAATGGATTGCACCGTTGGAATCGTCTCGTGAAATCTAGCTACCTAGTCAAATTTCGTTGAATTCCGAGATAGTCGGAATTTCACGTATTTCGAGGAAACGCGTGTCGGGCGACACATGGCGAACCATGTGGTGACACATGGAAATCCATTTGAGTGACACATGGCAAGCCATGTGTCACAATCTATAATTCAAAGCATGCATGTGTGACATGACAAACCATGTGTGTGACACTTAACATCTCATGTGAGTGCATGACATACAGGAGAGGGCCTTGTAAATAGAGGCTCAGATTCAGTTTGGCAGAAGAGCTGAAGTTTCTGATCATGGACAGCAGGAGAAGAAGAAGGAGGAAGGAGGAAGGGGGAGGAAGGGAGGAAGAAGGGAGGGGAAAAGGAAGGAGGAAGGAAGGAAGAAAGGAAGGAAGAAGAGAAGAAGAAGAGGAGAGGAAGGAAGGAAGGAAGGAAGGAAGGTGTTGATGATAGTAGAAACAACAAACTGACTCTTCTAAGTGATTTTCTACCTACCACCATGTAATCTTTGCGTTCTTTTGTACCTAGCGTGACAGTTCTCTTACCTGATTAATCGCGTTTTTCCAGCGAATTTATCATGTAATAATATAATTAATGTGTTGTTTGATGTGATATTTGAAGACCGAAGGTTTTTTGGGTTTTCAGAACACAATGAGACAATTTGTATTGCAGAGATAGCAAAATCCCGAAGCGAGAATGGAAAATGGGGTGTGCCCCAAATTTTCGCACACCCTTGTGAATCGAACGCGTCAGCTTTGGAACGGCCATAACTCGTCGAACTAAAAGCAGTTCTTGGATTTATGGAAAGCTCATTGGTCTAGAATTTAATAAAATAAAGTGCCCCGACCCGAAAATGTAGGCTGAACATTGAAGTGGTGCGAACGTTGAGAATGGTCCGTTCGGTTTGAACCTGTTTAGGAGGCGGTTCTGCCCGAAATGCTTGGGGCGCATGAAAGCGGCGAGAATTTTGTGGTGGGATGTTTTGTGTGGTATTTACAAAAATGGACTTTACGGACTAAGTCGGATTATTTCGGGCGACCATGGCGGTTTATGGCCGGGGGCCAGACTATTGTTGTTGCATAAATTCAATGACATCTTTGAAAATGTGAAATTATGGTACATGTGTGATAAAGATGAAATAATTATATGCATTGGGTTTGTATGATTGACATACTATGTCTCGGCACGAGGAATATGAATTATGGCATTACTTGCCTGGTAATAGTTTGGAATTATTTTAATACGTACTTGAATGATGTGTTGACATGAATCGGCCGAATGATAGAAAAGATGTAGTGCATGCGATGTGCGTTTGAATATGACGGAATATTAACATGGTTGCATGTATGTTAAATATATGAAATGTTGTGCATTAGACATGAGTGTTAAATAGCACCTACATGGTATGCGATATTAGAATGTCCTTGTAGAGGTCTTCATACATTGGTGTGGGTTTGAGAATCTTGGTGGCTGAAATTGCGATGCATTGGTGTGTGGTAACACCACATTACATGAGTGTGCACATGGTACTAATTTGCTTCAGTTTGGTGTTAATTACGTGTGGAGGCTTGGGAATGGGACGAAGTCAATTGAGTTCCACGGTGTTAGCGAAAATGGAAAATGAAATGTGTCGGGCGCAAGTGGGGGATAGATACCCCCCTCGGTGAAAAGCGCAAACTGGGTTGACAGCGTATCCACTGGTGAAAGCCCAAAAAATGTCGGAGGGTGTAAGAGACCAGCGGTGAGACCCAGAAAAGTTATGTTGCCCCAGACCGCGAAGCGATTGAAGCCAATATCACGCCAGACTACGGGTTTTGTGAGATGGGATTCGGGATGACTACGGTATTGATTTCCATTAGCACTTGCATTGGTGGTGGGTCGGGAGGTTGACCCGGTACCGTGGGGCATGTAGGTGTCGTCTCATACATGCATGTAGTTTTTCCATGATAATACAACATGTATGCAGTTGGTTGTTGGTTTGACTGAAATGATCATTTTGCATGTGCACCTAAGTTGGGAGTAGCCCTTGTAGGATTTATCTCTATTGGGCGTTAGCTCACCGGAAGTAGTGGGACCCCCTTTCGAATTACGGGACAGTCGAGGCGACGAGCAGCTCCTTAGAGGCCGGGATTATGAAGTGGGCGATTTGTGGCCTTGATTCTTGTTTGTGTATATATTAAGAACTGACATAGTTTTAATATATGTTTTGTAAATAGAGGTGATGTAATATTTCTTAGATGCATAGAAATGTATGGTCTTATGTAGTATGGACGAGTATGGATGATGGGCCCTATTAGGTCATTTTACTCATGTATGGGTCTCATGATATGAGACACACAGGTTTCCGCAGGTTGATGGTGGTCAACGGGACCCCCGAGTTTTGGGGTGTCACATATTGGATGTACTTTGAAGTTGAATGTAGAACATTAGAAACTTGGCTTTTCTTTAGGATTTGCTTAAACGTAGATCTTCTCTTTGTGGTGTGTTAATATGTCCCCTTTTTAAAGCTTTCTCTATCTTTTAGTTCATTTGCCTCTTTTTCTCTTGTGCTGTGTTTGGTTCTATGGAAGTATTCAGAAAAAAAATGTATAAAGAAAAATATTCTCATGTTTAGTTCTTATATTAAAATTACCAATGCAGTAAAATATAGTTAAAAATTGTTGCTTAAAATTTAGACTTTTTAAAATTATTTAATCTTTATAGTGATAATCTATCTGTAAAATAAAAATAAAGTGTAGTATTGTTAAATAAATAAAATGAGTTTGAAATTAAAAATAATTTATTGAATTAAGCTATATATATATATATATATATATATATATATATATATATATTTAAAAATTGAACAAATATAACCTTACAAAGTTTTTATGAATAATTATATTTTTCATACACAGTGTATTTTATACATAAACATATGTAATTTTCTATCTCTTTTATTGTATTTAATAGTGTCCATTGATAACCATTTAGTTTCTGACTTTCTGCCTAGCCTTGAACAAATCTTTATTACTGCCACTTTGCTACTTGTCAATTCTTTTCACTCAGAATATTTGATTAAATAGAGTGTTTTTTCTTCTAATAGTTGCTTCATATCCCGGTACAATCTTTCTGTCCCTTTCTGTTGTAAATGCTTCAAATTTCAAAATATCATGTTCAAAATGATTCAGGCATTGTGATCTACATAAGAAATGAAACCCAATTTACTATTTTCTGGCATCAGTTTTTAAAAATGAGTTTCCCTCAATGAATGGTTCAAAAGAAAGAGACCTTATGTTTGCGACAATTCTTTGGATGTGTGAAATTCTGTTTGGGATTATTACTTCATTGGTACGTTTTATGTTCAGGAGCTCTTTTCTTTTTCTTGTTTATTGCTTGATTCCATTCAATTTTGGTAATACACCACACTTGTTTTCTTTGCACGTGTGGGAGTGGTGTGACATGTTGCATATATTTGTGAAAATCCATGTTGAGTCGAGGTTGCCAATCTGAGCACTGCACCTTTAAAAACCTTTTGTTCAAAAGCAGTTTGTCCCACTCTTTGCTGAGATGAGCTTTTAAGCTCCATCTTTGGCGCGTGCTGTATTTTGGAAGCCTTGAGGTGTGCTTCAAAGCCGTGCCAATTGGCGCCTTACTTTTATTTGCATTATCATCATACACTAATTGAGGAAGCCAGGCTTGGTGCACGATACTCTACTCATGCATATTTGGTTCCATTTATTTTTATTAGGTTTGTCTTGTTTAGATACCTTCAGCAGTAGTTTATTTTAATTTCTTTATAATCATGTAGTTCGACGACATTGACAGATTGAAATTTCTTGAATAACAAAGGCGACTTTGAATACTAAATTTAGTACTTTATTGATTCTTTGCTTGCTTGTGATTGGTGAACCTCTTAGTCTTTGCTTAACAATGCCTTATCATTAGTACAATAAATAATATTTCAACAACAGCAATGCCTCTTAGTCTTTCCTGATTCGTGCCGCAGTAGGTGTCTAGAATCAACAATATTTATATCTAAATCCCTCTTTGCCGTGGCAAAGCTCTTGCTTGTTATAGTAACTCCCATGAAATTAGAACACGGGGATGGGTTTTCTTCGTACAAATGATTTACAATGAAGGCCAAAATGGTGAATTCAATTTGGATTTTGGGATTTTATAAAAACAGGGGGTGTAATGGTTGGCAAACTGAAATTTAAATAAAATAAAATGTAAAAGAAGTCTCCTTGAAGTGTGGGAGCTACGGATTTGGGTTCTAAAGTTCGAGGGGTTCTCGGGTCCATTCCTCGCGTGAGGGAGGATGACTATGGTGCATTTCCCGAGCAGGATCTTCATTTAGCTTTAAAACTAAACCTATGATTTTCCTTTTGAAAACAACATTGATTGACGTCAATGCTCTCGGGCAGTGAACGTGCCTGCTGATCTACCTCACAGTGACAAATAGAAAGCAACTAATGAATCTTAGTGGATCTAGCAGTAGCATTCAACCCCGAACCTAAAAGATTTGCTAAATACGATCGATGAAGGCATCAAGGAGTTATAACCTAGAGTGAGAAATAGGAACATAAATGCACATAAAAACTTGCGTTAAAAAGCAGAGAGAACCGTGAGTTACCTCAAGCCACTGGCAGCGGCCTCATAGAAGCTAGAAAGAGGTGTCAACTTGACCATCCTCGAGTTGTCATCCTGAATTGGAGTGTTTGTGTAGAAAGGGAGAAAAAGGAAGAAAATGAAGAAAGGAACGGGACGTAAGCCTTTGTATCTATTGTAAAGTCTCCTCTATTAATGTGTTTGGGCTTTAATCTTTGTACAAACAAAACAAATTACCAAAAATAGGAACAAAAGTAGTTAACTATTAGCAAGGAACAAAATGGAAGCAAAAATTGAAACAAACGGGACCTGATGTCAGAAACGGCGTGGGGAAGGAAACGGTAGCAAAATGAGTGACCCGATGCGAGAACATGAGCAGTCACGTGGAAGAATTTTACATGTAAAGTGCTCCAATTTCCCTTGTATTTTGCTCTTCTTTCATACGGTCTACGATTTGCACGTGCTGAGATTTGGCTGAATTCTTCGTGCTTGGATCGACTCAACAATTTCGGCTGAAATAGCTTACAAAACTACAGGTAGCCACAAAATGCGATCGATGAATAGCGAGGGGACTTATAATATTTTCAAAATTGGTTGATTCAGAAATGATTAGTACACAAGCGCTCAAACTGTAATAAATAGGGTTGAAATAACACTTGCAGGCACTAGTACTGACCTACACATTGTGATCACCCTTACCGTGAAGAAAGAAAGAGAGGGAGCATACAAATGATAACAAAATAATTTTCACAAAAATGGTATTTTAAAAGGTTGTGAATGAGTAATGCCTAACCCTAAGTAGAATCATCAAACCCTTGCCCGATAACTATCTTGAAGATGAATGCCATTACAAAATTGAGTATAAAAAAGCCTCCATCTTGGTGAATCAACTGACTTCCACTAAAATGGGAGTGGGTTCATGGCAGATAAGCGCCAATGCCTCTCACAACCAGGCTATTGCCACAACCTATGCGTAACAGCGAGTGAATCAGGACCGCTCCTTCAGCTCTTTTTGTGTTGTGGGGGTCTGTGCTAAAGAATCGACCTCACAGAAGTCCGTGCTTCAAAGGGGATGCAGGTGACTCCATTGATCTGAGCTTAGGGCACCAAGTCATAAAGTTCTTTTGACCACTAACTCCGGGTTCACCACAAGACTCCGAATGATTTCAGATTCCAGCACCACAACTTGCTAAACTCCACATCCACCAGTGTGTGAGCACACTAAGTCGTTGGTGGCTCCAGCCAGGTTGGCAGGGCCTTTGGGCTTTAAAGGCTTTCGCGTTTACCCCTCGGGCCAGGTGCTTTCAGTTTCAAGGCAAATGTTTGTTTTTCTTATTTTCTTTTCTTTTCTTTGCTTTTTACATTTCTCTTCTTTTATTTTGGAGAGGAACACATTAGCCTTCTATTCATGGGGTCCTTAACCTATTAAAGATGGTTAGTGGCTTAGGAGTAGGTTATTGCAAAAGCAGGAGGCTAGGTGGTTTTTCGAGTTATTGAAGAAACGATGTGCAACGTATTATTGATTGCTAAAGGTGGAAGAAAAGGTCGAAATGATAAAAAATTCAACTAATCATCCACTCAGTGAGCATGGAACCAATCTAACATCGTAGGGTGGACAAGATTCAATTTTTCAAACTACAAGTTAGGCGCCCTTACGAAAGAGTGGGTTGCAAATGGGTTGTTTTTGAAAAAGTGAGGCGTATAGTGTAGCAGTACAAGGAAGCAAGCAAACCATTCTGAACAGTAAAAAAATGGGCTTGCTCAAAATAATGCTAAAAGCATAATACATACCACTTCCTTGTTTCATCTCCCCCGACCAAATGTCTCATTGTCGCAATGGGGCTCGGATTGAAAGTTAGAGAAGGAAAGAGCTACTCCTTGATGAGATGTTTCGTTTTAGATAGGACCTTGTAAGCTTTCCCATCGAGCACCTTATTCATATTTGGGCTTAAGATGAACAAGTTGAAGAGAAGAAAATAGAGGGGAAAAAAGGACCGAGTTGGAACATTTGAATATTACTCATTTTTCAAAATTTCAAATGTGTTCTTTCTGGCCATATTTAGATTCTACACTCTCTAAGCTTTCCAACGAGACAAAAATAGCCTAAAACCAAATTATTGGATGAAAAAAGTTATGTCTGAAACAGTGGGAAACCAAGCAGGGGAGAAAGGGCGAAAATTTCGCTCGATGTGGCTTAGCCTCTGGTAGCGAAAACGCTCTATAGCGAAAAATTCCTCTCTCTTTTTCCTCACTGATCTTCATTCACCTTCAAATTTTCACACTAGCGCAAGAAGAAATTAAGACAAGAAAATTAAGAAAAATTACGGAAAAGTGAAAAACAAGCTAGAACAAGATTAACAAAAGTTAGAAAATCTAAAAATAAAAATTCTGAAATCAAATAAAATAAAATAAAAACTATAGAAAAATTACTAAAACAAAGGAGTGGGGAGAAATTGTGCTCCGACAGTTCTTAAGCGCTGGAAGTTCTTTGGAACTAGTGGAGCTTAAAAGTACTAGGTTGGATGCTCCAAATCCCGAACCCGACACTGAAACCTCCACATCTTAGCATGCTGTTGATTAGGTGCCAGTGGGGTGATCGAATTAACAAGAATTTATATCTAAGTTCCTCCTCTTTGCCGTAGTCACGCTACTGCAGTATAACGGTTCTAGGGTCGAACTCAAGGATGGGTTCTTGTTCAGTGGTTGAAGTGAAATCAAATGGTGACTTTGGTTTGGATTTTAAGGTGGTGATAAAAACAGTGGGTTGGTGGTTTGCAAACTGAAAAGAAATAAAATAAAATATAAAATAGAACTCCTTGAAGCATTGGGCCACTGAGTTTAAGATCCTAGGCTAACTGAGAGGTCCTCGGGTTAATTTCCTCGCGTTTGGGAGGATGACATATAGTCATCTCGAGCCCGGGATCTTCATTGGCGCATTAAAAACCAAGCCTGACAATTTACCTTTGATAGAAAAGCATTTATTTAACATTTATGGTTCCTACGGTGAAAATCTATCTTGACTCATCCTACAATGAATTAGTAAAGGTAACTAATGAGTCTCAATGGATGCCAAATAGAATCCAATGAACTGGGTGCAAATGATGATCGAAGTGGATGCACTTTGCGGTGAAACTGGCCCTTAACCTACCTCGTGAAACAAGTAAATGTAACTAATGGATATTAGTGTATCTAAAGCTAAAATACACTAAACCTAAAAAGCTTATGATATTGGCAAGAAGTACATCGAGCTTTAAACCTAGAAATAAGAATTTGGGAACCAAAATGACAAAACCTGTTTGCTTGAAAAAACGGGGGGAACCACCGGCCGCTGGATCCTTTGATGACCTTTTACTTCAGAAGGAAGTGGTTTAGCCACTCATCCTCCAAGTTGTCATCCTTGGAGGGTGTTTGGCAATAAGAAAGGGAGAAAGGAGAGAAGAGAGGAAGCCGAAGCAAAGGCTGCTGGCGTCTTGAAAGATTAAAAGTTAGGGTTACAAAAATCTATAAGTTGGCACATAATAGCCCAGTGTGTGAAATGACAAAAAGACTGAAATATGAAATTCACAATAGAATAGTGGTAATTATACAAGCGAGGTGGTTTGTAATCAAAATATCAAAATCACGGGCAGCCATTTTTTAACTATATAGAATTTAAGCTAGCATGGCGAATTTCGCTATGTGAGGAATTTAGCTAATAGCCCGAAAATCTGAAGATAGCGAAAATGGAAAATTTAGCTATCCTACGATATTTTGCTAGCTAATGAAAAACAACGTGCATAAGCGAAAATTGCATTTCGCTGTGCCACGACTCAATTACCATTATCATAGAAAATTCGACGTAGCAGTACGGCTTCTGTTCATCAACCCATTCCATTGATTCTTTCCTTCCTGCGGCTCTTTTGCTCCACCATCCACGCAACTGCGCTTGCCATTTTTCTTCAATTTTCTTCTTGCTTTGAAATTCTTCATTCCTGGCTTGCTATTGATATGAGACCATATGAAATTGGTGAAAATCAACCCGACTTTGGTTATGATTGGATTGACACGATAATTTGGCCTCCAATTCTTGCAAAAACTCTAACGACCTCGAAATGCGGAATTAGAAGTGCGATAGGGACCGAACATGTCAGAATTACAGGTTAGTATAATGAATTAGTACACAAAAGCGCTTCCAAACCTATTAAAAATAGGGTTGAATAGCCTTTAGACACTAATCACACCCCAACCTACACATTGCTAGTCATGTGATGAAAGAAAGAAAGTAGTACTGATACATATAAGAAACTATAACAAAATAACGTTTACAAAAATGGTACTTCAAAAGGTTGTGAATGAGTAATGCCTAACCATAAGTAAAATCATCAAGCGTGTCGATGACTATCATGAGAGAATGAATGCCATAAAAAATTGAGTATTAAAGGCCTCTTTCTTGGTGAATCAACCGAAACTTCACGAAAATCTAAGTGTTTTGTTTGATCGGATCTCAACGATAAAGCTTGTCAAGCGCACTCTCCCCTTGACTTAGCTACTACCCATGACTATGCTAACCAACTTAAATAGTCAGGATGACACCTCTTATTCCTGATTATTTTTCGTTGTAGGGTGCAATCTTGAGAATCGACCTCACCAAAGTCCATGTAACGAGGGGATACACCGGTGACTCTGACCAATTAAGGCTTAGGGCACCAGAGTCGCCAGAATCTTCGACCACAAACTCTCTGAGTTTCACCCAGGACTTGAATGATTTTGAGACTCCAGCACCTACAACTTGCTAAACTCCACCCATCCACCCGTGTATCGAACACTAAGTCGGTGATTGACAGTGAAGGTTTAGGGCACGGCTTTAAAGGCACCGCCATATACCCCTGGGCCAGTGTTAGGTTTCAAAAGCGAGAATGTTGCAATTTTATTCTTTTTCTTTTTCTTTTTTCTTTATGCTTTTCTTTTTTTTTCTCTTCTTTCTTGTTTTTTCTTGTTTTCTTTTTCTCTGAGGGTCCTTAACTTTATTAAAGGCGGTCGTGAAACTAGGGTAGGTTAATAAAGTAAGGAGGTTCTTGCAGTTTCGACCCTATCATTGAAACTTCTTGTCTTACGTATTATTAGTTGGCCAAGGTGGAAGAAAAATGTGAAATCAATAAAATTCAGCTAATCATTCACTCGACCAAGCATGGAATCAATCTAGCATCAATAGAATTGGACAAGTTTAAATTTTCCAACTTACGGAGTTAGTAAAACCACCAAAAAATTTTTGATTACCAAATTGGATTACGATTTTGAAAAAATGGTACGTATGGTATAGCACAACTTTATAGAAAGGACCCGACAAGCCACTAAACATCACAAAATGGTCTTGAACAAAATAATAGCAAAACATAAATACAAAGAAAGCCACTTCCTTTGCTAACTCTCTGACAAACATCTCGGTGTCGAAATGGGGCTCGGTTAAGAAAATTACAGAAGGAAGTGTTACCTCCTTAATGAGATGTGATCATTTTACGGATGGAGACCATAAACTTTCCATCGACACCTTATTCACTCCGTTCGGGCTTGAACAAACAAGTTAGGAGAAGAAAAAGAAAAAGTGACAAGTTGGAGCATTTTTTTAAATTACACTTTATCATAATCTAAAAATGTTCTTTCTGGCCATATTTGGATTCTACACTCTCTGAATTTCCAACGGTACCAGAAGCATAAAACGGAGTTTGGATGAAAAGTTATATTGAGAAACAAAATTGGGAGGAGGAGTAAAGTGGGGCCATGCGAAAAGAAAAATTTATTTGCTACGATGATTTTCATTGAAATTTTAGCGAAAAATTTGACATAACGAGAATTTAAGCTATGTCTAATATATTTTAATTTATTTTTTAAATCAAATAAAATAATTAAAAATTTTAAAAAATAATAAAAATAAAAATAAAAACAATTTTTATTTATTATTTTCTTTCAATTTTCAATTTTCAATTTTTTTTATATATAAAAGCGATTTTTTAAGAGCAGGTACTTTTATATGCATATATATATATATATATATATATATATATATATATATATATATATATATATATATATATATATATATAGTACGAAATAAATTAATTTTTAAAATTAAAATAACTATATATATAAAAAAAAACAAACGTTTTTTTTAATATAATATATATATATATATATATATATATATATATATATATATATATATATATATATATATATATATATATATATATATACTGCTATATATAAAGCAAAAATGAAACAACGTAAGCTATTTTTATCATTTATGGAATCCCAGCTATTGATTTCTTAGCTATAAAGCGAGAATTTGTAGCCTAGCAAGGAAATTTCACAAGAGATCATGAGTGAAGAATTCTAACTAACTTGTGATGAAATTTAAGCTGGCCATGAAATTTAGCTAACTAGCTAAATTTTCACATAGTGAATTAAAGTAGGATGTGAATTTTTATTATGATTGCGAATTTTCTCCCTACTCTGATTTACTAGATAGGGTTTCAAAATTTGCTAAAAACTACAAAAAGTGTCTGAAAAATTAAGAAAAATTGCAAAGAGTAAAAGTGTCTAGCATGAAATTAGCTAAAAATTAGAAAATCTAAAAAGAAAAATTAAAGAAATCAAAATAAAATAAGATAAAATAAAATAAAGCAAGAAAAATTAAACCAAAAAGTGGGGGGGGGAGTGAACTTCGAAATGCCGGGGTCGGATGTTCCATCCGGCCGACACCGGGCTCATCCTTTGTGCCATGCGATGTGGCGAGCGATTTTCGATGTAGTGGCAATAACATGAGCAATGGCCACTAGCTTCTTGAGGTTTGTAGAATACTTCAGGTGATGGTTTGGACTTTATGGTAGATTAACGGGGTTTTGTGTTGGGATTGGGATGCAGGCAGGATATACACTTGGTCGGGTGGAGGGACTCTTGCGGAGTGGGTTTTGGTGGCTTGGGTAGTGGCAGTGGGATTCAATTCTGTGGGAATTGGTTGAAGGACATTCTTTTTGGGCACTTCCACTGCTTTTGTTTCACTGCCCTCCTCAGTTAACAAGGCAATGATTTCTTCTTGGTTCTCCCTTGGAAAAACAACATCACACATATCTGAGGATTCAGCCAATCCTTCAGATAATTCAATAAAATCCTCTATAAGCTCTCGTGTGGTATTGTTGACACTTTTTCTACGCGCCATGGTGTCACTGGCACCCCTTCTCTACGGTGAGACCTTCTTTGTGATTGATTAGGTCTTCGGGTGGAATCTTGGGTTGTCAGATTTATGCTCATAGTCATTTTTCAGCCCATCTATTTTCTTGTTCAGAATTGTCTTCCACGGTGACAATTTTGATTCGAATGAGCATTAATCTCTCACTTATTCTCTTCCACAAAGTCCACTATCCAGTAGGTCCAAAAATGGCTTGTTCAAATGGAGGGATTATTTGTGGTGGCTGAGAATGTGGTAGAGGGTCGAGGCATAAATGGAGAGTTTAGGAGCATATTGTGGAGGTCTTGGTTCCCATGAGGAATTGGATGGCTGATTCCCTAACTATGGTTGTAAGCACTACCATATGGTGAACTCATCCATTGGTTTCTATAAGTCCCTCATGGACCTATATTCACTTGGGTTCCTTTCCACAGGCTGCTTGACCTTGCCATGACTGGTTTATGTAGTCCCTCATGGACATATATGAACTAGGGTTACCCCCTGCCACTTGCTGACCATACTGTCCCTGTTCCATTGGGTTCAAATTCAACCTTGATTGAGAACTCTATCCCACTGGAAAATGAACTCCTGCAACAAGACAGGACAAGCACCAACAACAATCCTGCAACACTGTTTTTTTTTTTTTTTTTTTTAACAGTTAAATAAAACTAAGAAAAAATGACTGTAAAATGATAAAAAGAAATTCACCAAGACTTGTGATGAGGATCCTGGAAGTGTTCCCACATCTAGTAAAGCTTGCACTAAGGCGACACAATCCCCGACATGGCCTTCATTTGATCGATGCCACGGTAGGAATGAATCGGGAATCAACAAAATTTATATCCTAAGTTCCTCATACGCATTAGTCAAGCTGCTGCTTGTTATAAGCGATCTAAGTCGAACACGGGGATGGGTTTCTTCGTCTGAGAATGATTTAAGTGAAATCAAAATGGTGAATTTGGTTTGGATTTTTAAGGTGGTGATAAAAAGCAGTGGGTTGAGTGGTTTGCAAGCTGAAAAGAAATAAAATAAAATGTAAAATAGAACTCCTTGAAGCATTGGAGCCACTTGAGTTTAAGATCCTAGGCTAGCGAGAGGTCCGAGGGTTAATTTCGCGTTGGGAGGAGTGACATATAGTCATCTCCCCAAGCGGATCTTCATTTAGCATTAAAACTTAAACCCTAATAATTTTCCTTTTGATGAAAGCATTTATTTGCTGCATTTTATGGTTCCCTACGAGTGAAAATCTATCTTGACCTCATCCTACAATGATTCGTAAGGGTAACTAATGAGTCTGATAGGATCCCAAAAATAAATCGATTAACCTTTAAAGATTACCAAGTGATCCAAAGTGGATACTTGTAGTGAAAACCTAGCCCCTTAACCTACCTCAGTGGCTCGTAAATGGCAACTAATGGATATTAGTGTATCTAAAGCTAAGAATACACTAAACCCTAAAATCTTGCCAAGTATTGGCCAAAGAAAGTACATCAAAGAGCTTTAAACCTAGAAATAAAAATTTGGGAGAACCAAAATGACAAAACACACTGCTTGAAAAAACGGGGAACCACCAATGACTGCGGATCCTTCCCGGTAGCCTTTTACTTGAAGGGAAGTGGTTTTAGCCACTCATCCTCAGTTGTCATCCTTGGAGGTGTTTGGCATAACAAGAAAGGAGAAAGGAGAAGAGAGGAAGCTGGAAACAAAAAAAAATTTATTTAACGTCTTGAAAGATTAAGTTAAGGGTTACAAAACCATAGGATTGGCTTTTATAGCCAACCCTAATGAAATGACAAAGACCTAAAATATGAAATTACAATAGGAGACCAAGTGGTAATTATACAAAGCAGAGATTAGTTTGTAATCAAAAATATCAAAATCCTTGATGACCATTTTAAGCTATACAAGGAGTTTTTAGCCCCCAGCATAGCGAAAATTTCATTAACTAGTGAAATTGCTAAGCTTCTGAAAATCACAAGAGATAGCGAAAATGGAAAATTTAAGCTATCTACGATAATTTTGCTAGCCTAGCGAAAAACCTTTGTGCATAGCGGTGCATTTTTAAGCTATGCAGGCGAATTTGTATCATAGCGAATTCGGCGTGGCGAATTTTGGCTTCACGTTCATCATTTGTTCATTGATTCTGCCTTCCTGTATTCTTTTGCTCCCATCTGCGACCTCTTGCTTGCCATTTTCTTCAATTTTCTTCTTGCTTTGAAATTCTTCATTCTGGCTTCTTTGAAATTGATATGAGACCATATGAAGGTGGTGAAAATCAACCCGGAGCTTTGGTTATGATTGGTTGACACGATAATTTGGCCTCCGATTCTGCAAAACTAACTTGACCTCGAAATGCAATTAGAAGTGCAATAGGGACCGAACATGTCAATTGGGTTAATTATAATAATTAGTACACAAAAGCGCTCAAAACCTATTAAAATAGGTTCAAAATAGCACTTTTTAGACACTAATCACACCATTCCTACTGGCATTTAGCTAGTCCCTTAGCGATGAAAGAAGAAAATAGTACAATACATATAAAACTATATAACAAATAACGTTCACAAAAATGGTACTTTCAAAAGGTTGTGAATGAGTAATGCCCTATTCATAATGCAAAATCTGCATCAAAGCGTGGTCAATGACTATCATGAGAGAATAGATGCCATAAAAATTGAGTATTAAAAGAGCCTCTTTCTTGGTGAATCAACGAAAACTTCCACAAAAATCCACAAAATGTTTGTTTGATGGATCTCAGCAATAAGTAATCAAAGCGCACTCTCCCCCCTTCAACTTAGCTACTACCACAACCTAGCATGCTAACCAACTTAAATAGATCAGGACCACCTCTTATTCCACAATTATTTTTTAAATTTGTAGATTTTAATGCTGAGGAATCGACCTCATGAAGTCCATGTAGCAGGGGATCTACGATGACTCCCAGCGATTAAGGCTTAGGGCACCAAGTCATAGGATCTTTTCGACCACAAACTCTGAGGTTTCACCGGACTTGAATGATTTCGAGACTCCAGCACCTACAACTTGCGCTCCACCCATCCACCATGTATCGAACACTAAGTGATGACTCGAAACCGATCAGAGTTTAGAGACATAGGGCTTTAAAACTTTAGCCATACCCTAGGGCCAGGTATTGAGTTTCAAGACAAGTGTTCTGATTTTATTCTTTTAACTTTCTTTTTCTTTTCTTTTCTTTTCTTTTCTTTTCTTTTTCTTTTTTCTCTCTTCTTTTCGTTTTCTTAACTCTTTTTCTCTGAGGGTCTTAACCTATTAAAAGCCCGGTCAATGAAGCTTAGGGTAGGTTATCTGAAAGTAAAGGAGGTTGCGCGGTTTTCGACCCTATCATTGAAACTTCTTTGTGCTACGTATTGTGGTTAGCTAAGGTGGAAGAAATATGTCGAAATCAATAAAGAATTCAACTAATCATTCCACTTTCGACCCGAGGATGGAATCAATCTAACTCAATAGAATTGGACATAGTTTAAATTTTCCCAGCTTACGAGGTTAGAGCAAAACCACAAAAATTTTTGATTACAAATTGAGTTGATTTTGAAAAAAAAAAGTAAAATGTATGGTATAACAACTTTATAGAAAGGGACCCGACAAACCACTAAACATCCCCAAAATGGTCTTGAACAAAATAATAACAAAACATAAATACAAAAGCCACTTCCTTTGCTAACTCTCTGACGAACATCTCGGTGTCAGAAATGGGGCTCGGTTGAAAAAATTACAGAAGGAAGTGTTACCTCATGTGAGATGTGATCATTTCTGGATAGGAGACCGCAAACTTTCATCGACACCTTATTCACTCCGGATTCGAGCGAGCAGGCAAGTTAGGAGAAGAAAAAGAGAAAAAAGTGACAGTTGGAACATTTTTAAAATTACTTTTTATCATAATCTCAAAAATGTTCTTTCTGGCCACATATTTGGATTCTGCACTCTTTAAGATTTTCCAGGTACCCGAGCTTTAAACGGAGTTTGGATGAAAAAGTTATAAAGCGAAGCGAGAATTGGGAGAAGCCAAAGTGGGGCCAGCGCGAAAAAATTTATTTGCTACAGTAATTTAAGCTAGCCTAGCGAAATTTAAGTAGGCTAGCGGTGACATGCGAATGCTATGTCTAATAAAATTTTCACCAATTTTTAAAATAAAATAATTAAATTTTTTTTAAAAATAAAAATAAAAACAATTTTTATTTATTATTTTTTCTTTCAATTTTCAATTTTCAATTTTTTTATATATAAAAAAGCGATTTTTTGAGACAAATTTTTTTTTATATGTATATATATATATATATATATATATATATATATATATATATATATATATACAATTTTGAAAATAAAATTAATTTTTTTTTGAAAATTAAAATAATATATATATAAAAAACAAAACGATTTTTTAATATAATATATATATATATATATATATATATATATATATATATATATATATATATATATATATATATATATATATATATATATATATATATATATAATTTGAAATAAAATTATTTTTTTTGAAAAATTAAAATAATATATATATAAAAAAAAACAAACGTTTTTTTTTAATATAAATATATATATAAACAAAAAAGCAAAAAATGAAACAACATGCGCTATTTTGTCATTTATGGAAACTACATTGATTCCATTATAAGCGAGAATTTAAGCTAGCCTAGCGAAATTCTACAGAAGATCTTGAGAATTGAAAATTTTAGCCCAACAACTTGATGAATTTAGCGCTAAGAAATTTATTCTTCAGTGAGCTACCTCTTGAGCTAAGCTAGGATTGCAGAATTTTAAGTATGATTCAAGGAAATTTTCTCCCTACTCTCGATTTTTAAATCCAGGTTTCAAAATTTGCACAAAACTACAAAAATTAATGCAAGAAAAATTAAGAAAAATTGCAAAAAGAGTAAGAAATTAATCTAAAAACATAGAATTAACTAAAAATTAGAAAATCTAAAAGAAAAAATTAAAGAAAAAAAAAATAAAATACGATAAAATAAAATAAAGCAAGAAAAAGAATTAAGCCAAAAAGTGGAAGGTGAACTCGAAATGCGAGGGTTGGATGTTCCAAATCGAACCCGACACCAGGCTCATCAACGTGCCATGCGATGTGAAGCGGTGCCAATTTTCGATGTAGTGGCAATAACATGACGATAGCCACTAGCTAGCGAGGTTTGTAGAATAGCGGTGATGGTTTGGACTTTATGGTGGGTGCTTTAGGGGTTTTGTGTTGGGATTGGGATGCAGGCAGGATATACACTTGGTCAGTGGAGGGAGGCTGCGGCGATGGGTTTTGGTGGCTTGAGCCAGTGCTTAGGTGGGATTCCAGTGTGAGGTGGTTGAAGGACGGCTCTTTGGGCACTTCCCGCGCTTTTTGTTTGCTGCCCTCCTCAGTTAACAAGCGATGATTTCTTCTTGGTTCTCCCTTGGAAAAACAACATCACACATATCTGAGGATTCAGCGAATCCTTCAGATAATTCAATAAAATCCTCTATAAGCTCCTCGTGTGGAGTACGTTGTTGACACTTTTTCACGCCATGGTGTCCTTTGTACCTTCCTGCGGTAGACTTTGCTGGCGATTGATTAGGTCTTCGGTGGAATCTTGCAAGGATTGTCCCATTTATGCTCATAGTCATTTTTCAGCCCATACATTTTCTTGTTCAAATTGTGCTTCCAGTGTGATTTTAAATTGAATAGGCATTAATCTCATATTCTCTTCCACAAAGTCATCCACTATCAGAATGGGTCCAATGAAGCGTTCAAATGGAGGGATTGACCATGGTGGTGAGGTGACTTGAGGTGACCCGAGGGTCGAGGGCATAAAATGGAGTTTAGAAGGAGCATATTGTAAGGTCTTGGTTCCCATGAGGAGTGGTGTGATTCCCTAGCATGGTTGTAAAAAGCACCATATGGTGAACTCATCCATTGACTGGTTTTCTATAGTCCCTCATGGACCTATATTCACTTGGGTTCCTTTCCACGAGCTGCGACCTTGCCATGAGCGGTTTATGTAGTCCCTCATGGACATATATGAACTAGGAGTTACCTGCCACTTGTTGACCATGCGTCTGCTTGTTCCATTGGGTTCAAATTCAACCTTGATTGAGAACTCTATCCCACTGGAAAATGAACTCCTGCAACAAGACAGGACAAGCACCAACAACAATCCTACAACACTGTTTTTTTTTTTTTTTTTTTAACAGTAAAATAAAACTAAGAAAAAATGAATGTAAAATGATAAAAAGAAATTCACCAAGACTTGTGATGAGGATCACAAGTGTTCCACATCTCGTCACTTGCACTAAGGCACAATCCCAGAGCACGGCATAAATTGATTAGGTACCACTGATGGGGTGATCGGAATCAGCAAATTTATATCCTAAGTTCCTCATACTGCATTAAGTGAAACTCTTTTCTTGATATGGCAGTCTAAATTAATTCACAGGGGATGGGTTTTTCTTCGTACAAATGATTTAAGTGAAATCAAAAAATGGTGAATTTGGTTTGGATTTTAAGGTGGTGATAAAAGCGAGTGGGTGAGTGGTTTATAGCCCGAGAAAAGAAATAAAATAAAATGTAAATAGAACTCCTTGAAGCATTGGGCCACTTGGTTTAAGATCTAAATTTGGCGAGAGGTCCCAGTTGGGCTTCGCCGCGTTGAGGGAGGATGACATATAATTATCTCGAACCGGATCTTCATTGGCATTAAAACCTAAGCCCTAATAATTTTTCCTTTTGATAAGCATTTATTTAACATTATGGTTTTCTATTGAAAATCTATCTTGACTCATCCTACGATGATTCGAGTAAAGGGTAACTAATGAGTCTCGATGGATCTAAATAAGTCAATTAACCTAAAGATTACCAAGTATTGATCAAAGTGGATGCACTTGCGGTGAAAACCAGCCATAACCTGCCTCGGTGGCTCGTAAATGGCAACTAATGGATATTAGTGTATCACAGAAGCTAGAATACACTATACAAGCTTGCCAAGTATTTAGCCAAAGAAAGTACATTAAAACTTTAAACCTAAAGTAAAAATTTGGGAACCAAAGGCCAATAAAACTGTTGCTTGAAAAAACGAGGGGAAACACCGGCAGCCTGCGGATCAACTACGGTAACCTTTACTTCCAAGAAGGAAGTGGTTTTAGCCACTCATCCTCAGTTGTCATCCTTGGAGGGTGTTTGGCAACGAAGGAGAAAAGGAGAGAAGAGAGGGAAAGCTGGAAACAAAGGCTAGCAACGTATTAAGAAGATTAAGTTAGGGTTACAAAGTCTATCAGATTTGAAACATAGCCAAGCCCAGTGAAATGATGACAAAGTCTAAAATATGAAATTACAATAGGGACAAAGTGGTAATTATACAAAAGCAGGAGTCGTTTGGAATCGAAAATATCAAAATCACGGAGACGATACATTTTATTCTTACAAGGAATTTTCGCTAACTAAGCGTTAGCTAATTGTGAAAATCACAAAGAGATAAGAAAATGGAAAATTTAAGCTATCTACGATGTTTCATGCCTAGCGAAAAACATAGCAACCTGGCGAAAAACGCGTGCATAGCGAAATTTGCATTTTCTCATGCCGCGATGATTTTCGCTTATCATGAAAATTCCAGCGTGGCGAATTTTGCTCTGTTCATCAACGTTCCATTGATTCACCTTCCTCGCATTTTGCTCCTTTGCATCCTGCAACTGTTGCTTGCCATTTTCTTGATTTTTCTTCACCTTTGAAATTCTTCATTCCTGGCTTGTTGAAATTGATATGAGACCATATGAAATTGGTGAAAATCAACCCGACTTTGGTTATGATTGGATTGACACGATAATTTGGCCTCTAATTCCTGCAAAAACTACAAAAATAGCCTTGGAATGCAATTAGAAGTGCAATAGGGACCCGAACATGTCAATTGGGTTAATTATAATAATTAGTACACAAAAAGCGCTCAAAACCTATTAAAAATAGGGTTCAAAATATGCACTTTTGTGGACCTTCAATCAACTGACATAAGCAGCGCGATGTCTTTGATGTAGTGGCATGAGCAGCCAAAGTGGCCACTAATTTCTTGAAGTTTTGCAGGGCAGGCAGTGCAAATGGTGTGGCCTTTCCATTAGGTGCTTGGTTTTAGTGTGTTGCGAGGGTGTGGCGAGATATACAACGAGGTTAATAGGGGGCAAGGGTAAATTGTGATCTTGGTGTTCTTCCACTGCCTCCTCGGTCAACAAGAAGGATTTCTTCTTCTCTCCTCCATGGCCCATAGACAACACATGATTACAGGGCATCACAGGGTTCATAGGAGCTTCTTTGGTTCCTCTTTCAATTCCTCTGAAAATTTGCAGGTTGAACTGTTCTGAAATAGTTTTAGTCAAGCATTCTTCCTCCAGGATTCTCCTCCTCTTGATGTGAGATGGATTCTTTGCGGGATGTCAAATTTTTATCGAACACATCGATTCCTTACTCAGGGGCTCTCCATTTATCTCAATTTCACGATTCTTTGAACATTGGCTTGCCCTCTGGTCCTCCCATGAAATTATCCACTAGTTTGCTCAAATTTAGGATGGCTTGTTCAGGGGATGAGGTTGGTAGTTTGCTTCTTGGTGAGAAGTGGGGGCATAATAAGGAAGCAAGAGGTGCATAAGTTGAGGGGAACACTATGACGGGTGCACTCATCCGTTGAAGTCTCTATGGTCCCTCGTAGACATTTGGGTTTGGATTTCTCTGAGGTTCTTGATTCTACCATGGATGGTTTCTATAGTCCCTCATTGACATGTATGCCCTAGGGTTTCTCTCCACTGAATACTCATTGTATTGTTCTCCCTCTCCCCGATTGGTCCTGATTGATTCGATTACATGTTATGTGGGAAAATTAGCTTTGATCGACCTTCCTTGAAATCCATACCCAGCGAAACATGTTCTCCTACTTGGCAAAATGGGGCAAACACCAAACAAGGAAAAAAAAGGAAAACAATTCTACCAAAAAAAAAAGGTAATGTTTACTAAAAAAAACTAACAGAGAGAAAAATTGGAAAAGCGTAGAAAGTGAGTAAATAGAAAAATAGAAAAATTCTCAGTTCTTGTATTGAGGATCGCAAAGTGTTCACTTTGCTCGTCAAATGCATAGGCACCATCCGTAGCAGCGCCATTTGATTCTTGCCGTATTTAGTAGGTATAAAATCAACAATATTTATATCTAAATCCTCTTTGCCGTATGAAACTGCAGTATAGTAAGATTCGAACACGGGGATGGGTTTTTCTTCGTACAAAATGATTTACAATGAAGGCAAAATGGTAGATTCAATTTGGATTTTGGGATTTTATAAAAGCAGAAGTGTAACAATGGTTGGCCAAAAATTTAAATAAAATAAAATGTAAAAGTCTCCTTGAAGTGTCATACTACTGGTTGGGTTCCTAAGTTCCTTTGAGGGTTCTTGGGTCCATTCCTACGCGTTGGGGAGGATGACCTATAGTCATTTCGAGAGCTGGATCTTTATTTAAGCACAAGGAGACCCTATGATTTTCCCTTTCGAAAAACAACATTTATTGAGCATTAATGCTCTCAGACAGTGAAAACGTGCCTCCCTGATCTACTTCACAATGAGTAGAAAAAAGAAAAGAAAAGAAGCTTATGTGGATCTTGATGGATGCAACAGCTAGCATCCATTGAACCTAAAATTGCTAAATACTGATCAATGAGGCACATCAAAGGAGTTATAACTAGAGTGAGAAATAGGAACATAAATGCCAATAAAGTGCGTTAAAAACGGCAGTAAGGTTACCTCGAGCCACAGCTGCGACCCTCACTCTTGAGGAGAAAAGAGTATAACCAACCATCCTCTGAGTTGTCATCCTCGGAAGGGAGTGTTTAGTGCCAGAAAAGGAGAGAAAGAAAATGAAGAAAGGGGAAACGGCGGAAAACTACCACCCACTTTATCTATTTCGAAAAGTCTCACTCTATTCTGATGTTGCTTGGGCTTTAAATACTGCCCCTAAAATAATACAAATTACCAAAATGAACAAAAGTAGTTAACTATTATAGGGACAAAATGGGAAGAAACAAAAATTGAAACAAACAGGGCACAGCGTCAAACAGGCAGTAGGAAGGAACAGTAGCAAAATGGTGAACAATGCAGGAGACATGAACAGTGCGCGCAGGAAGGAATTTCGCAAGTGCTCCAATTTCCTTGTATTTTCTGCTCTTCTTTCCTTCTGGTCTCTGATCTGCAATGCTGAGTTTGACTCGAATTCTTCGTGTTTGGATCGACTCAACAATTTCGGCACAAATAGCTTGCAAAAACTACAAAATTAGCCACAAAATGCAATCAGTAGAATAGCAGGGACCTTAATGTGAAAATTGGGTTAATTAGAATGATTAGTACACAAAAAGCACTCAAAACTTATAATAAATAGGGTTCAAAATAGCACTTTTTAGGCACTAATCAGTTCCAAAACTCATTGAAATTGTAACTGAAACAAGGAAGTGATTAATTTTTGCCATAGAAGTAGAGTCCTTTCAACTGGTAGAGGAAGCAAGTGAAGCATTAAAGTTTTTTTCGGGTTCTAATCTTAACCTATACAAGATAAATACTCTAAATTTTTAAATTTTACATGCAAATACTTCTAATTTTAATAAAATTTTGCGAGAACTTTCTAAACATGTGTATTGTGATCGAGGTTATGACTTTGGCATCTATATTATGATCAATGCACATATATTTTACTATAAATATGTTAGAACATAGATATACCCATTTGTTCAACATAGATTATATTGTTAGAAGCGTGATATATACCACATTGTAATGTGGTATTTATATGATATATAAACAAGTGATCATGAATGTGCTCCTTTCAACATTGTTTTTAGTATATCAGCACATCTTTGTTCTTGCAGCGGTTACACGTAAATTATGTTGTTTCTGATTACTTGTCAAATTTTAGTCAATTGGTTGTAGTTTTCTATGAGATGTTCTGATTTTGCATGAAATTGATTAATCTTAAAAGGATTATTGTAAATCTAAATAAACTATTGATGTTATCAAATCCTAATTGGCGTTGCAATACAAAGGAGGGTGGTTAATAATCGATCCAACTGCTCTAATTACCTTCTATTATGACCTTGATTTCTCTTTTTATCAAATGATTATGTGAAAACTAAAAGCAAGGGAAATAGGCTATGTTGAAGTGTCCCTTTTAAAAACTTCTTGTGGTTAGACTGATTTGGAAGGCATTACGAATATGGAGTAACATTAACAAGTTGTATAAATTTGGGTTAGTGTATATTTATTTTTCAAATATGTCAGTATCTCTATCTTTCTCTTTCTCTCCTTTTTTTTTTGGGAGTCTAACATTATAAAGGAAAGGAAAGTGAGAAAGGATCTGAGTTAACTGTCGATACATGTATGCCTTCTTAGACATCATATCTTTTCTTATGTCTTTATAGCAAGAATCTTATGATGAGTCAGATTTATATTGTATCCCTTACTTCTTTCATCTCCCTTTTTGCAATGGACATGACTTGTGGGATTAATTCTTTTCTTACTTCAATTATCTAGATTGTGGTAATGTTTGTTTTTAGTATTTCTAAAAGAATTTTGTTTATCTTTTTGCTATTGACACCATAAAATATAACATGGGTAATACCATTTAATACCAGTTGAATTGATAAAAATGGAGTGAAACCTTGCTATTGAGGCCATAAGATATAATCGGGATAATTTATTTAAAATAGTTGAATTGATGAATAGGGTTGACTAATAATATGCATATCATAACCATTTTCCTTTTACTTATATTCATCTCTGTGAAAAGTAGCATCATCCTTTCAAGGCATGTGATTTCATATTATAACTCTCTCTAAGAGAAGAACTTAAGGACTAAACTGAAATAAATGAAAACTTAACCCAAAAAAATGGGTTTTTAGGAGCCAAACATGGCCTAAGAAGAGATATTTGATTTAAGACCAAATTTGGTCTCATTTTGGAAAAAGAAAACTAGTGGAGAAAGAAGAAAGAAGGAAGGAGAAGAGAAGAAGAAGGAAAGGAAGGAAGAAGAAGAAGCCAAGTTTAAGGTATGGAATCTAACATTTAGTATGGATCTTTGGATTTTTGTATGGAAATTATGAATTTTGTATGAGATTATGTGTATTTGGACCATGGTAGGGATGTCTATGGTTTTCAAACCTAGGGTTTTGATAGGATTTCATCCCAACCATTGATTTCTTGAAAGTAGGGTTGGTAAAACCCTAAATGGTACAAGAAAAAACATGGAATCTCCTTTGAGGTTGGACTCATGGTTTTAATTGCAAGTAATGAGTTTGGTAGAATAAACCCTAACTAGTCCTTGTGTTTGGTTTGTGTAGGGTTATGACCCATATTAGAGTTATTTTGGGAGTAATTCATGAAAGGTTTTGAAGTAAAAGATAAGTATTTGAAAGATGAATTGAGTAGAATAGAGGTTACAAGATGGATATAGAGTGGTTTTGATGTGTATATTGATTATTGAGTTGGTTTGGGTAGAAAAGTATGGAAAAATGGGAGAAAAACCACCATTTCTGGGCATTTTCGAGGGGTGGTACCGGTACCAAATAGGTGTTCTGTCATTTTGTTTTGGACCAGATTTAGTATTTTGGCCATAACTTGGTCATTTATTATCCGAATTGAGTGATTCAAGTGTCTGGTTAAACTAGACTTCAAGGAGAACAAAACGCCCTAAATAGGTACGCTAGTTTACGATATAAATTCACTCAAAGTGAGGAGCATGTTCAAGCCAATTTATGGTTATGTTTTGAACAGTAGGGAGTCAGTTGTTTAGGACATATATTGAGTTTTAGTGCTCCGTTTATTTGATTCCAGTTGGAGAAGAGCCGCCAGCACCTTAGCTTCAAATGAGTACAAAGACCCGGTGTCAAGTATGGAGTTAGGAACCACACGAAAATGGGTATTTTCAAACTATTCCTAGTGTAAAATGGGCAAAATGACTAGTTTGGCATGAAAATGCCATAACTTGAGTTTGGATGATTCAATTTGAATGATTCCAATTTCTAAGTAAAGTAGATTCATAGAGGAACAAGAATACATGATTGATGTGTGAATACATAGGTGTCATACCATACAAGTATATGAAATTCCATATGCAACAGGCATGAAACGGGAAAAATATAGGAAATGCAATATGTATAGATGTGTTCATGAAACATGAATATGGTAGAAATATAGGAATTAGTATGGAGCTAAGTAAGGAACTCGTTTTGATTAGTATATAATTTGTCTGAACTTCTGATGGATTAAGAATATATGTAGGAAATCAAATCCCCCAAACACGAATTGATGAAATTGGGTTGAAGAACCACATTTATTATAATAGTCTTGTTAGTTTTTATGTTAAATTTGTTTGTGTTTTGAGGCTTGGGTTGATTGATTGTGCTCCTCAATTAGGGAATATTTGTATTAAGGAAATATTGGGGTTTTAGGGGAGATGCTGTCCAAATTTCTTTAAAACCCATGTTTTTTGTTGGCCATGCTTGGTCATCACTCATCCAGAATTGAGTTATTGAATTTACGGGTAAACTAGACTCACGGGAGAACCTGTCTCCTTGAAATGGGTATATCAAAATTCAGAACCCTTTAGGCTGAAATTAATCAAAGTGGAACAACACGCATGGTGTCACGGCGGCCGGGTGTATGTTCCTTCGGCTGATTTTGGTTGTGTCATCGACGGACGTCATAACTTCTTAGTCGAAGTCCGTTTTGGTGATTCTTGGACTCTATGGAAATCCCTTTGAGTCTAGCAATCACCCTTATATGTTACAATACAACTTGAACTCATATTATGTCCGAAAATGACAGAAAATAGTAGGCCCCCTCTTGGTTGATATGCGGATTTTCACAGTTGTGTCCTCAAACGGACGACCATATGAAAAACAAAAGCATTGCAAATTAATTATCTAATTTGTTCAATTATTAAGTTGGTTACTATTCAAGCATAAGTATGATGTCCCTTGTTATTAATACACTTTTTTTGTGTTTTTTTTTATACAAAATCGGTGTTCCTGGAACTTGATTCAATAGACCAGGATGAAGTGATTGTGGGAGAAATATGGCTCTTGATGGTGCTGAGGACTATGTCCATAAATTGAAGATTGTAAGAGATAGGCCTGATTTTATATCTGAGGATGAGTGGCTAAAATGGCTTTAGTACTGGGAGGAGCGAGAAGTGAAGAAAAAATCAGAGATAGCCCTGACCAAACGGAAACTTATCTTGAAGTAAGTGGACAGTGCAAGCATGTCTCGACACCTGGGAGGTGAAAGTCGACCATTGAGCACCTTCGAGATTTGGTAACATTTTCAACTTTAAAACATTTAAATATTTAGAAGTTGGCCTAATAGTAAAAAAAATTCAAACCTTTGTATGGTTTTACAATTTTGGCTAAAAGTTTCTTTCCTTGTCATTTTTTTTTAAAATATGACTTAAAATTTTAGATAACACATTTTTATTAGTTATTAAGCCTTACAAATTTTAAATAATGTATTCCTCTAATTTGTAACATATGTTATTTTTGACTGCAGAATTCAACTGGGCTAGAGAATTGAGTGGGAATCCCAATTTTTGTAAAATCTTCGAGGAAGATGCACATGTGAAGCGGTGCCCGGTTGTTTGACAACAAGTCTCGGATGATTCTTGTAAGTATCTCTTATATTAATAAACTATTTGACTACTGCGGTAAATGTTGAAAAGTTAAGTGTGACGCATGAAAAATATTAGAATATTTATTTATTTATATCTAGCACTGTAATTTATTTTCTATTTTATCATAGGACCTCGTGGAGGAACGTGTGACAGTATACTCGACCAGTTGAGGAGTTCTATGGATCTTTAACCAATTGACTATGATCTATCTGTTGGAGACCATAGGAGGTCGAGAAGAAGCGGCAGTGTCACGACATCGGCTTCTAGAAGGGGTGGCTTTTGTTCTAACGAGTTGTGCTTCTAGTTCCTCTGTCACAACAGTAGTGGATGAGGCGGTCAACGTGATAATGAAACAAATGAAGCGTGATTGCAGTTATGGAGGCAGTGAAAAAGAAAGGATCAGCAGTTACTATTTTGAAGGATGAAATGCGACAAATGAAAAGTGAATAATGAGATGAAATGAAGAATGCAATGCAATAGCGGATGACCAATGTCGATCACGGTTAAGCGGCCTTGATGCGACATATGGGACAGCGAGTTCAAATGAAACACCACGCGTCGGACAACCTACGAATCCACCCGACTAATGATGAGGATTGTGATTTAGGTTTAGATGATTAGAGACCTATGTTATTATTTTTATTTTTACTATTGACACTATTGTATCGAATTAATTTACATCTTTGCTTTGACTTGTAGTTAATTAAAAAAATTGCTTTTAGTATATGTTTTTTATTCATTATTAATATAAATTTAAAGTATGTATTAATTTTTTTAAAAATAAAATAGTGAAAATAGTATGAGATGATCCCTAGCTATTGTTGTAGTTATTTTCTTACAATTGAATGAAAATAGTGACAGAATTTTCCCTAGCTAATTCTATAGCTAGGAGACGATTCAATAATATTCATAAGAATTAGACAGAATAGTGACGGAATTGTCCTAGCTAAAGTGGCTAGGGACAGTGCTGTCTTATTTCCCTTCAGAATGCGACAAAAATATTATTGAGAATTGTCCCTAGTTAAAATTAGCTAGGGACAATTGGCAGCTATTCTTCAAAATTGGACAAGAATAGTGACAGAATTGTCCCTAGCTAATTTAGCTAGAGACAATTCCGTAGTTATTTCTTCAAAATTCGACAAGAATGATGACGAAATTGTCCCTAGCTAAATTAGCTAGGGACAATTCCGTCATCATTCTTGTTGAGTGAAAGAAAACAGAGATGTCTCTAGCTAAACCAACTTAAGGATTAATTCCCATAACTATTTCTATACGAAAATTAGACAAAAATAGTGACGGAATTTTTCCTAACTAATTTAGCTAGGAGCATTTTAAATAAGCTATTCGGTCGAAAAACAATTGGTCCTCTGAATTACAACCAAAATTAGCAAGCGAAAATATATAATTAGCTAGGGAATTTCCGTCATTAAAAAATAGCTAGGGAAAAAATTTTCTCGTTAATTTTTTGCGACAAGCACTTTAGCTAGGGATTATTTCCGTCGTAAATCCGTCGCTATTCTATTTTAGCGACGGAATTTCTTCAAATAGCTAGGGAAATATCCCTAGCTATTTGAAAAATTTTTTTTGTAGTGAAACCTTCTTTGAGAAGAGGAGGGCTGCTAAGCCTTCTTTGTGTTGGAGTAAAGGGGAACTACAGAATTGAAGGTTCGGATGAAAAGGTGGGGGTTTCCATGTTTTTAACGGTGCTTTCCACCCAATTGTTTCTTTTCAAATGGTAGGGTTTTAATCCATTAGTCCACCTTGAATGACCGTACTTGATAATCATTTAGGGTTTTAATGGATGTTTATTTGTAGATCCATTGACATTCATTAGTTATCATTTATGGAGTTTGTGGAAGCGATTCAAGACCATTTCCTTCAAATCCTGGGATTTAAGTCCCGCCGATTCACCTTGAATGGTTGGATTTTGTAAGCTCTCGAGCTCCATTGGATATATCGCTAGATCTAGTGATGTTCGTGGCTTATCATTTTATGGACCATAGAGGTAAGTCGAGAGATGTTCTTCACTTCCCAGAGATCATTAATGGAGGAAACTTAAATACAATTTTTGAATGGAATTTGTTAAGGTCAGTTATTATAGCTAAACCAAGAATCGATTTGGGAGATAACTATATGTTATCTCCCCCGATGCGAAAAGTCCCGACCTCTGCACCTAAGGAACCTGAAACTTGGTGACACGGCACTCCAGGGATTTGTTTTCATGTTTTAGTAAATTTTTATACCCAGTTTTAATCACTAAATCCCTCTTTTATCACAACCCGGTATCCAAAATTGAAATCACAGTCATAAAGCTTTGTATCAGGTCATTTCCACAGAAGAAAACCCGCTATGTGGGACCCGATCCTAAAACTACTATGCTATAGTAGCTATGCTACGCTAGTATGAGGTATTAGGTTATAAATTTTGTTGATTAATACCCTGCTGGGGCACGAATCACCAATCAAGCAATAAGTAAGAAAAATGAAGGAAGAAATCAAGAGATGAAGTGAGAGAACAAATCATGATTTGAGCTTCATCTTTTGTCTCAACATTAATGAAATATGAATCTCTGAGTCTGACACTTAGAAATCTCTTCAATACAAAAATAAAAGTCTTCTTTAAAAATACTCTAAGATCTACTAAAAATCAAAACCTAAGCTAAAGCGAAAAATGGGAAGTTTTAGAGAGAGAAACCACTTATAAGAGGGGTGTTCTCCACCTCCTTTGTGCCCCTAAGAAAGTCTAAAAATGACTACCACGTAGTCCTTGAGTGAAATAGGCTTGAAAACAGGCCAAGACACCAATTTTCAGGATTTTCTGGTAAGGCCCAGCATTTTGTCTCTTCCTTTGTTTCGACAAAATCTGAGTTTTTCGCAACAAAGTTTTTTTCTAGTTTTGTTGTGACAAAATCTGGGTTTGTCATGAAAAAGTTCGTCTCTTGATTTGTCGCGAAAAAATCTAGGTTTGTCACGACAAAGTTTGTCTCTAGCTTTGTGATGAGTACAAACTCATCTAATTTTTAGTCGATTTTTCTTACATGTTTTAGAGTTTAAGGTCCAATTAAATGAAGAATTATGGAATCTTCACCAAATTGGGTTTGCAAGTACAATGAAGAACCAAAAACTAGCAGCGGTAAAAATGGCTAAGACAAAATGCATATTATGAGCATTTCCGTATGTTGCGACAAAAGTTTAAGATAGCCAACTGAAGTTTTTCACAAAAAAAGAATCTCTCTCGCGACAAAGATTAGGAAGATTGCCCAAAAGAACTGTAGAAGAATGTCAGGACATTTCACAGCTATGTCGCGACAGATTTTGTGAAGAAGGCAGAAAGAGTTTGTTACAACAATTTTAGAACTCTGTCTCGACATAGCTAAGACTAAAGATTGTTGAAAGTATGTCATGAAACTTGTCACGCCTGTCACACGAGTGACCCGGGTTCGATCCCCGGGAACGACTCCAAAAATTTGTTGATTGGTTTTTACATAGACCAAAAACAGACTAAAAATTATAAAATACGTTGTTTTCCTTGGATGGGAAGGCTTCCATTGAAAATGTGTTTTTACAGGTCTGTTACTACAAGTGCACAAGTCATTCAAGTGATAAATGGTTTTTTAAGTCTAGTTATAGTTTACAGTTTATGAAATCTAAACGTAATTACCCCGTCCACTCAAGATCCTTGCCATTTGAACTCCCAAGTTAAAAATGGTTGGATCTAAATAATCATAAAAGTAAAAACTAAATAAAACTCTGTAACTTATGTATAAAGAATTTAAAATAATACAAGATTGGAAAGTTTCACTTTGGTGAGATTAACCTTTGGGAATTAGATAGGTGTACGATTATCAATTTTGCATCATTTTTTTATAACATAGCTTAGCCGTTAGTTTAGATGCAGGCTTGTCAAAGATGCAATATAGTATAGTTTGGATTTCTCCATTAACCATACATTTCACTAATTAGAGATTAATGTTCCTTTCATATACATGAGTCTAACCAGTTACTTTTAGATTATTATCCTTTTTCTAAGATCTAGGTATTTTTCCTTTTCAGTACTTCACGACCATTTCTTTAGATAGAAGAATTCTTGCTCCTATAGATCGAAATATGCAAGCCTTCTCCAATCTAATTGGTATCTCATCCTTCAAATCTAATAAAATTTTCTATCTCATTGATTAGATCTTTGCTAACACGGGATCGAATCATTTCATCAAATTAAGAGGAGAAACCTCGATAAACTAATTTGATACATCATCCAACCATGAGTAAGTTAGTGATATGTCAGTGATCTTCCGGGATTCATTAGTTCCAAAATATTAATTTAACATACCCCCAAGTAACTGCTCCATACTCTCAAGAATCTCCATAGCAAAACACGTGAAATTTTAGAATTTGATTTTCAAAAAAGAAAAAAAAAAGGCCAAAATGGTAATTTGTCGGAATAGTCACCACAGGAAAGTTGGGATTTTCAGGATCTCGGATGTGGCTTAATTGCACGTTGGAATCGTCTTGCAATCAGCTACCTGAATTTAGTTTGGATTACGAGATAGTTGGTTTTTCATGCATTTCGAGACGGAACGTGCCAATCACGAGGTGCCATGCGTTCATTGGCTGGAACAGTGACCAAGTGTCTCCCACCTTTAGGCTGCATGAAGGTGGGTGGACTTGTTGGTGGCATGTGGGACATGGCCTGGCATGGGACATGTCCAACCACCTTAGAACATGTCTGACTTAGTTAAGTATAATGAGTTGGAAAATCAAACATGGTGAGAGAGGGAGGGAGTGCTGCTAGGAGAAGCAATTTGTGGGTAGAGAGACTGAGGGAGAAAGACTAGAAAATGAAGAAAGGAAGAAAGGAAGGAAGGAAGGAAGGGGAGGAGAAGCTAAGACCTCCATTGTTGTAAGGTTAGAAGAATGAAGGACTTGATCCGCCTCTGAGAGGTAAGGGTCTCTCTATTTTGGTTTTGTCCTTGTAGCAGGGCCATGGAAATTTCATTTGGTTGAGTATGGTTGTGACCCTCAATGGAGGAGATATTCTATATAGGGTAAATGTTGTGTGTTTTTTTTTGTGAGATGCTGTCCAGTTTTTTCCCTTCGACCCCATGACTGTGTTTTGGCCATAACTTGGTCATCGCTCATCCGAATTGAGTGATTCTAATTGCTAGGGAAACTAGACTTGGAGGAAAACATATCTCCTTGAAATAGATCTATCCAAATTTCGACTTCTTTGGATTAAAAAGACCCGCGTTCGAACCAGTTTCTGGTCTGTTTAGCTTGAGTAATACATTTTAAAAACAATGTTCCAACCTTTATTCTCCTTACTTTTAATATCGGTTTAATTCATAAATTTTGTGACTTTATGGGGTTAATCTCTACACCCAGTTGTGATGGTATGAGGCTTAAATCTAAAGTCATTGTGGTGTAGTTGAATGGCCCTCTCTTGGTTAAGAGATGACATGATGTCTTTGGTGTGTGTTCCAAATAATTGGGACTGTATGTGTTTGCTTGAATATGGACTTGTCTTGGAACTGTCTTGCAGGTTGTGGGATTGATATATCATGTCTTAGCTTGGGTGTGTGAGTGGTGTCATTAAATTGCTTAATTGAAGTTAGGAACTATGGAGATGCATGCTTGTGTGATGCATTGAATATGAATGTGTGGAATGCTAGCATCACATTATGAGTAATGGTATTAGATTAAAACATAGATTGATGTGCATTTAGACATAGTCGTTCATGGTACACGAGATGGTGTACGGTATATGTTATCCATGTAGAGGTCATCTTGCATATTGCATTACATAACTGCACGGTCACATCGCATTAAATGGGTGTGTGTGCATGGTCATAATCATTCACCATTCTTGGTGAGCTCGATACTTTGGACTATGTCGACAAGTCTCATGGGTGTATTTATAGTTTTGAATAAAAGAGTTGTCGGAGGCTTTGTCCAAGGTGGGGTGTCCGGAGATGGAGATTGTCTAGGATTTGGAGATTGTCCAAGGTTAGAGACTATCCCGGGGTTAGGGCGTGTCAGCCTCTATCGAAGAATGTCCACCCAGTCGGAGCGTCGAAGAGCTTTGAATGAAAGCAGTTGTGGAGGTTGTCCTAAAGTTTGATTTATAAAAAACAAAAGCCTTTGTTTTGGATAAAGGGTCATTGGGTTAAACATAGATGACAAGTTTCACATTTAGCATATGCATGTGTGAGAGTCGGTGAGGACTCGGGATATATAGGATAGGAGTAAGTCACATTCTCATCATGACATGTAGACATTTGGTAGGAACGTGCATGTTTTTACTTGAATGTGGTGTGCGTGCATGTGCACTTGGAGTGGGAGTCAGCCCTTGTAGGTTTGTCTCCTCTTGGGCGCGTTAGCTCACCGTCGTGGGACCTTTTAGAATGGGACACCTGTGAATGGAGACTATGCTCCTTAGAGGCCGGGATCTTAGCGGGCGGATTGTGTATAACTTGATGTTTTGTATGTATGAGGACTGAGTGTCACCTAACCTGCTGCTCCTTTCATATCTTCAACCACTAGGATCATAGATGTATCTTCTCCTGTGAGTGTTGTGCTTTCGGACTCTTCTGGAATTTGTATAAGGTAATTCCTGTATATTTATGAATTAGATAAGCAAGAATGAGTCTCAACACATGAGACATATGGGTGTAATATCGGGACACCCGATATTCACATGCTTCCTCGGGTAGACGGGTTGTCGACGGGACTCCCGGGTTTTGGGGCGTCACACTCCATCTCCTTTTTCAGGCAACGATGCCAAAAACTCGTTGACCATATTTTCTGTATAGACCAAAATTTCCAAGTAATTAGCACTCTTGCTAGAGACTAAATAAAGCCTTTTGCAATGTCAATAAAACTTGTTGTGCATGATTTTCCTTAAAATATGTGTTTATCCTTTATGGCTTGGATTCATTAAAAGTGCGTTTGGTCTAGAGTACGTAAGTGCACAAAATCGTATAAGTAATACAAAGTGGATTTTTATAAGTCCAGATATTGTTCCCACGAGGATTGATGATAAATCACAAGACCACTGCCCCGACTACTTCGAGATCATATTATTTGAACTCCCGATATTAAGATGATTAAGAACGAATAAAATAATATCTTGTAATTTCACTAGTATACATAAAAAATAAGTAATAAGAATGAAATTGAGAGTTCATTGGTGAGACAACACTAGGAAATAGACCAATGAATAACACTGCCAATTTCTGCATCATTTATAAGCTAAGCCGCTAAGTTGGAAAATTTGAATTTATCAATGATGCATTGTGGTATAGTTTGGATTTGTCCGCCGCCATACCTTTTACTAATTAGAGATTCATGTTCATTTCTGACTCATGGATCTATTTAGTTACTTGTAAGATATAATCATCTTTCTAAGATTTGGATATTTTTCCTTTTTAGTACTTCACACTCAAATCTTAGGATTGAAGAATTCTTGCCCTCATAGACAGGATATTGCAAGCCTTCTCCAATTTAGATGGCACCTTATCCTCCAATACTGATGAAATTCTCCATTTCCTTGATTAGATCTTTGCTAACATGGGATCAAAATCCTTTCATCAGAAAGAGGAGAAACCTTTGAGTTATTAAACTGATACTTCATCAAACTATCCTCAAACCATGAGTGAGTTAGTGTTCTATCTAAGTAATCTTTCAGAGTTCATTTGTTCAAAAGTATTAGTCTACCATACCCACAAATAACCGCTCTATACCCTTAAATTCTCCATCTTTGTGTCATAAGGGCCTCTGAATCGGAAGCAAGATACAATACTTTGTTTGAGTACATGGTACTAGTACTTGGAACAATTAAGTTAAAAAATAATACCAATAAAATAAATTCAAGAATTCTATCTAAGGCGTTCTTCCACTTGTGTAGAAAAATAACAATCATCATCGACCCATTCCCAAAGGGAGCTCAACCTTTCAAAACTGGTTTACTCATATCGTGACCCAATTGATGAAGAAAATTCGAACTGAAATTTGTAAAGCAGCGAAATAAATGAACTCGAAAAATTTTCCCAAATGCCATTTTATTGAACTTGATAATGAAAGAGTAGAATTTTATAAAAATTCAACTCGGCTTCTACCAATGATTCATTACTCAAATCCATAAAATCAAACGAAAACTAACTAAAAACTACGCTCAAACTAAATTTACTAAAAAGGTAATAAAAGACAAAAATAAAAGAAAAATAATATACAAAAAAGTCTTGACTACCGAAAGTCTTGGGAATTTGCGAAGTTGGCAGGCACGATTACTTACTAGATGTGTCTGTTATAGACTTTCCAATGTTGACGCTTAGAATTAGGTTGTGGATCCACCAAATACGCCCAGGTGGTCGCTACATGGCGACATGAAATAATATTACATAAACGAGCTTTATTCTTTGTCATTTGTGCAATCGTAGTACGGTTTTTACTGTGGCAGCCAGGTTCTCTAAGCTCTTTCTTGGATTCTATCGCGACATATTTTAACAATGTCACAACATAGTTTTGATCTGTGATCTTGTTCTTGTCGGCAGTGTCTTATGTGCGACATAGGGTACTGTTGTAACCGACTTCTCATGCTTTTACGCCATATGAAGCGTTGAGACAAGCATTTTCACCTTCAACACTGATACTTTGTTGTGACATTCTTTATGTTGTTCTTCAGCAACTTTGTCGTGTGAGTTTACTGTGTGCGACAAACTTCTTCTTCTTTCAATCTCTATCGTGAAAGCGAGGATTTTCTTTTGTCATGACATACTTTTTCTTCTTTGGTCCTTGTCGCTATTGGCTGTTTGTTGCGACATAGAAATGCTGTTCTTGATAGACTTAGCAGCTAATCTAGGTTCTCTTTCAATTTATATGCAGCGATCAATTTTTCTTCTATCGCGATAGAATTCTATCACTCTGCAGCTTTTATTGTTGCGACATAAAACTTCTTCTGTCGCGACAAGATTCTGCCTTCAATTCTTCATTATGTCGTAACATGAATTTCTTTGTCGCCATTCCTCTTGTATTGCTCAACTTCTTGTCGTGACAGAGATTTCCTCGTCGCGACAGAGTTCACCTAAACCTCATGTTTTGTTTATCGCGACAGAAATAATCTTTGTTGTGACAAAGTCCTATTGCTCTTTGTTGTGAACTCTAAATGTTATGTCATATGAGTTTTCTTTGTCCAGACAGTATGCTATAGATTTGGTCCCATATTGAAAACTTTATTTGCAACATAGCTTGTCGCGGTGACTTGTGTTTATACCGCGATTTACATGGCGATAGAGTTAAATACATTAATCTTGACCTTTTATGTTGCGGCAGTAGGAATTCAATAACCAGTTCACTACCATTTGTCTTGCTAAATGTTGCGACATAGTAAAGGGTGTAGTGACAGTCTTCTTCACACTCTTCTTCAGCAATGTCGCGACAGAAAACTTTTTGTTGCGACAAATTTCTTCTTCCTCATTTAATTCTACTTGGACTTTGTTGCGACAAACTACTGCTGGCTGTGACATAGCTCTTCTGGTCTCCTTGAAATCATGCCACGATAGACAAAAACTATGTCGCGACAGAGAATCCTGCATTTTCCACTTTTCTTCTTCTTCTTTTCCTACTGTAATCATCTATTTTTCAATGAAAACCTACAAAACAAAAATTTGGTAGATATTCCCATAATTTAGCATTAAAATATATCTAAAGCTAATAAAAAATATGTTAGAAAAATGGATTAAAAATAGGATAATTTAGGGCTCATCAAATTCCGCCAATTAAAAGTTTTGCTTGTCCTAAGCAAAAAGAAAATTTTGTTGTCCTCAAAAAAAATTTATTTTATTTTAAGGACATTTTTTCTGTTTAAACCTCGATTGGGTAGGAAACATAAGTCGAGTTATAAAATTATTTCTAAATATGCTTCCAATCTAGAGCAAAGAAGATTTTCAATTAAGTTCATAAATGAACAAATAATTGCATGAAGTGTAAAACATGATAACTCAACCTGATTTGTGAGTATGTGATGACCATCTCTCTTTTTTCCTTGGCGAATTAGTTAAATATTTTGAGATAATACTGGTTAGCACCCTTATACTTCATTCTTACAGTCCCGTATGCTTGTTTGTCATATTAATGCAAACAATGTAAGCATATCCACGCGCTAGGATCAAATAGGTCTTTTAGGCTTACTTAATGTGGCAGTAGTGGGTGAATGGTGGACAATTTAGGCTCGTTCACATAGACTTCGTGTGACTTAGGTACTCTTGCCTTCATTTTGTATCCTTGATTTCTCTTGATTTCAAGTTTCTAACATTCCCATCAGGTTTTGTGCATCTTTTTGCATATTCTCCATTATGGTATATTTTTATCTTTTCATTGTCCACTCTCAGAATATAACTTCTCTTCCTTATCTTAGAAGCTTTTTCACTTTACATCCCTCACCAAGGTTTTTGGAATGGTGCAATGTTTTGTCTTTTAAAGTTTTCTACCTCCCTTAACAAACTTTGGGTCAATAACTCCCATACCAGTTATCATTAGGGTACTAGGTGTTGAACACCCCTAAGAACTTAATTGTTCAAGGGAGGAATGCTACAAGACCAAACTCATTCTTCTTTGATATTTTTCTTTTCATAACTTGTTTTCTTAATTCTCTTCATATCTTCTCCTCTCAATGAATTTTTCTTTCTTAACCCTTTTTTATCCTTCTCTACAACTTAAAATAATATTCCCCCAAACTTGTCTTTTTTTTGTCATTGATGTATTTTGTCTTGTAATCTGGGCAAATAAAGGTTCTTTACTGTATGATTATGTTTAAGGAAGGAATTGGGCTTCTCATTTGATGGTTGATGATGAGATTGGCTATTGGCTCAAATAAGGAACTAGTATGTATGCTTATGCATATCATATGGGTAGGTTTTGAAAGGCTCAAACTTCCAGGATGGCTATATCATTTCACAGTGAGTGAGTATTGCCCTGATTTCACCTTAACTAATAATCTAATAATTTCTAGGACATTGGAGAGATTGCTGTGATGGATCCCAGAATATGTCCCTAATCTTGGCACAATTTGTTTCAGAGTTACATTTGACCATGTGCAAGGCTTATCAGGATTTTTTCAACCAAACTGTTTACAAAAAAATAAATAAAAAATAAAAAATTAATTATAGGTCTTATATTGTTCCATCAATTTGTTGCAATCTTCCTTATTCTTGAAGTTCAACATATTTATTAATATTCTTACAACTTTCATTTTCAATTTTCTCATCTACCCGATGCATCACAGTAAATTTCTTATTTGCTTCACGGATTATGTTGCTTATGTTCTTTAACTAGTCAGAAAGTTATTTAAATCAAACATTCAATTTGAGAGAATTTAACACAACCCGCAATTTCATCCTTGACAATTCAAGTTCAAACAAATAAGTCATAGTAATTAGATAACTAATTCTAGAGTAGCGGATTTCTCCCTTATTCATTCAAGCTATTGACCAAAACTTCCTAAAATTCAATTATTCAAAGTAAAAGAAAGAAAATACCAGTAAGACACGTAAAGTACAACATGAGAGTGAACATAAGCTTTATGAAATTTTTATTTTATTGATTTTTTGAGGATGGGATAGGTACGAGAGAGGAAAGGGGAAGAAAGAGGTAGGGTGAGCTATTTTCTTCTTCTTTCTTGCATATGGGAAGGTAGATTCACTGGAAGTCTAACGTAACCAGTGCGAGAAGGTGCTTCGGGGAATCTGGACTTATGGGTACGCCTTGATGCAGTGCCTTCTCCACTTACATTTAGTCACGGAGACCCTCCCGTGGATAAGGTCGTTTGCTTGATCAATTCATTTTACCTCTGCCCAATAGAGTTCAGGGTTCCCTCAAACTCACCTTGGGCAGAGTACATCTTAATCAGGTTGTTGATCATGTCCAAGCTTTCAGTCCAACACTTTTCCTTCTAGTTCAAGGTGCCCTCCATTTCCTTGTCCCTTTTCTCTATTAGAGTTCTTATTTCCTTCTGATGTTCCTTATCCAGATACCTAAAAGCATCTGCCTTCTGTAGCAAGTTCTTCTCCATGGCATCTTCCCTTTCCTTCATGATTTTTATTATCTCACTATCTCTCCTGATCTAATCTGAGATGAAGGCATCTTCTCTTGCCTTGAGTTCTTCACTCAGCTCTTGTTCTCTCATTCCCATATGCTCTTCCACTCTTCATCTCTTTGCTTTAGGGCTTCTTCCGAATTCTGGTCCCTTCTTTTAAGTTTTGCATCTATATAACCGATCTCTGGATGGAGGTTGGAGGCTCACGATTGTTTGCACATTTCTTGCATTTCCTTCCTCGTTGTTTTTCGACATTTCATTGATGCATCATTGTTACATTGAGGCTCTAGCTTTCCGGCGTACTCATGATGGGCTTGTCTCACATTTTGGAAAGAGGGTTAGAATTAGGCTTGCTATGCGCCTTTGTTAGAGCCTGCAGGCTTCACTCTCGTTTGTGGCTACGTATTTGTAATCGGTTCTTCTTCTTATCTCATAGCTTCTACCTCTTTTCCTTGCCACTGTTCTTAGGCCCCTTGGTGATTCCTATAAGTGTCAAGGGTGAGGTCCTGGGATAGTTTTCCTCTTCCTCCTAGTCTCCTTATACACCACCCCAGATACAAAGCCTTGAGATCAATGCTAGGTGGAATCGGCCCGTAGCAGCCTCCTACGCCAATATATCAAAAGTGAGTTTTATATGAATTTTACCAACAGAATTTAGCCCTTCGGATGTCTGACAACATTGTTTCCTTCTCCCTGATTGTACACAGGTGCTTTGAAGGTAGAATAACTGAACATATATAAATAATAAAACCACACCTTTGTTATTTCAGTCAATGCTTCTCTGGCGATGGACTAGTTTAGGTTTTTTCTTGTGGCATTCCACTTTCCCTTGCCATCAATTAACAAGTCTACAATATTCTGGAAGTCAGGTTCCTTTGACAATTTCTTAAACTTTAACCCATTCTTCCTCTCCTGAAGATTGTACGTTTGGTATATCTGCTCTCTGCCAAAGGATATTCATTTCCTTCTAATGTACACTACCTTATCCTTCATTCCCTGTATTGGCATAGAACTCCACCGCATCTACTAACCGAGTCTTGTGCTGTAGGAAAGGTCATATCCTTGCTCTCGACAATCTCTTGGAATGGAGAAATCCATTTGTTGAAGCCTCTGTCCCCGATGAAGTCTCTGTACTGCAATTTATCCTTCCAAGTTATATACACCATATCAGAAATCCAGTCGCTCACTTTTTCTCCACTTTGCTCTGCTCGCTTCTTCATCTCCTCTTCCTCTTCTTGATTCTTCCACTATTTGCTGGGTTCTTCTCTTACTTCGACCCTTCTTTTACTTTCCCGTGTTTGTATCACGAGGTGACTTTAACTATTTCTTCCTCCCTCTCAGCATATCCTTCCATGATTTTGTTTAGGTTTGGAACTAGGTTCGTCGGCTTAGATATTGTGAGAGAAAGGTTTTGGGGATCTAAGGTTTCAAAAGGGTAAGGAGATTTGGTGAGAAGGCGAGTGGGTTGAAGGTTATGAGGAAGATGACCTTTCAGTTTTCAACAATTTTCTATTTATAGGCCAAAGGTTTGTTGTGCTGTCATTAATTGTCGCAACAAAAATTGACCTAGGGTTTGTTCCCTTTTTTAATATTGTGTTGTGACATAGAGAAATAATGTTGCGACATAAATTTTTGATGCTCCAATTGATTTACGTCGCGACATAGAGAAATCATGTTGTGACCTATTTTCTAATGGGCATTTGTACTTTTGTCGCGACAAAATGGAATTATGTCGCGACAAAGTTTTCTTTTAAAATCAAAGGTTAGAATTAACCTTGTCGCGACCAAAAGCAATTATGTCGCAACAAAAATTCCTGCGACTGAGATGAGGTTTGATTCAAAATCTTGTCGTGACAAAAAGAAACAATGTTGCGACAGAATTTGGCAATAATGTTGCGACAGAGAAAGCATGTTGTGACATTGAATTAAAATTTTCTAGAATTGCATCATTCACAATTTTCAATCAAGCCACATTCAAAGCAAGGTGTATTCACTCATACCTATCATAACATACTTGTGAAAACTCATCTAATCATCAAAGAACCTCAATTTAAGTATGAACAACAAATCTCATTCTTCACTCAATATAATTCATAAAGATATTCAATAATGCATCCAAGTCATGAGCACAATAAAGTTATTTGTTTATGTTCTAAATAAAATTCACATTGCCCCAAACTTCAACTATGCATTATCATTAAAGACAAAGTGAGGGAAATGGAAATACTCCCCCTTGTAGCAATTTTCTGCATATTTCAGTTTGAGAAAGTGTGCTTCCTAATAACATCCATTTCTAATTCAGCTTCACTGTCCCTGAAAAATCAGCAAAAAACTACAAAATAAAATTTCTAACAAAATTAAAACTAAAACTTAAAACACACAAATTTTAATAAACCAAATTAACTAATGAAAATTAAATTTTTCTTAGGTTGCCTCCCAAGAAACTGCTCAGTTTCATGTCTTTAGCAATACATTTGTTGCAGAATGTCTTCATTTCAGCAAAGTTCTATTCCCTTTTTAAAATCTTGAACTAAACTTCATTCATGCTTCCTCTAAGATAGTGCTTCAGTCTCTGACCATTTACTTTAAATTCACTTCTAGATTTAGCCTATAGTGTTATTGCTCCAAAGGGTGTACTTGTTACCACTGTGTAATGACCACTCCATCTTGACTTCAATTTTCCTAGAAATAGCTTGAGCCTGGAGTTGTATAAGAGGATTTGTTCTCCTACTTTGAATTCCCTCCTCAGAATCTTCTGATCATACCACTTCTTTGTCTTTTTTTTGTAGATTCTAGCATTATCATAAGCTTCATTTCTTAATTTTTCTAGTTCATTCAATTGAAGTAATCTCTTTTCTTTGGCAGCTTGAAACTCAATGCTTAGTTTCTTGATGGCCCACATAGCTTTGTATTCTAGTTCTAAAGGGAGATGACAAGGTTTTCCAAATACAATTCTGTATGGGGACATTCCAATGAGAGTTTTGTAAGCAGTTCTATAATAAATTCATATCTATTTATAATTAATCTTCTGCCTCATTCTTTGTTTCTCTATATTTCTATCTGCAAGATTTAACATATTATTAAGGTATAAATAATCCATCATGTGTTGATTATGCAGGTTTTGCAAAAAAATTTATGTGCAAAATGACTCCTGTCATTAATAATGATTGATACGGGTTAGCAAAATGCCCTTTCTAATATTTCTTTGTATAAACCCAACCACGTATTCATCATTTTTTAAGGACAATGTGCTTCCACCCATTTGTATACATGAAGGAAATCCATATCTAGGAGAATGTATATGAATTTCTAAATGATGATAGGAAAGGTCCGTGATCATCCCCATATATAAAATGCACTTCCCACCGGATTGCTTGCGGGGGGCATTCATTTCTTTTACTTATATTGCCCTTCTCGACAATTATCACAATGTTTGTTTTGCACCCATTCAAAACAATCTTTGGACAGAGTAGGCCAATAAAGCCTGATTGGAGAATTTTATTGGTTGTTCTATATCCTACAAAGTGTCCTCCATATGGTGATGCATGACATTTCTCCATAATACCACCTTGTTCTGTTTCTGTAACACATCTTCTGATGATCATATCTGCTCCTCTTCTAAAAAGTAGTGGGTCATCCCAAATATAAAATTTACAATCAATTCTCAATTTTCTTCTCTACTAGTAGCTAAACGCGGGTGGCACAACTCCATAAGCTAAGTAATTGACAATATTAGTATACTAAGGTGTTTGGACTGACAACAAAAAAGTTGCTCATCAGCAAAATTTTCTGCTATTTCAATTCCCTTTTCATTGTTAGCAGTCTTTTCCAATCTTGACAAGTGATTAGCTATCACATTGTCACTACTATTCTTGTCTTTGATCTCCAGATCAAACTCTTGTAGCAGTAATACCCATCTAATCAGTCTTGGTTTGGCCTCCTTCTTTGCCATTAGATATTTAATTCCAACATGATCATTGTGTATTATAACGTGGGACCCCAATATGTAAGGCCTGAATTTTTCACAAGCAAACACCATTGCCAACATCCCCCTTTCTGTGGTAGTGTAGTTCTCTTGTGCCTCATTGAAGGTTTTGCTAGCTTAGTATATGGCCATGAATATCTTTTCAATTCTTTGTCCCAATACAACTCCCATTGCATAATCACGCATCATACATAATTTCAAAATCATTGTTCTAGTCTGGTATCACCATGATGGGAGCTGTCACTAATCTGGTTGGTATCAAATGCGATTTGCATGATTTACATAAAATCAAATTTTGCATATTTTTCCAGCTGTCTACATAATGGTTTGGAGATATGTAAAAACCAACATGTGCAAGGAAGCTTCTTATCCCCTTGACCATTGTAGGTGGAAAAAGAGTTTTTATAATAGCAACTTTTGCTTGGTCTACTTCCAATCCAGCTGTAGAAATCTTGTGTCCCAAGACAATACCTTCTGTTACCATGAAATGACATTTTTCCCAATTTAAAGCTAGATTCTTGTCTTGACACCTCTGAAGTACTGTTTCTAAATTTTCCAAACAATTCTCAAAACTGGATCCATATGCTTAGAAGTCATCCATAAAGATTTCCATAGCCTCTTCCACAAATCAGAAAACATAAACATCATAAATCTTTGAAAGGTAGCAGGAGCATTACATAATCCAAAAGGCATCTTTCTAAAAGCAAAGGTGTCATAAGGACATGTAAATATAGTTTTCTCCTGATCCTTTGGGCTATAGCAATCTGGTTATAACCAAAATATATGGGAGTGCCTTGCTAACCTTTCCAATATTTGGTCAATGAAACGTAGAGGATAATGGTCCTTTTTGGTAGCAGTGTTTAGTTTTTTGTAGTCTATACACACTCTCCATCCTGTCACAGTTTTTGTAGGAATTAATTCATTTTTTTCATTTCTGATCACAGTGAATTCTCCTTTCTTGGGAACCACAAGAACCGGGCTTACCTAAGGGCTATCTGAGATTGCATATATGAAGTCTGCATTCAACCATTTCAATACTTCTTTTCTGACTACTTCTTTCATTAATGGATTCAGCCTTCTATGATGTTCTATAGAGGTTTTAGAATTCTTCTCTAACAGGATCTTGTGCATACAGATAGAAGGACTGATTACTTTGAAATCTTCTATAGACTAAGCTATTGCTTCCTTGTATTTTATGAGAATTTTTAGCAATTTTTGTTTATCATGCTCAGTCAATCCAACTGAAATGATGGTGGCAGATTTTAAGTTTGCGAAAGCGTGCATCAAATATTGACGATTCTTTTAATCAAACCCTTTGAGCTTGTATTTTCTTGAACAACTTTCTCTTCGTAACTACTGGATTTTTCTATACTATTTTCTTCAACATTGAGTACTGCCTCTTTTAAATTAAAATTGGAGTTCAGAAATTCAACTTCAAGATGCTTAAGATACTGGAAATTCATCTCATTCTCATTCATTGAACTCTGAAAATTACAATCATTTATCGATTCGAACTAATGGAATTTGTTTCTAATCTCACAATCAGCATTAATAAGTCGGTATTTCAAGAATTTGTGATTGGATTGAAGTGCTGCTTTGCCTTATCCCCAACCCTAAGAGTCAATTCTCCTTTCTTCACATTGATCAAAGTTGCTCCTGTTGCTAAGAAAGGTCTTCTTAACAACAATAGGACTTGTTTGTCTTCTTCTATATCAATTACTACAAAGTCCACTAGGAAAATGAATTTTCCCACTTTGATCAACACATCTTCTAAAATGCCCTCAGGATTGGCCAATGTTCTATCTACCATCTGCAAGGTCATGGTTGTGAGAGTAAGCTCTCCCAAACTAAGTCTTTTAACCACAGACAAAGGTATCAAGTTGATGTTGACTCCAGAATCGCATAGTGCTTTTCCCATATCTGAATTCCCAATTTTTCAAGGTATAATGAAGCTGCCTGGATCCTGCATTTTCTCTGGTAAAGACTTCTGGATCATTGCATTGCAGGTTGCTCTCAAGCTCCCTATCCCTTCTTCAGCAATCTCTCTATTTCTGTTCAATATATCCTTCATGAATTTTGCATAGTGAGGTTATTCGTGAGCCCGTAGGGTATCCTAAATCAACAAACTTTATACCTAATACCTCCTACTGTTGTAGCATTTCTACTGTAGTATAGTGGCTCTAGGATCGTCACCAAGGATGGGTTTTCTTCGTGTAAATATTGCAGCCCGGTGAGGATTAAGCGGTGAGAAATCATTTTGAGTTTTGGGTTTTTCATAAAGGGAGGAGTTTTGTGGGTGAAAGCTAAAGATAAAATGAGGAGAAATGTAGGAGAAGACCTTGAAGTATCGGGGACACTAGGCTTGGGTTCACAGGCAGAGCGGGGGTTCCCGAGGAGCCTTTTCCTCGCGTTGGGGCTATGAGTCATCTCCCGGGCGGTTCTTAGTTTAGCCATAGAGTTGACCTGAGCAACTATCCTCTATAAGTGGCATTCATGGAGCATTAATGATCTTAAACAGTAGAAATGGACCTCTATGACTCACCTTCCAATAGCCAGTAAATGATAACTAACGAGCATTACTAGATCTAGCGATAAATTAATCCGATAAACCACTAAGATTGCAGTACAACCATTCATGGTGAATCGAGAAGGAGGTTACAATGAATTTGAAGAGAAGACAGTGGAAGCAGGGAATGCTTGAAAATCATGAAAGCCTTCATTGTCTTCGGTTCCCCTTTGCCACAGTGCCTTTACTTCAAAAGTGGGGGTTTAATATGTCCCTTTGAGTTATCATCCTTAGAGGGTGTTTGGCTCGTGAGAAAATGAAGGAAAATGCAAGAGAGAAAAAAAAATGAGGCTTCTCCAGGAATCTTTTCCAATTTTAATGAATGAATCATTACAAAGTCTTGTCTCTGGCCTATATACCATACTGCATATACAATTTACCAAAATATCAAAACAAAATCACTATTACATAGGGACAATTTTGGAAGAGATCCAAAAGAGTACAAAAAAAGTCAACAATAGGAATTCACAGTGTAAGTGCGAAAATTCGCAGCCAGAAATTTATGAGAGCTGCGAAGGTGCGACCCTGAAGTTCTGGGGTTGAAATTGCAGCTCATTCAAAGAATTGCGGGTTATCTTATTCTCTACCTTTGCTTTTCTTATTCGATTTTAGATGCTGCGGCTCGAGTTTCAGCAGATTCTCTATGATTGAGCTGACTCTCTAACCTTGGCATAACTGGCATGTGAAAACTATAAAATTCACTGTAAAATATGATCAGTAGCATAGCTAGGTCCTTAACATGCCAAACGGGTTAATTAGGCTGATTACTACGCAAAAAGTGCTCAAAACTTGTAGTAATAAGAGTGTAAAATAGCACTGTTTGGGTAGTAATCACTCCCCCAACCAACACATCGCTAGTCCCTTATCAATGACGGAAGAAGAAAGCAAACAAAAACAAGATCAACTATATATGTCCACAAAAATGATATTTCAAAAATATGAGGGGATAATGCACAACCTTTAACAAGAGTCGCCAAAATCCTGCCCAGTATTATCCTGGGAACAACGTAATGTATCTGAAATCAAGTATAAAAAAGGTTTAACTCTGAGAACCAACCTAGCCTTCCACAAAAACCAGTGTTGGGGTTTGATTAGGTTTCAAAATAGTACATAGCGATTCTCTCCCCCCAACCTAGCTCTTGTCTAAAGTTAGCAGCCTAACCAAACTCAATAGATCATGACCTACTTTTATTCTATAATTCATTTACTTTGTTGTGGGGGGTGCGTCTTTGAGGAATTGTCGAATTCACAGTGTCCATGTAGGGGGTCACTTGATGACTCCTAACTTGATTAGGGTTTAAGGGCATCAAGTCTTAGGATCTCGGCAGCAACTCTTGGGTTTCACCCCTAGACTTTTAATGAGTTCAAAACTCCGGCTACGGTCATTTAACTCCATTTATTCACCCACATTATAACGAGCCTGAGTCGGTGACTCCAGCTAGTTGGTTTAGGGCACCAGGTGATGAGTAAAAAACTCATTGAATTTTTAGTCCATTTTCCTGATTTTTCTTACAATATAATTGCCTATTTTTATGCAGAAATATGTGTTATTTACCAAATTTATATTTTGCAGAAATTTAAAGAAGAAATGAAAATTCCAGCAAAAATAAGGAGTGAAAACAGATCAAGAGCCCAAATGAAGAGTGCAACAGAATGCGGTCACGACTAGAAGTGATGTAGCCAAATAAAGAAGCTATTCTGTGAGAAGAACACTTCTTTGAGACCAAGGCGGAGGGGACCTTCAAAGAAGATAATGTCGCGACACTGTTTTGAGATCACGAAATAAAAGAAGATATTGTTGATCGCAACGGAGAAATAATGTCGCGACCAGAAAGTAAGGTTGAATGGACTTGCAATGTCTCTGCTAGGCAATTTTAGGTTGCGATAAAGATATAAGTGGGGAACTCCAATCAAGGTCGCGACCTGGAATTCATGTCACGACAATAAGAATGACTTGTACAGTTAAAAATGTTGTGACTAAGAAGTGAGGTTGCAACAGGAGGGGCAGAATTGAAGTCGTGACATAAATTTCAGCAAGGAAAGAAACAATTAGGTTGCGACCTAAATCCCATGTCGCAATAAGACAATGAAAAGACAAACAATTTTAGTAGCAGCTTGCCTTGAAGGGGAGTACGTGACCAGGATCGGTGGCGACAACAAAAAATGGTCGTGACATACTTACGAGGTTGCGACAAGTGCGATGAAAACAATGTCTGACCAGTCGTGACATGGAACTGAAGTCATGACATAGAATTTATTAAAGGGTCAGAAAAAATGGGCACGAAAAAGATCAACATAACTGGAAAAAGGAACTGATGTTGCGACATCAAATCGGTCGGACCATATATTCCAAAACGACGAAACGGTCGGTCGTGACGAGAACTAAGAAAAAATTGAAGGGAGAGCGGTGGCCCGAGAGATGAGGTTGCGGCCCGAGATAAGAAAAAGAATGGTCATGACATACTTTTAAGGTGCGCAACAAAATTGCGATGATTAAAAGCCAGCGACCTAAATTTCACGTCCGCGACAAGAAAACAAACAAGCCGGCGATTTTGAGTCCGCGACCTGTGAAAGCTCAAGAAAGGCCCGAATAATGTCATGATAGAGGATTATGACATAAATGCGAGTAGAGAGGTAGAGAGTGAGGTCGCGACATCAAATTGAGGTCGCGACACAAATTCCTGGAAATCAGAAGAATGAGGTCGCAACTTGAATTCTCATAGCTGACAACTAACATAGTCACGACAAAGAATTCATGTCGCAACCACTAATCAACTTGCAATTGAAGAAACAAGTCTGGACAAAAAACATCAGGTCGCAGCAAATGCAGAACAAGTGAAAGAATGTGGCAACCAGTTTCCTGTAGTCACGATAGATTGCACAAACCATACAAGAATTTTACGTCGCGATAAGTTTTTGAAGTCGCGACCTAAAACAATGAGCTGGGCCATTAATTTTAGGGAAATCTACCTGGAGCAGATGGGGCCCAATTTACAGAAAGTTATAAATAGGCGTACACGGGTTTGAAGTAAAGTTAGCTTTTATTTTGAGATCGAAACGAGGGAAGAAGAAAACTCACTATTTATATTTTTTAGAATAGATTTTCTTTTTCCTTTTTTTTTTCTTTTCTTGGATCTGAACTAGTGATCTTTTAGAATGTTGAAGCTGGAAGAAATATTTCAATTTCTTACAAATTACTACTGTGAGTTTAATGAAGTATGAAACCGATTTTAGAATTTGTTCTTCTGGAGTTTATTGCAAATGTAGTGGTGTAGTGTCAGTGCTCCATTTTCATTTTATGTCGGTTTGATCTCGACTTCCATGATTGAATTTATTATTATATTCTTTCTTGCATAACTTAGAAGGAAGTACCTGAAATTTGGGGAGGATTTATTTGGTTGATGTGGTTTCATCATGAATTGTTCAATAGTAGAAAGTTTTGAATGCCCATCAGAGATTTGTATCTGCTCGGAGTTCCAGGCCCTTTGATGACACGAGAGATTGACAATTCTTGAGAGTTAGGAACATTATAATTGTGGGTATGTTGGACCATTATTGAAGAACTACTAAGCTCTGAGAGTTCACTTAGATAAATACCCAATTCACTCATAATTGATGTTGGAGGGGAATATTTATCAATTAAATAATCAGAATTTCATATAAATATTAGGGGAAAACTCTTGACCGGTGTTGGATTGTGGTCTAATCAAGGGAAGAAAGATTCAATAGATTTTAATTTGATCATCAATTAGGTTGTGTGGAAATCTTTACCGTATCCTGACTCGGGAAGTAAAATATGCGAGTCTAGAGTAGATGAAGTATTGAGAGAAAGAAAATGCCCCGAATCTTATAAAAGAATATATTGAATACAGGTAGCTGATTAATCCGGTCTTCGAGAGAAACAGGGATATTTAATTAAACAAAAGGAGATCCAACTTGCAATATAGGGCATCTTTGACAAATCCGGATCAATTTAGGATAGAGTTTTAAATGGGAGATAATGCAAGAATTGACTGTTTCACAGTACTTCCTTATTAGTGTTCATTTTTACAGAGAACTGATTCAATCCAACTAATTATAGTGTATATAAGTTCATTAGCTTATTTTTAATGTCCTAAGTTCTCTATGTTATCTTTAAGACAATTACCCTTTAATTTCTAGCTGATAAACTTTATCATCGAGGTTCAAATAGTATAGATCTTGATTAGTCGGGGTAGTTGGTTTTGAGAATCCAAGTCAATCTCTGTGGGAATGATATTTGGACTTACATCCATTTTTTACTACTTGTATTTTTGTGCCTTTGCGGTGTCATAGATTCATCCCGTTCATAATTAGGAACATTAAACCAGTTTTATTCGTTTTAAAGAAACTCCAGTCCAATTTGACATGGCCATAGGAAAGTTGTAAGACTCTTGTAGAGGTGTTAAATTGAGAGGTTTAGTGTATATAGAAAAAGGCAAACAAATTTTATGGCGCTGTTGCTGGGGATTGAAAGGATTTGAATAAATCAATATTCTGACAAAAGAGATAAATGCTAATTTGGACATTTTTCTTCATTTTATAAAAGAAATACTCAAAAACAGTTTTGATAGCAGTGGCTGCATAAGCTACTGATCTTTTAGAGAACTTAAAAGGATATATGATTTGTGATACCACTATTTCCAATTAATCTCAATATGTCTCCTTTTTAGGGGGTTGATTAATGCACATGAAGCCATACTTAGATTTGTTCCTTGTAGATACTGAATTGGAAAGAACACTGAGGAGCTTGAGGAAAGTCAATAGAGCAGAAAAAGCAACTATGGCAGATGAAAGAATTGATCAGACAGTTGAACAAGAAACAACAGCAGGAAGGCCTCTAATTCAAGATACAATGGAGTATTTACGGGGCACGTCATCCCAACGAAGTGCCAGGAGTGGGACAACTGTTGTAGAGGCCAACAACTTTGAGCTAAAACCAGCCTTTATCACCATGGTTTAGCAGAATCAGTTTACTGGTCATCCCACTAAAGATCCTAATGAACACCTTGAAAGATATCTCAGGATGGAAAACATAGTTAAGCTGAATGGTGTGAGACCAGAGGTGATAAAGCTACACCTCTTCCCCTTTTCCTTAAAGTCTTACTAGCCACATGGTATGAATCATTACCATATGGCTCGGTTGATATGGGAAGAGTTGGTGGAGGCTTGTTCCTAAGCTGATTTTTCCCAGTCCTCATAGCGAAAGAAGAAGGGAAATCATAGTGTTCCAACAAGGGGAGGATGAAAGCTTGTATACTGCATGGGAAAGGTACAAAAGGCTGCTGAAGAGATGTCCTATGCATGGCATAGACACGAAGACCTGGTGAATATTATCTATCACTCTTGAATGATACTTCTAAGGGTATCATAGATGCTTCTTGCTGTGGGGCATTCAAGAGGAAAAGTGCAGAGGAGGCAAGGGATTTGATAGCAAACCTAGCAAAATGCAACATGAAAGCTCCATCTGAATTTACAAGGAGCTATATCAAAGCAAGAGGGAGTGGAGTCATTGATCTAAATAAGATGACTGCCATGGAAGCAAAGTTATATGCTATTATGCACATGATGGATAAGCATAATAAAAAACTGCATTTTTCTTATGAGATTGGAGTAGTGGAAAGAGATGGGATAAGAAGAAGTGTTGAGGGACCTACTGAAGAAGATCCTTATCTGATTGAGAGCCAATTACGAATGAATAGAAATTTATCATTTCAAAGCAAAATCCCAACTTGCCGCATTAGGAACCATGAGAACTTCTCATATGGTGGAGAACACCCTGAAGGCCAAAGACAAGGCGGGAATTTACGGCAAGGCATCAGCCACAAGGTTCCAGCGATAGCAGCGATAGGGAGATCACGAGAAATGAATATCAAGGTCGAAGGACCTAGTCATTTGAGGGGCTTGAGATGTAGCCAGTTCATAGGGGATAATAAAGGCACTTCACACCCTTGAAATGAATTTCTTTGAGTTGGGAAGCTCACCCAAATCCAACTCACAATGTTTCAATCAACAAAATGCTTCCTTAAAGTTGGAAACCTGAAGTTAGACATTGGCCTTGACTTTGCAAAACTAGAACAAGAATACATTCCTTAGTGACACTCGAGAAAAATCGAAAATTTCTGTGTGATCCAGGTAGAAATTAAGCGAGGAGATGGCTTGTGTGAGCAAAAGAGAAAGAGAGGCGATAAAAAAGAAAGAAAGGAAGAGCATGTGGAGAGGACTACGAAACGAGAGAAGCAAGTGCAAGGCGGGCAACTTTGAGAAGATCTGTGAGCAGAAGAAGAAGGAGAAGGTTAAGGCTTACACCCTGCAATCCCATTTCCACAAAGGATTCAAAAAGCAAGGAAGGAAGAAATTTTTTCTAAATTCTTAGAAATTTTCAAGAAGATAGAGATTAGGATTCCCTATACAGAGGCAATCAATCAAATGCCAAATTATGCAAAATTTCTAAAGGAGAGACTGAGCAAGAAGAAGAAAATTGCTGGGGAAGGAATAGTGAACTTAACTGCCACTTACAGTGTAGTTATTCAAAGAAGTTTACCAGCAAAAATAAAGGACCTAGGCAGCTTCACCATTCCCTGCTCAATAGGGAACTATGAGTTCAAGAAAGCCTTATATGACTCAGGAGCTAGCCTCAACTTGATGCCCTTATAAGTGGTACAGAGATTGAGTTTGGGGGAACTTGCTCCAACAATAATTATATTCTGATTGGTGATAGATCCATGGCTCTCGGCGAAGATGTTCTTGAAGATGTGTTGAACCGAGGTGGGAGATTTATTTTCCTGTGGACTGTGGTTATGAAAATGGAAGAGAAGACAGGTCTCTGTTGTTAGGAAGACCCTTCTTAGCAACTGGAGCTACCTTAATTGATGTGCAAAAGGGTGAGCTGACCCTGAGAGTGGGAAATGAAGTAGTGCACTTCAACTTGGACAAAAGCTTGACACAATTTGATGTTGATGCAGAAAATTGTAATGCTGTAGATAATAGTAGTCCTATCAGTTTTGACTTGATCTCTGATTGTAACCTTCAGCATTCTATCAATGAAAATGAGATGAATTTCCAGTATATTGAGAATTATTTGATTATGAACTCACGCATTCAGTTTGAAAAGCAGGAAACGATCTTGAGTTTGAATGAAAGCGATTCGAGAAAATTCAAGCGGCCCGGGAAAGAAAGTTACTGAGCAAGAGACTAGTGCAGAAGGTTTAATTTTGAAAGAATTGCCCGATCATCGAAATATGCTTTCTTAGAGACCAAAAAAGGAAACCATTAATCATATCAAGTGAATTAGTGAAAATAGAAACAATTTCTTGCAAATTCTAAGGAAATACAAAGAGGCTATTGCCTGGTCAATAGAAGATCTAAAGGGTATTAGTCCTTCTATTTGCATGCATAAAATCCTATTGAATGATGATGCGAAACATTAGTTGAGCGCCCAGAAAAGTGCGAACCTATGATGAAAGATGTTGTAAGAAAGAAATATCTTGAAATGGCTAAATCACGAGGATTTATTTATGCAATATCAGGCGGCCCTTAGGTGAGCCCGGTTTATGTAGTTTCCTAAGAAGGGTGGATTCAGCATGTTAAAATGAAAGGAATGAGGCGATACTATAAGAGCGCGGCGGGATGGAGGGTGTGTATAGATTACAAAAAATTGAATACTTCTGACGGGAAAGATCATTTTCCTTTTGCCTTTCATTAATTAGATGTTGGACGGAGTTAAGCGAAGGACATCGTCACTTTTGTTTTCTTGATGGATATTACGGATATAACCGTTGCTATTAGCGCGAGGACCGGAAAACTACTTTCACATGCCCTTATGGTACTTTTGCTTTTAGAAGAATGCCATTTGGGTTATGTAATGCTCTTGCTACTTTCCAAAGATGTATGATGTCAATGTTCGGATTGCGAGGAGGAGGTTATGGAGATATTCATGGATGATTTCATAGTTTACGGATCTAGTTTTGAACATTGCCTACAGAATTTGGGGACAATACTTCACAGATGCCAAGACAAGAACCTAGCTTTGAATTGGGAAAAATGTCATTTCATGGTAGAGTTATGCTTGGGCATAGAATTTACGTAGCGGTGAAGTGGACCGAGCAAGGTTCCATTGTAAGACTCTTACTTTTTAAAAGCGGTCGAGGGCCAAGTTTCTTGGGACATCTTGGCTTTATAGAAGATTTGCAGAGACTTCTCGAATATCAAAACCATTATGTAGATTCTTGGAGAAGGATGCGAGTTTAATTTTGATGAGGCTTGCTGCAAAATTCATTTGAGGATATCAAATCTAGATTAGTTGAAACTCTATCATGGCGAGCAGTAGACAAAGAATTTTGAAATTATATGCGATGCCAATGACTATGGAATGGGAGCTATATTGGGACAGAAAGATGAAAAAGTGTTTAGGGCCATATATTATTCAATGAAAACCTTGATGAAACTCGAAATTGCTGACTACTAAAAGGAGATGTTGGCTATGGTATTTACTTGTGAAAGTTAGGCCATATATATTGGGGTCCCGTCATTATCCATACGATCATCTTTGCGATCAAATATTTGATGGCGAAGAAGTTAAGCGAGGCCCGTCGGATGGGTTTTTTCTTACTACAGGAATTTGATTTGGAGATCAAGGATAAGAAATGTTGTGACTATGTGATAGCCGATCACTTGTCAAGAGTTGAAAAGACTACTGTGAAAGAAGAAGAAAAGGAAGTAGCAGAAAATTTTCTAGATGAGCAGTTATTTCAGTTGTCTTTTCAATTACCTTGGTATGCTGGTATTGTGAACTTTTTAGCTTGTGGAGTGATGCCACCAGAATTCAGCTACCCGTGAGAAGGATGGGATTGTGATGGGTTTTACATCTCAGGATGACCCACTATTATTCAAGAAGAAGGAGTTGATATGATCATATCGGAAGATGTGAACTAGAAAGTGAACGAGCGAAAATTTTACAAGAATGTCGCATCACCTTATAGGACACTTAACCGAGACAAAACAACCCACAAATTCTCGATCGAGGTTTTTTATTGTGATTTTCAAGATTGTTTTGAATAGGTGAAGCTTTGTGATCGGTACCCCGAAGAATGGGAAATATCGGCCAAAACGCAAATGCCCTATAGAAATTATCTTTAATTGGTGTAATTATTTGATGTATGGGAATAGAATTTATGGAGCCTTTTCATCTTCCATTTTGAAATACCTATACATACTCTAGCTGTGGATTATGTATCCAAATGGAGTGGAAGCAACAACTTGTCAGAGATGATCCTTCATCAGGTTGTGGGATTCCTGCAATATTTTGATGATTTGGGACCACCAGGACTGTGTGTGATGGAGGGAGCCACCATTTTGCAAACCAAGGTGTTTGAGAAACTCCTTGAACATATATGGAATAAAACACATAATGAGTTTGGCTTATCATCCTCAAACAAATAGGCAAACTGAAATTTCCAACAGGGAGATAAAGAAAATTCTTGAAAAGACTGTGAGTTTCAGCATAAGAGATTGGTCTTTAAAGCTTGATGATGCATTGTGGGCTTACAGAACTGCAAATAAAACTCCCATTGGAATTTTATCCATACAGACTTGCTTTTGGTAAACCTTGTCACCTACCTCTTGAATTGGAATACAAAGCTATGTGTGCAATAAAGAAGTTGAATTTTGAGTTCAAAGTTTCTAAGGAAGAAAGCCTACTCCAACTGAGTGAATTGGAAGAGTTGAGAAATGAAGCTTATGATAATGCCAGAATTTACAAGGACAAGACAAAGAAATGGCATGACCAAAAGATTTTGAGGAGGGAATTCAAGGCAGGAGATCAAGTCTTGTTATTTAACTCTAGACTTAAGCTTTTTCCAGGGAAACTGAAGTCAAAATAGAGTGGCCCTTATACAGTAGTGGGAAGTACAACCTGGGGTGCTGGACATTGAAAACTGTAAGAATGGAGAAGAGCTTAAAGAAAATGGTCAATGACAAATAGAAATATCTTGGAAGAAATATGATTGATTCCTAGTTCCGAGTGGAAAGAAAATTGCTTCGAAACAAAAATCTGGCGCTAAAGAAGTCTGAACAAGGACCTCAAAACTCGAGCGCCAGGGAGGCAACCCAATGAGTTTTTCTATTCTATTGGCATTTGGACTTTTTATTTTTACTATTTTAGCTTGATCTTATTTGTTTGGAATTTATTCCAAAGAGGGCTACCTTGAATTCTTTTTTATTTATTTTCATTAAACTCTTTTATTTTATTTTGTGTGTTGTTTGAATAAAAAACAGACAAGGAAGCCAAGAAGAGAAAAAATGGAAGGATCTAAGGATTTCGATAGAATATGCAGCAATGAACTACAAGGAAGTACATACTCGGTTTAATATTAATTGTTTTGGGAAAATGAAAGATTGAAGTTTGGGGGAATTTTATTTTATTTTTATTCAACATCAATCTCGATTGCTTCATGAGTTGATTTGTTGAATACTAATGATGAAGGTCAGATTGCTTTTGCTTCGTTCGACCGGGTTTTTCGGACCAAATTTGTATGAATTTGAACCGCTTCTCGAAGACCAGAAAATTTATCATGTCGCGACATACCTTAGAGGCCAATGACCTTGTTTTGAATGGAAAGAGAATAAGAAATATCGCTCGCAACAAAACTTAGGTAGGTCACGATCAGAATTGTCTGAAATGCACTAAACTGAGGTTTCGAACCTTCTAATTTGGGCGTCGTAACTTTAATTGGGACATTAAGTGTTAGCAATTAATGTTGTAGCGTAGGCATTAAGGTTGAGACATCCCATAATACAACACGACCTTGAGCCCATTCGGTCATAAAGATTGAAACCGACAGCCAATTTTCATCCAGACTTCAATCCGCTTGCATCTTCAACCCACACCACTTTCTTTTTCTTTCAACTACCAAAACCCTAGAACCAGAGCCAATTCCTAATTCTCACCCATGGCAGATAATCAAATCCCTGTTCCGAACCTAAACAGAATAATTGACGAACTCATGAGTGAACATCGCCAAGGAGTAGAGGAGGTTCATTTAAAACCTCCGACCGAGACTTTTATGAATGCAGAACCAGAAACCTAGCCGGAATTGGAGGAACCAGTTGAGGTCGCATATTTTCGAAATGGGAATTCAAAGCTATTCAACGTCTCTTTAGGAAAACGTTCAAACTTCCCTAAGGTTTCCTCATTTTCTCCAAAATCTCCTATCGAAATAGCCTGTATGTTTGATCCAACAGCGCATTTGAATTTTATTGGGAATATTAAAGAGAGATTTAAAGACTTCTTTATTCCCCTGAGAACCCAAGTCACTATAAAAGGATGGGAGAACATAGATAGAATAAACAATGAAAATGAAGAAAAATGAGGATGAGGAAAATGATGAGTTCCAAAGGTGCAAATGCAGAGCATATGGAGTGAATGGAGTCGGAAAACAAGCCAATTCCAGTCATGATTCCAAATGATGCTCTTTCATTGAAAGGATGGATGATGGGAAGGGAATTGGAAGAAGGGTTAACCAAGACTCACATCATTAAGAGGAACTCAGATAGAGGAGGCAAGGATGAGCCCACCTTAGTATTCGCTCGCGATCAATCACCCGAGAAGCTCGCTCGACTCGTTTAAATCTTTCTTCCCGCATTCATCCCGCGGGATCAAAGTGAACTGATAAAGAAAGAGCTACAGCCTCTAGGAGGAAGTTTTTTTAGATAAGGCATGGCGTGTTAGATCAAGGAATAGAGACTTTTATCTCTGGATTTGATTCAGTACTAATTGTATTTTTGCATTAGTATTTCTTCAATATCAATAATAAAAATTCAAAGAGGTTCATTGAAAATGTTCAGATGTGCTTCTTGAATTAATAAATTGTGTTGTTGTTAATAAGTTGCAACTTAACTTATACGCTGGTGAAATGCTTGATTAGAATCTGATTGTCGACAAGTAATTTTGTTTTTGATGCATGAACTGAGATTAAATGAATTGTGTTATTTGTGACATTCATTGTTTGTCTACAAGAAATGACTTATGCATTCAAGCCTTATTTCGGTATTGCAATGCACAATGACTATTGTTTAAACTGCACAATCGTAAAGAAATAAGAAAGAAGAACTGGGTGAATTGAAATAAGCAAAGGCAGCTTAGTTCAATCAAGCTTAATCATAGACTTAAAAGTACACAATTGAAAGAACAAATAAGATGATTGAAGCTGTGTGTATAAATAGTAAGTCAGTACAAATCTTGGAAAAACAATGCACATGGTCAAGAAAATTCTTAAAACTTTAAGAGGGATTAGGAACACCTTCTGGGGTGATTCATAATCAAGGGTAGATTCATAATCAAGGGTACAAGGTCCTAGAACTTGTTAGATTATTGGTCGAGGCGAAATCCTAGATAAAAACAACCAACAAGAAGTGATAAAGGCCATCTTTGGAAGTTTGAACCTTTTCCAACCTACCCTCATTATATGCAAAGGCATACACTCTAGTTCCATGCTTTGAGCCAAAAATGCCTAATTTCTTCAAATAGCAAAGAATTAGAAACCCGAAATCCTCCTCACAATAATCTTATAAAGAAGAACCCCCAAATACTCTCGCCGTATCAAGGATGCCATCAGGTAGAAAGAAACAAGTTGGGGGAATACATTTCTTTTGGATTGCAAGGATGGATGAAGAAAAATAAATTGAAGAACTAGAGATAAGGAGAAAAAAGTTGAAAAGGAAGAAGTTTTATTCAGGGCTCATCTCTCTCTTGAACAATTAAGCTCAAAGGGGTGTTTCAACACTTAGTACCCTAATGTCAACTGGTATGAGAGTTACTAGCCCAAAGTTCTCTAATAGTGATAGAAAGCCTAAGAAAACAAAACATTGCACTATTCCAATTCTTTGAAAATAAAGAGAAATGAAAAGAATTCCAGTAAAAAGGAACTGAGCTGATAAGTTAAAGGTGGTAACCAAAGGAGCCACAACATCCAAGATAATGTACAAAGCCAAGTTGGGGGAGTTTACACTACAAGGAAAGAAAAGGATGAAAGATGAAGGCTATTATACATAAAGAAAGAATGGAATCTGGGTAATTTGCAGCCTAAAATTTTCCAATTACCCAAGCCTAACATTACAAGCCAAAAGACCTCTTAGTTGAATTTACCCACATTAGTGGAGATCAACATGAAAAACAAGCTTACGGGACTTTGACTAGTATTCTAAGAAGGATCCCCAGAAGATTAACTAATTCAACAAAAAGATGAAAGAAAAAGAAGACCTACACACTCATAACAAGATTTATTGATCGAATCAAGTTCATTTAGCCTTCATCGCTTTATCGCGATGAGGTTGAAACCATCCCTTTTTCTCGTTTCTTTAGTTGAAAACTAAAGTTTGAATGATACGCAATCTTTCTTGTTCAAGCCAAGGGATGGAATAAGAGAAGATTGTTACATATAACGTAAAACTCCGTCCTTCAAAATAAAATTAAATTGTTTGAGGACAAACAAATCTTTCTTTTCTTTGCTCGTGACAAAAATTTTAAGTTTAGGGAATTTGATGAGTAAAAACTCAATGAATTTTTAGTCCATTTTTCGATTGTTCTACAATGCATTGCTTGTTTTTATGAAGAAGTATGTACTATTTACCAAATTTCTATTTTGCAAGTAAATAATCGTAGAAATGAAAATCTCCAAAGAAGGATCATAAGTGAAAATACCAATGGCCACGTGAGGTCGTGGACAAAGAATCGAGGTCGCGACCGTATAATACTCATGTCGAAATGAAAAGTTGTTGCAACAAAGGAGAAGTTGTCAGACAAAGAAGAGCTTGAGAAGATTTCATGCTTCCGACACCATTATGAGGTTGCTACACCCAAAGAGAACAAGTCCAAGTTACAACAGATTTTAAGGTCCGCGACAGTGCACTAGTAACATCAGTTTCTCAGTCATACGTAGAATGCAGGTTACGACTAGAGGTGATGGCAAGCTAAACAAAAGCTGTTGAGATAGAAGAGCACTTTGCTAAGACTAAGACAGAGGGACTTCAAGAGATAAATGTCATTAATCAAGCCAGGTCGCGACACGAAAAGAAGATATGTTGGTCGCAACAGAGAAATAATGTCGTGACTAGAAAGTATTGCTGAATTGACTTGCAATGTCTCTGCTAGGCAATTTCAGGTTGGGACAAAGATATAAGTTGGAGACTCCAATCAAGGTCGCGACATAGAATGTAGTAGAAACAAGATGTACCAGTCGCGACATGGAACCAAGTCGCACAGAATTTATTAGCGTCAAAAATATGGTCACGCAACAAAGATCAACATAACTGACAACAAGAACTGATGTCGCGACATCAAATCGAGGTCACGACATATATTCCAAAATAGGGTAGAACAGTCAAGTCACGACCAGAAATAGAAAAATTGAAGGAAACTGTTGAGACTGAGAAATGAGGTTGTGACTGGATAGGAAGAAGGGATGGTCGTCATACTTTTTGAGGTCACATACCATAAAGTGATTAAAGAAAATACTGGGTCGCTTAACTAATGTCCACGCGGACAAGAAAAACAAGCGCACTCAGTTAGCTTGAGTCACGACCTACTTGAAAGTTCAAGACAACTGAAGGATGTCGCAACATGAAAGAGAAGTTGTGACCAAGAAGCAAAGAGGATGAAAACAACAATGAGGTCACGACATAGAATCGAGGTCGCGACACAGAAATACAGTAAAGGTAAAGAGAGTGAGCTCGCGACATCGAATTGAGGTCGCGACACCACCCCCGAAACAAGAAAGGAGGTTGCAACCAGGTCTCACTATCGACAACCATGGTCGCGACAAGAATTCATGTCACTACCACTAATCAAAGGCAACTAAAGAACCGTCACGACCGAGAACATCGTCATAGTCAAAGAATTATAATAACAAGTGAAAGAAAGTTGCAAATCCGCTCGAGGTCACTTACAGACTGACAAACCAAACTAGGATTTTAATCGCACAAACTTTGAAGTCGTGACCTAAACAAAGGAGTTGTGCCATTGATTTTAGTGAAATCCACCTAGAGCCTGAATCGCCCACTCTTGAGTTATAAATAGGCGTATTGCAGTTTTAGTAAAGCGTTTTTTGGGAACCCAACTGGGGAAGAAGAAAACTCACTGTATAATTTTAGAATAGATTTTTTTCTTTCTTTCATTTCTTTGGATTCAACCGACCATAGAATGTCAAGTAGAAGCAATGTTTCACTTTACAAATTATCGTCTCGAGTTTACAGTTTTGCATAATTTCTAGAATTCGCTTTTCTCGCCTTATTGCAACCCCGTAGTGGGTGTAATTTATTAGTGCTCCATTCGAATGTAATGTAGTTTTCGTAAGCAGCCTAATTAGTTTGAATTTATTGTTAGTTACAGTCTTTCCTGCATAAATTAGAAGGAAGTACCGAATTTGGGAGGATTTATGGATCGGATGTATTTTTTTATGTAATTGTTCCCAATAGTAGTCAATACCCGGGCCCAAGGATTGTATCCTACTGACATTTCAAGAGGCCCTTGAGTGACACAGAGATACATTTCAGAGTTAGAACATTCTGCACTTCGGGGTATGTTGGACCATTATTGAAGAACTATTTGAGCTCCGAGAGTTCACTTAGATAAATACCCAGCTTCACTCATAATGATGTTGAGGGGATTATTTACCAATTTAAATCATCAGAGATTTCATCTTAATTTGTTGAAAACTTTTTGACCCTGTGTTAGCCGAGATCTAATCATAAGTGGCATCCATTAGATTTAAAGGATGAGTCATCAATTAAGTTTCGTAGGTCCTGCAATAACCTTGATTTGGGAAGTAAGAAATCTGCAGTTTCAAGAAATGGGTATGAAGTATTGAGAAAGAAAAATACCCAAATATTATAAAGAATATGTTGAATACAAGTAGCTGATTAGACCCTGTCTTCGAGAGAAACAAGGATATTTAATTGGTGAATAAAAGGAGAAATCCAACTTGCAATATCAGGCATCTTTGACAAATGCAGATCCAAATTTAGGATAGAGTTTTAAATGGGATATAATGCAGAAATTGACTGTTTCACAATACTTTCTTATTAGTGTTCATTTTTACAGAGAACTGATTCAGTCCAACTAATCATAGTGTATATAAGTTCATTAGCTTATTTTTAATGTCCTAAGTTCTCTATGTTATCTTTAAGACAATTATCCTTTAATATTTAGTTGATAAACTTTATCATTGAGGTTCAGATAGTATGGATCTTGAGTAGTTGGGGTAGTTGGTTTTGAGAATCAAAGCCAATCTCTGTGGGAATGATAGCTAGACTTACATTCATTTTTTACTGCTTGTATGACCTGTGCACTTGCAGTGTCATAGACTAAACCCATTTATAATTCCAGAACATTAAACCAATTTTATTCATTTTTAAAGAAACTCCAGTCCAATTTAACATGGCCATAGGAAAGTTGTAAGACTCTTGTAGAGGTGTTAAATTGAGAGGTTTAGTCTATATAACAAATGGCAAACAACACCTCCCACAAATTCTCTCAACATCCCACTTCATGTGAGGCCAATAAAAATGAAACCCTTAAAGTCTTGGCTACCCCAAAATGTTCCATCAATCCTCCACCATGAGACTCCCTCACTAACAAATCCCGAATGGAACAATTAGGAAAGCACAACTTATTTTCCCAAAACAAAAACCCATCATGCCTAAAGAACTTGTCATGGGCTGCCTTGTCATAACAAGCACATTCTTCACTAAAATCTTGGCTCGAAGGATACAATTCTTTAATGTGTTCAAAACCAAGCAATTTAGCATCAAGAGTAGAGATTAGGACATTCTCTGTGAAAGTGCATTGACAAACGATGTTTTCCTTACCTTGTTTGTAGCGGATGACATATGAAAATGTTTCTTCGAACTCCATCCATCATGCATGTCTCTTATTCAACTTGTGTTAACCCTTCAAATGCTTCAACGACTTGTGGTCGGTGTGAATCACAAATTCCTTAGGTCAAAGATAATGTTTCCAAGGCTTGAACCAGTGCATACAACTCTTTGTCATAGGTAGGGTATTTCAAGGTTGCCTTACTTAGCTTTTCGCTAAAATATGCAATAGGTCATCCTTTTTGCATAAGAATTGCGCTAATACCTAAACATGAAGCATCACATTTAACCTCAAAAGTTTTTGCAAAGTTAGGTAAAGAAAATAAAGGAGCATGAATTCTTGCTATAAATGAGGATATCATCAAAATAGACAACCACAAATTTTCCAATGAAAGCACACAAAACATGGTTCATTAATCTCTATGAGCAAGTAGGGTGCATTGAAGTTAACCTAAAGGCATAACTAACTACCTATAAATCCATATTTTATTTTGAAAATAGTTTTCCATTCATCACCTTCTTTCATTCTAATTTGATGGTATCCACTTTTCAAATCAATTTTGGAAAAAATAGAAGAACCATGCAACTCATCAAACATATCATCTAACTGAGGAATGAAATGACGATACTTTACTGTTATGTTATTGATGGCTTGACAATCAACGCACATCCTCCACGTCTCATCCTTCTTAGGAACTAAAATCAACGGAATGACGCATGGACTCATGCTTTCCCTCATGTATCCCTTTTCCATCAATTCACCAACTTGCTTTTGGAGTTCCTTTGTATTCTCGGGATTACTCCTATAAGTGAGTTGGTTTGGAATGGTAGCACCAGGCACAAAATCAATTTGATGTTCGATCCCTTGGATAGGAGGTAATCCCTTTGGAATTTCCTTGGGAAAGACATCCTCAAATTCCTGCAAAAGAGAGACAATTGAACTAGGCAAAGAAGTGTCAAGCTGGTTAGTGTTAAAAGGTGCCGCTTTGTACAAAAGTACAATCATAGGCTTATTTAAGAGCAATGCTCTCTTAACCTCACTCGCCTTTGCATAGAATTGGGTTTTTCTCTCTATTTTTCTTCCATCATTCAATTATGCCCTTTTTTTTTTCTCTCATTTTTCTCGGTCTCTCTCTCATTTTCTCTTAAATTTTCAATTAATTTATTATTGTCATTTTCTTTCTTTTGCTCACTCTATTTTTCACTATTTTTCTTTTGTTCACTCTTTTTTTTTACTCTTTTTCTTTTGTTCACTCTCATTTTTTACTCTTTTTCTTTTGTTCACTCTCTTTTTTACTCTTTTTCTTTTGTTCACTCTCTTTTTGCAGTCTCACTTGATCTTCATAAACTTGACTTGGTGTTAAAGGAACAAGAGTGATTATCTATTGGTTGTGGATGAATGACTACTTGTTGGTGAAGCCGTCATGTCCAACTTTCCTATCAAATTGCCACGGTCTTCCTAATAACAAGTGTCCAGCTTGCATCGGAACTACATCACACAAAACTTCACCTTCATATTTTCCAAAGTGAAAAGAAATTAACACTTGTTTATTCACCCTTACCTACCCACAATCATTCAACCATTGCAATTTGTAAGGTCAAGGATGTTTACTTGTTAGCATCCCTAGTTTCTCCACTAAGGTTGTGCTAGCGACATTAGTGTAATTGCCACCATCAATGATCACACTATCTACCTTGTTTTGGAAGTGGCACCTAGTGTGAAAAATGTTCTCTCGTTGCACCTTGTCATCTTCCTTAACTTGCACCCTTAAAGCCCTCCTTCCACCAACAATTCTCCTTGGATAGCGTACTCCTCATCATCGGCATTCTCTATGGATGACATAGAATCACAATATGATTCATTGTCCGTTTCAACTCACCATTGTCTCGCATCACTATAACTCTTTTGTTTTTGGAAATTGTCTTGCTATATGACCCCTGCCTTGGCATTTAAAACATTTAATATCATGATTCCAAGTAGTGAAAAAATCGAATTTATCTTGATTTCCCTGGTTGATCACCACTTGTTTTTGTTTTGTTTTAGGCTTGGCGTTGGGTTGCTTATCTTCCTTCCTCCATTGATTTAACTTTCAAGTGGATGAACTTGGAATAGGTGTAGAACGTGTGTTGCTACTGCCTCTCATCTTGACTTGATTCTCAATCCTGATAGCCATATGCACCATGTCCTCCAACTCCACATAATGTTGTAATTCCACCACATTTTGAATCTCTCGGTTTAAACCCGCCAAAAACATCACCATTGTAGCCTCTCGGTCTTCTTCAATATTTGTTCTAACCATGGAAACCTCCATCTCCTTATAATACTCCTCCACACTACGGTTGCCTTGCCTCAAGTTTTGCAACTTGTTGTACAACTCTCGGTAGTAGTAAGTTGGGACAAATCGTTTCCACATCACACTCTCCATCTCTTCCCATGTCTCCACCGCTGGCTCCCTATTCCTTCTCTTATTCAACACTAGTTGGTCCCACCACAATATGACATAATCCGAGAACTTTATGGCAGTAAGCTTCACCTTCTTATTTTCGGAATAATTGTGATAATAAAAAACCAATTCCACCTTTCTCTCCCACTCAAGATATGCCTCAAGGTCATTCTTTCCTTAGAATGATACAATCTTCATCTTAATGCTACCCAAATTATTATCTTCCCAATTCATAGCTTCTCTAAGTCTTCCCCCATACCTCTTACCACTAACAACCGAATCACGATCAATCTCATCCTCAAAACTATCCCCTTCATACTCTTCTTCTTCTAACCGCACCCCTCTTCTTGGAAGCTTCTCTCTTCTACGTCTTGTTGGAGGGTTTTGTGGCTACTCCAAGCTTTGCTATACCCTCTCATGGAATTCCCTAAAGATTCTCTTTACTTTAGTTAAGGCCTCAATTTGTCCTACCCTCTCATGGAATTGCTCCAACTCATCCCTAAACATTCTCTTTACTTTAGTTAAGGCCTCCATAATGAACTTCGTGTCAATTCCTCCCGTCACACCTTCGGATGTGCCGTTGTTGGACATATTGCTGCAAAAAACAAGGTTGGAAAAAAAAAAGGACCTCACAAATCACTGCCTCACTTGTTTTCACTCAAAGAATGATTCACTCAATTCGCTCGTGTTTTTACACAACTTTATTTGGCTTTTACTTACTTTAATGTCCTTACCACTCTTGCCTTTTTCCACTCACAATCTCTTTTTTGGTTCTTTTGGAACTAATCAAACAAATCAAAAAAAAATTTCGCAAACTTCAATCAAAAACCTATCGAAGGACAGGTTGGTGGCATTAACCAAAGTCAAGCCTTACTGAAGCAACAAAGGTTAGGGTCACTAACAAGGTCACCAAAAATTTTCAGTTTTTTTTCCTATTTTTTTTTGTACTATGGTGGTTACGATTTTCCAGCAACTAGGATGATAATAAACTTCTAGGCTTTTTTTTTTTTTTTTGTGTAACTTAGGATGTATGGTTCAATATAAGGGAAGGTAGGAATTATATCATATCAAGAATGAGGAAATTGGACTTGGGTGGAGTAGAAAATAGGTTGTGAATGGAATTGGGGGTGGAACAGATGAAAGTGGTGACTAGGTTGAGTTTGGACAAAATCGTAAAAGATATACAAATCAGGATATAGAACTTGTTGTTCTGATACCAAATGATACGAACCACGCCAACTTATGATGAGACCCGTGATCAAATTAATCTGGAAGAACCGCTCTAGTCTTCCGCTTGGATGGATGATCTCAACCCGTTGCTTATAGTGAAGCAAGAACCTTGGTATAAGAGGATGCCACAATCGGTGATGGAGATCTAATTGATAAGTCTTTGATGAACGCCACAGAATAACCGATAAAAGTTCTTTCAAGAACCAAAGAGAAATTTAACTCTCAATTTTATTAATCGTAATGTAAGGAATTCAGGGATAATACGTCTATTAATAGGCCCAAAAAAATGAAGAACAAAGCAAAATTCAACCACAAAGGAAAGTAAATATTCGGCCAAAACTAGAAGAGAAGGTAACTTATTTTCCTAAACTACGCACACCCTAAATATCCATAAAGAAAGGAAACTAGATAATTTAGGAAAAGACTTGGTAATCAAATCAACAACAAATCAGGAACAAATTAGTAGTAAAAAGTGCCCTAGCTCTTGGTCAAAGTCCGGATTTACTTTGATGACGTGGACCATCTTTGTTTCGTCTTTGGAGTTGAACACGTGAGCTTCTTCCACTTGGGCATCTCGAATTAAAACATTAAGGCTTCTTTGAATCTCTTAGCTTTTAGCTCGTGTCATTAGGCCAACTAGGATTTCAAGCGGATCCGCACTCCATTCCCTAGCCATGCCTCCTTCAGTATGTTTTGCTTTTGCCCAATATTTCTTTGGTAAATTATTCTCAAAAATTAGACCTCTAGCCATCTCCATTATGGTACGATTCTTTTTCTTATTGACTTCATTTTGCTGTGGAGTGTATGGAGCAGTGAGTTGATGTTCAATCCCAGTCATAACAGATTAAACTAATCAAAAGTGTACTCCTTGCCATTATCAGATCTTAAAGCTTGAGACCACTTTGTGTTTCAATCCATTGCTTGAATTTCCAAAACACACCAGCAACTTCTGACTTGAATATGAGAAAATAAATCCAACACATTCTGGAATAGTCATAAATAAAGATAAGGAAATACCTACTCCCATTTAGAGATGGAGTTTTGTGAGGTTTAGCTATATCAATGTGTATCAATTGCAACTTTTAAATAGCTCTCCAAAATGCTTGCTTGAAGGGAAGTCTTAATTGCTTTCCCATTGACAGACTTTACAATTTGGAATTTCGGCTTCAAGGAAAGGGGGACCTTGAACCAATTCCTTTCTCTGCAAATCCACCGCAACTGTATGATTGAAATGTCCAAGCCTGTTGTGCCAAACTTCTGCATGGACTTTTGTTATAGAGAATGCCTTTTACTCCTCCTCCAATGGATCAAGTGTGAAGCTCTTCCTTTTCATTTTAACTTTGAACACATCATTGCCTATTGCATCTTCGATCAAACACTGATTTGTTTCAAGATAACTTTGAAAGCTTTTTGAATCAATCAATAGATTTTGACTAAGATTAGGTACAAAAAACACATCCTTGATAAGCTTTGTACCTGAAATGCTTTCAATTGCTATTGTGCCTTTTCCCTTGACTGCAATGTACTCTCTGTGACGCCCCAAATCCCGGGGGTCCGTTGACAACCCGTCAACCCACGGAAAACCTGTGTCTCATGTCATGAGACCCATACATGAGTAAAAATGGCCACTTGGGCCCATACATCAATACTCACCAAAAATCTAGCCAACTATGTTATCATAGTTCAAGAGTTGATTACATCACTCTTAATACAACATATATTAAATCTTAGAATTTTAATACATGTTTTACAAAATAAATACCAAAGCCACATGCCCAGCTTCTCAAAGCGGTTCTAATGAGCGCCTCGCCTCCCGAACACCTCAGACCGAAATAATGTCCCTTTAACAGTGAGCAATGCCCAGCAGTGATAATCTCTACATGGGTTACTTCCCACCTAAGTGCAGGCAATGATTCAACATAGACGATTCAAGAAAGTCACATGATTTTACTTGAATGTCTACATGATATGGATGAGAATGACTCACCCTTTCTCCACTTCTCGAGTCCTCACCGACTTCACATGCTCAAGCCAACGCGAAAACATCATTTTCGAAACAAAAGATTTGTTCTCGAAAAACCTCATACCGAGTTTTCAGAATATATCGACTACCCTTCGAGGCAAATTGCTAGATCATTTTTTCGAAACAAATAAGGGTCGCCGAGATGAACTGTTGATTTACCGTCCAAGTAATTCTTTCGGGAAAATCTTCCTTGAAATTCCTTTCACAACCCTTTTCATTTTTCTTTTCATGTCATGCACTCACACCTATTGATCTAGGTTGCCCCGGTGCATATGAAATGCATTATGCCATTTTCATGCAACACATGCCAATATATCATCATGCATATATCGATAAAATTCACATACATACCACATGTTATTTAATTCATATCAATAACATCAAAATTAGCTCACATGGGCTAATCAACAATCCAATTTAATTCCAATGGCTTACACACAATTATATTTTATATAATTCAATGTTAACACATTAAATTCCATGCATTAACATTTCTTTCATACAATCAAGTCATCCAATTCAAGCAATATTTTGCTTACAACACAAATGGACCATTTTCTCGTCTCGATAAATCGACTGCTTTTTAATGTACCTAACGAGCAAAGGCTGTCCGCGGTGGACAACCCTCTCAATTGTTTCCAGCATCTATTCCAATTTGTGGAACTGGAATCCATGGCATTCGTACTAACAATACCTAAACCATAATTTATTGCATAAATTATCACACAAACCACTCCAAATAGTCCCTAAAGGGTCCAAACGGGTTTCAAATATTCTGTCACCCAATCAAGTTTTTTGGGATCGACCATTCACTACTCAAACACTCCAAATCATTTACAAAGCTCTTAAAACTGTGGCCAATCCAGCAGAGAAGACCCTACTCAAGTTGTCAAAAACTAATAAAAATCTGGTGTCTAATGCCGCAGTCTTTGCAGCCAGAGAACAACTTTGCTTCTTAGCCCGACAAGATCCGATGGTCCGAACACCGGGAAATCTAGAGAGAAGTTGCATTTTCTCTCTCTAAAAACCCTCCATTTTCAAAAATCTGCTCTCCCTTCTCCCTTACTACACGTACCAGGCCAAATGGAGAAGAAATGTCTTCTTTTGTCCCCTCACTTGCCACTTGTCAAGCCATCATTGGCTTATTGGATTCCCTTATCCATTTCATCCACCCACATTTGATTTTCCTCCAATTAGGAGATGCCACATGTCCACATGGGCCCCACACTTGAGCTCAATTTGACTGATTCTGCACTTGACATGTGGCACACTGTGAGCCACTCAAAATACGCCAAGTGTCTCGCACTACGCTTGTTTCCTCGAAAAATGTAAAAATTCCGACTGTCTTGGAATCCGACGAAATTCGACGTGGTAGCAAGATTTCGCGAGACGATTCCAACGGTGAAGTCCGTTTTGTCATCCGAGATCTAGAAAAATTTCGGATTTTGATCGAAATTACCATTTTGCCATTTTTCGTAAAATTATATTTTCTCTGGTTTCACATTCTCCCTTCTCTAAAGAATTTCGTCTGGAATTCCACGTGACACACGCATCCAACCACTTGCCTATGTAACCCTACACAATCCCTCGCCAGGTGGAAAAATCCGCGACCTTCCCAGAACACAATCACCGACAACCCAATGGGTCGCCACTCCTAATCTCATGTCATGAATGACATCCATATACCGGCCTTGCCTGGCCACCAACACCGAACGCAACTCGTCAACAGGTAACTAATCCCGAGTCAGTCCCGACTCCTATCACCCAACCCTAGGTTTAAGTGATAACCATGACCGTGTGTCTTCCTTGGGCAACAGAACTTTTGGACATCTCCGCGGGTCTCTTACACCCATACAGAAATTTCGGATATCTCCGTAGGTCTCTTACACCCACATGTGGCCCTCGAAATCTCCACTGCCCTTACACCCACAATACCCCGGATATCTCCACGTTTCTACACCATACAGACCTTTCGTGATAATGTTCTAGTTCTTCACCCCACCTGTGCTTTTCACCTGAGGGGACAACTTTATGATTTCATTTTTGTAAAACATGTATTAGAATTCTTAATTTTAATTATATGTTTATATTAAAAGAGATGTAACAACTCTTGAACTATTGTGATATAGTTGGTTTAAATGTTTGATGAGTATGATGTGTAGGCCCAAGTGGCCATTTTCACTCATGTATAAGTCTCATGATATGAGACATAGGTATTCCGGGGTTGACGGGTTGTCAACGGGACACCCCGGTTTTGGGGCGTCACACTCTCCATTGCCAATCTTCACTTTGGAAACTACTGAAGTGTCGAATTCCTTGAAGAGATCATGATCAAAGGTCATATAGTTGGTACAACCACTATCAATGACAGGTTGCAAAGCAAGAAGCTATGAAGAATTGCTCCTCCTCTTCCTCATTAGCAACATTCTTCTACTCCAAATTCACTTGTGTTACAGTCTTCTGTTGAGTGTTGCTCCTACAGATTCTTTGATGATGCCTCATCTTCTAACACTTCTCACATTGTTGTTTTGGCCTTCTCCATCATTTGGAAGGTGGATGACCCTTCCTTCCACAATGTTTACAAGGAGGGAAATCAATTTTTGTTCGCTTACTTGTATTAGGAGAATTAGAACTTGAGTTTCCCTTATTGTTTTTCTCATTTTTCTTCTATTTTCCCCCTTAACTGGATTGAGCTCTTGTAGCTAATGCACCTTCAACAGACCCCTCTTACCTTATGAGCCTTCTCTATTCTTATGCCTGCAAAGCATGCATTAATTATGGAAAACTAACCTTTGACGGATCTTTAGTGTTTTCTAGCGAGGAAATAGTTCCTTCAAACCTTTCAAGAACAGTTACAAGATTTTTTTTGATCTAATATGAAATCAGGAAATTTAGAACCAAGTAACCTTACTTTGTTTGCAATCTCAAGCAATCTGTTAGAGTACTCCTTCACTGTTTCAGAATCCTTTATCTTCTGAAGCTCAAACTTTCTGATTAGGTTCATAATTTGCATTCCCTTAATTCTCTCATCTCCTTCATGCTCCTTGAGGAAATTCCAAACTTTAAGAGTTGATTTCTTTGTCATGATTCTGACAAAGATTTCAGAGGAGATCGCAACAAATAACGTAGTTCTTACTTTCGACTTTCTTGATTTCGTCTCTTTGTGATTCTTTATTAGCGCCATAGTTGGATTCACAGGTAATGGAGGAACTTCATAGTCCTCCTCTATAGCTTCCCAAAGATTGTTTGCCTCCAGATGAGCCTCCATCCTTGTTGACCAGACATTATAACCTTCACCATTAAAGACTAGTAGTGCTAGTGCAGTGAAAGGGGTTTTTGAATCCATGGAAGAAGAAAACAAAGATACATAAAATAGTTTCTCTCAATCATAGGTCCCTCAAGAAGAAAGCTCTAATACCGATTTGTTGGAGTTCTGAAGAGATTTAAGTGATGAAATAGAAAGCAAGAAAGAACAATGAAATTTGCTGCTTAAATTCCGTATTTTTATTGATCTAATGATGTGTTTAAATACAACAAAAAAATAATAGAAGAAACTAAAAAACAGGACACTACATGGAACAAATTTCCATGATTAACTTATTCATAAAAATCAGCAACTACTATTGACTAAATCAATTGAAACAGTCAAACAACTAAAAGCTTGGACTTTGTTGCAGCTATTGAAGCACAACTTCAACTAGCTCAAACTATGATACCATGTAGAGGAAGAGAGATGGAAACAATAAAAGGTATAAAATTATTTTACTTGCTTTTTACCCCGTATAGAATTGCATATATATAAAAAACATTATAGCAACAAAATTAGGAATTTTTCTAACCTAATTACATCAAATCCCTTCGATTACAGGATTGCCTAATTCTCTCTTATTACAAAATCATGGCTTTCCTAATTTCATTCTTCTACAAAAATGAACCCTATAAAGGTGCAAGAAGTTATAGTTAATCTTAATGACTTACTCAAGCCAAAGTGTTGGACTCCTATTGCCTTATGGGAATTCATGTCAAAGCTATTAAGCGATAAATACAAAATAGTGGACTTATTAAAGACTTTTGATCTCTAAATATTTCATTAAATTTGTTGGATTAATGTATTTTTCTTGGTTTATTAAAAAAAATGTATTTTTCTTGGTTTAAATCCTTTTAGTTTTAGAATTTCAACTAGTGGTTAAGTATTTTAAATAGCGTTTCACAAAATCTTAGGTATAATTAAATATTTTTAAATTCAAGTGTTTTTTTTTTAAAATCAAATTCAAATGTTAGTGGCATGTAAATTTTTTATAAATATTAAATAAAATTTATTGGCTTAGATATTTCGTGGCTAATAAAATTTTAGGGTTCGAGCCGTTTTAGGCACTAAGATTTGTAATTGCCAATCAAATTTTTTGAACTTTGTTTAGTGAAATCTCGGATAATATCTAATTTGCTCAATGTTAGAATCATATGTTACAAAATAACAATGTTTGTAAGTAAAATGATGTCTTGTATCAAATACTTGACACATAGTATCTCAAATTATATGTCATTTATGTCCTTAAGATAATGGCATGTGTCACATGGCTCCCACAAGAAGCAAGAAAATCTTCTAATAGATTACAAAAAAAAAATTATAATAATAAATTCATTCATTTTTGTGAGCAACACTGCATAGCTTTAGGAATTAATTTTTATTTCCTTTATTATGTTATAGCTATTTTCCTAATTTCTAGCAGCAGTGAGTTACATGAACCGACTAATTCGTTACAAATAAATGTAATAAGCTTGCATTTTTTTTTTTTTAATTTTTCATTAATGAGAAATAAAAGGTAGTATTTTTTTCTTTTCTCTTATGTTTCCTTACTAGGGTATTAGACCACTGCAATAACAAATAATAATAATAATAATAATAATAATAATAATAATAATAATAATAATAATAAAACGGTTGTCACTACTGGATGACAAAATATATTTTGAAATTTATTAACATTTTCCAAAAAAGTTACCGTTAATAATCCCACAAGTAGTGAACTTCTCCACCAACCCTTGTAGTCATTCCTACCACTTCCTCTTATCATTCTTTAACACTTCAAATCACAACCTTCAAACTCAATGAGAAGAACTTTGTTCAATCACCATCTTTAAACCCAACAATGGGAAGAACTTTATGATAGACATAACACAGAGAACATTCCAGAACCAACTACACAATAGAAAGATTCCATTGTAATAACAAAAAAAACTAACTCAGCTCAAAATGTCTATATAAACCCTATTGTAATCAGTTTCAGTCTAAGAGAAAATGAATCACAAGTTCTTGTTTCTTCTACAATTTGTTTGCTATTCCCCTATTTTATTTTTCCTAATTATCTCTTTCCTTATGTTCTTTGTCATGGTATCAGAGCTTTGGCACTAGAATCCTAATTTTTTTTCCTTGCTTTTTCTGTTCTCTTTTTGTTTTTGTCCACCACAAGAAGAACCTCTCATCTTCCAATCATGGAAAACTCTTCAACTCAATCCTCTGCCGCTTAATAACACTCAGATTGTTAAATGGCCATTTCTGCAAAAGTATTTCGAAGCTTGTAGGATTTAGGTTTAATATGAATATCGTGCTTATTAAGCTCTAAAAGCTCGAAGAACTTGTAGGATTTGGGTTTAATATGAATATCATTAGTGACACCCTCCCTCAGTGCATGCGGCCCCATGCAGGTGCGTGGAGAAGCAGAGATCCATTATGGACTTCAGATAAGCATGGAATTAAATTACGAGAGGATTGACGGGGCCTCCTGTGGCGAGTGTAATCTGTGTTAAATATTGGCTCTCACAAGCTGGCTGTAGGATTGGGTTTTAATATGAATATCGTCTTGTGGCATCGCCGCGTGCATGCGGGCGTACCGTCGCGTGGAGACGAGAAGTGGGTATGGATTTTATTGAATAAGCATGGGAGTTAAATTGTAAGGAGAGGATTCGACCCAGGTATCTGCTTGGCCAGGCTCGATCTGTGTTAAATGACCCGATTCTCTAAGTTCGAACTGTAGGATTTGGGTTTAATATGAATATCGTCAGCAGCAGTGATTCACCTATTGCATGAATTTTCAATTTCTCAATCATCAACTGCCTGTCGGAATTGTATTTTTAATAATTTTCTTCTATGGAAATCTCAGATGGAGAATATTGTATATGTTTATGGCTTCGAAGATTACATCGATGGCACCAAGCATTGTCCGGAAAAGGAAATTCTATCAGAAGAACTCAATGCAGACTTTGTTCAACAGCGGCGTTGTGATCGAATGATTCTGAGTTGGTTGTATTCTACACCGACTCTAGACATTATGAGTTAGATTGTTGGTTATCACACTTCTCATGAGGCTTGGATGACACTCCACAAGATTTTCTTTGCAACATCCAAAGCTCGGATTATGCAATTGCGTATGGACTTTCAGACAATCAAGAAGGGAGGCGATGTGATGATGGCATATCTTCTCCGTATGAAAACCCTAATTGATAATCTTGTTGCTACCAGTGAACCTGTTTCTGATAGGGATCAAATCCTTCAAATTCTAGGCGGTTTGGGCCCTGAATACAACTCGATTGTTGCTTCTCTCACCACAAGGGATGATGATCTCTCACTGCATTCGTCACACAACATGTTATTGATGTTTGAGCAATGATTGAATATTCAACAAACACCTTCTACAGATATCTCCTCTATCACTACATATATGGCCACCCATTCTGCCAGTTCTCATAGGCAACAAAACTTCAAATGACCCATGACTAGGTCATTTTCTCTTCAACCTCCACCAATTTCAACTCCTACTCCTCAATTTCAACCTCGATGAACAAGACCTCCATCTCCAAGAAGTTATTTTATTTTCCACAATCAGACTCAATAAACTCTTCCTACATGGCCTCAATGTCAGTTATGTGGAAAATTTAGGCATACAACTATTAAATGCTACCACCGTTTTGATATAACCTTTCTTGGATCTGCACAACCGCCTTTCAGTCACATTGTTCGTCGTCCTCCAAAGAATCCTGCTTCAGTGCATGCTATGATAGCCTCTGGCACATCTACTTCTCAATCAGATGATTGGTTTCTCGATACGGGTGCTACACATCATCTTACCAGGGATACTTAGGATCTGCTGAATGTTTAGCCATACAGAGGATCATATCAAGTTACAATTGGTGATGGTCATCATCTTCCTATTTCTAACACAAGCGATAAACTTATTCACACCTCTTCTTCATCTTCCTTTCATCTGCAGAATGTCTTTCATGTTCCTTGCTTGAGTACTAATCTTATTCATGTTTCGAAATTTTATACTTATAACAAGGTTTTTTTTGAGTTCTATTATGATAACTTCTTTGTCAAAGATCAGTTAACCAAAACAATTCTACTCCAAGGAGTCCCTAGAGATGGCCTCTATGTGTTCCTCTCTTGGTCCCAACCACATTATGCCTTTGTCACTACCAGTTCAAGAACTTTAGTTGATCAAGACCTTTTGTGTCATGTTGGGCTTTGTCATCCTACTTCTCTTGTAATGTCTAAAGCTTTGTCTTCTTGTAAACCTTTTGTTCACATACAGAAAAATAACATTTATGATTGTTGTGTATACTGTCATTTAGCTAAATCACATCAATTGCCTTTTTCATTAGCTATCTTAAAGGCTTCTTCACCTTTAGAATTGTTACATATGGATCTTTGGGGTCCTTCTCATTTCCCTTCTACATCAGGGGCTAGATATTGTTTCCTTATTGTTGATGACTTCTCTTGATATACCTGGGTGTATTTTCTACCGACTAAGGATCAAGTTCTAAATGTGTTCATAACATTTTAGAAACAAATTGAAAAACAACTTAATACCTCTATTAAAAGCGTTCGATTAGATGATGGAGGTGAATTTGTTGATTGTTGTTCTTATCTTGATTCCCATGGTATTCTTTATCGTTTTTCTTGTCCTCATACACCCCAACAAAATGATAGGGTTGAGAGGAAGATTCACCACCTTGTTGAGACAAGTTTAGCCCTCCTAGCCCAAGCTTATGTTCCTAACAGATTCTGGATGCAGGCTTTCCAAACTGCTGCATATCTAATCAATTTGATGCATGCAAAATTACTCAACTTTCAATCCCCTGTTTAGGTTCTGTTTCAACAAACTCCCAACTATCATCACCTTAGAGTCTTTGGATGTTTATGCTTCCCATCCCTAAGACCTTACATGTCTCATAAACTATCCTACAGGTTCACACCTTGTGTGTTTTTGGGATATGCTCCATTTCGTAAGGGTTACATTTGTTTAGAACAGAAATATGGCAGATTCTATATCTCCAGAAGTGTTCTGTTTCATGAAAATAAATTCCCCTTTTGTGACTCTCTTGATGTTCCTCATTCTCCATCAACTACCACCAGCTCTTATTTCCTTGCCTAGTCCAAATCAGTTTACTGTTAATTCCTTGCCTTCACCCTCTACTACAGCTCTCCCATCACGAATAACGATTCCCTGAACCAACTGTCTATGTTTCTCCACCAATTCATAATGTCCTTCCTATGGTCACTAGGGCCAAATCTGGCATCATTAAAAAGAAAGTATTCATCTCACAAAAAGTCACAGAACCTTCCACCTACACTCAAGTTGCTAAAAATCCTGATTGGGTTTAGGCTATGAACATTGAATATTAGGCTCTTTTACGTAACAACACATGGACTCTTGTCCCTCCACTAACTAAGGCCAATTTTGTAGGTTGTCGATGGATATATAGAGTTAAATACAAATCAGATGTCTCTGTGGATAGGTTCAAAGCACATTTGGTTGCTCAAGGATTTACACAAACTGCTAGCATAGATTATTTTGTTTCTTTTCAGTCCAGTTGTAAAACCTTGCACCATTCGTCTCATTCTTATTCTATCTGTTCCTTTTCAATGGAAAATCCGACAATTAGATGTTGAGAATGCATTCTTGAATGGGGATCTACAAGAAGAAGTATTCATGGCACAACCAAATGGCTTTATTCATCCTCAGTATTCAGGTTATGTTTGTAAACTCAACAAGAGCTCTTTATGGCCTTAAATAGGCTCCATAAGCCCGGTTTAAAAAAACGAAGGTTGCCCTCACTACTTATGGTTTTCAATCTTCTCGGGTAGATCCATCTTTATTCATCTATCATACAATAGATGCTTCTATTTTCCTGTTAGTCTATGTTGATGACATCCTTGTGATTGGTAGTAGTCCAGCTCTTATATTTGAACTTTTGAAACGTCTTCACACTGCCTTTTCAATTCAGGACCTTGGAGAAATAAACTATTTCTTGGGAATTCAGGCTCATAGAGTTGGTTCAGCTTTGCATCTTACACAATCAAAATATATCCAAGACTAATTAATCCGATCAAATATGGAGGAAGCAAAACCTGCTAGCACTTCAGGCTACAATGGAAAGCAACTGTCAACAACAGAAGGCACATTACGTCCTAATCCCACCGAGTACAAGAGTCTAGTGGGTGCCCTTCAATATGCAACCATCACCAGACCAGATATAGCTTTTGCATTGAACTTGGCTTGTCAGTTCATGTCCTAACCCATAGATGCTCATTGGAAGGTAGTAAAGTGCATCCTAAGATATCTAAAAGGCACTCTATCCCTTGGTCTATTGTTTCAACCATCTTCCATCCTTGACCTTCAAGGATATAGCGATGCAGATTGGGCATCTTGCCTAGACGACATACGCAGTATCAGTGGGTTTCATGTCTTCCTCGGTGGTAATCTAGTTTCTCGGACCTCTGTAAAACAAAGAGTTGTATCTAAAGCAGTGCAAAATTTGAGTCCAGGAGCTTAGCTGCACTCTATGCCTAAAACTCATTTGGATTCAGTCTCTATTGAAAGAACCTTGCATTCTAGCTTCTACTCTAACTCTTTGGTGTGATAATATCAGTGCTACTCACCTAGCTCAAAATTCAATTTTTCAAGCTAGATCAAAACATATTAGTTAAAAGGTCCTTCGGAATGAATTTTGTGTATGCTACATACCTTCTATTGATCAAATTGTTGACATTCTCATAAAGCATTTTTCAGTTAGGGAGTTTTGTTCACTACGAAACAATCTCTTTGTGCTTCCTTCGCACATAAGCTTATAGGGGGGGTGGGGGGGTGATAGACATAACAAAGAGAACATTCCAAAACCTAATACACAATCTAAAGATTCCACTATTATAATAGAAAAACTAACTCAGCTCTCTGATCTCAAAATGTCCATATAAATCCTATTGTAATAAGTTTTAGTTTGAGAGAAAATGAATCACAAGTTCTTGTTTCTTCTACAATTTGTTTGCTATTCCCCTGTTTTCTTTTTCCCAATTATCTCTTCCCTTATGTTCTTTGTCACTTTCTTCAATCACCACCTTTAAACTCAATGGGAATAGCTTTCTTCAATGGTCATGTTCCGTCCAGATAGTAATTAGAGGTAAAGGAAAATTTGATTACTTGAATCTATACCACTATCGTTGATCACATACTCTTCATTATTATCGTGGGATGTTGAGAATTCCATGGTTATATCCTGGTTAATACATTCCATGGAGGACCACTAACCAAATATCTATATGCTCTTATAGATGCAAAGCCAATTTGGGATACAGTTTCCTTGGCATGCTTAGATTTGGAGGACACATCACAAATGTTTTATCTGTGCACAAGAGTTCCTAATCTCCGTTAAGTTGATGATTCTATGACAAACTATTTTAATTCTTTGAAGAAACTTTGGTTGGAGCTTGATCTTTTCAATTAGCATAACTAGAAAGGCCTTGAGGATGGAAACATTTATCAACAAATGCTAGCTCGTGAATAGATATATGATTTCCTTGCCAAAATTAATTGCTCATTAGACGATGTTCGGGGTCGAATTATCAACACCAAACCTCTTCCTAATCTCTATGAGATTTTTGTTGTCATTCATCGGAAGGAGCACCATAAACAAGTTAGGCTTGATTCTTTGTCATCACCCTTCATCGAATCTTTCGTCGAGACTACTAGAAACTCTAAGCCAAATAAAAATCGTCAAGGTCATTTGAAGTGCGACCACTATTAGTGCCTTCATCATACCAAAGAACTTGTTGGGAACTTCAGAGCAAACTAGGGAATTAGGTCTCAAGAAATCAATGAAGTCCTGATGGTAGAGGATTATAGGTGACAAAGAAACTAGAGGCTGTTGATTCATTCGGTGAGAAGGTTCCTTTCTCCAAGGCCTAAATTGATCACCTTAGCAAGCTACTCTTGTCCTCCACTATGTTTCCTACAAGCTTGTCTCATGTTGCAAAATCTGGTCCTGCATTATCTTCCTTTACATACCCAAATAAAGAAGGTGAGCGTTGGATTATTAATTTTGGTGCTTTCAATCATATGACTGGAAACCTTTAATTATTTTCAACTTAGGCTCTATGTTCTTGTAAATGATTTGTTAAGATTACATATGGTTCTTTACTATTGTGAATGATGTCGATTCGATTAAACTTAGTCCCACTTTGTGCTTATCTGATGTCCTTCATGTTATCGTATTAGCTTGCAATTTTTTTTTTTCTATCAGTAAACTTATCACTACCCTTTATTCTGTTGGGCTTTTCCTCATGTAGAAGGCCTAACTTAAGAGCCCAAAGTTTAAGGCCTCTTAGGCCTTTATATAAAAGGGAAGAAGAAACATTTTTTTTTTGAAGAGTGCAGCCACCAAGAGTGAGACGGAGAAGAGTCAAGTTTTGAGAGAAAAAGAAGAAAGAGAGAAAATACGTGTTTTTCTCTTCCTTTGTAATTTCATCAAAGGTCTGATCCCTCTTTGTCTGTGGTCCGATTGACCTGAACTTTGGAGGAGAGGTTCATGGCTCATTGGTATTCAATATGAATGGCGAAGATCGAATTTGGAGTTCCGGACGGTCATCCTTTAATCCGAGAATAGTGCCTCTGTTTTGGTGAATTTTTTTTTTCTAGTCGGACAGTTTTTGATCATCAGCACCAATCGAGGTCATTCCGTGGTCTAATTGAGTTTTATTTTGGATGAGAACGTTCTTAACTCATTGATCTTCATTCTGAATGGTGGAGATCAGATTTGGAAGTTGAAACAATAAGCGTTTGTGTCAGGAGCAGTGATTCCGATTAATTAAGTCTACAATTTGTTTTATGAATTGTTGCATTTGCCAAGATTAATTGTCTTGAATATATGATTGATGTATGCCTCTAGTTTTATCTAAATAGAGATTGGCGCAACCCATTAATTATATCGGTAAGAGGTGTTAAGTGGTCTAAGGGTCCAGAGTGGGTTTACTTCGCGTGAGAAGGTTTGTATTAAAATTGTTGAATTAATTCATATACTTGTTGATTTGGGTAAATTGTCGTTGCTCATTTGGTTGGTTCCTATTAGGTTCTCACAAAAGGGGATAAAATTATGGTTGTACATTGTTTGTGTTTATCCCATCAAAGTGGTATTAGAGCATTGGTTTAGGATAATTTGTGCCTTGTGTAGAACAATGGAAAGCAATACAAGTAGAATGATCACTTTGAATGGTTCCAATTATCATGTTTGGAAAGGAAAGATGGAAGACTTATTGTATGTGAAGGATTATTATTTCCATGTGTTTGGTTTTGAAAAGCTAGAAAATAAAACTGATGCAATATGGAATTTACTGCATCGACAGGTTTGTGGCTATATTAGACAGTGGGTAGATGATAATGTTCTCAATCATGTTAGTGAATAGAAACATGGAAGGAGTCTATGGAACAAACTTGAACAGTTATATGCTCGAAAGACTGGTAACAATGAAATGTTTCTGATCAAGAAGATGATTAGTTTGAAGTATCAAGATGGAACTCCTATGTCAAATCACTTGAATACATTCCAAGGTATTATTAATTAGTTGGCTGGAATGAAAATCAAGTTTGAGGAAGAGGTGCAAAGGGTTGTGGCTTCTTGGTACATTGCTAGACTTATGGGAAACGTTTAGAACTTCTTTGTCCAACTTAGCCCCAAATGGTTTTATAACTATGGATTTGGTTAAGAGTTGTGTTTTGAATGAAGAAATGAGAAGAAAGTCACAGGGTTCTTCTTCACAGTCAGATGTCCTAGTTACTGAAATGAGGGGGAGGAGTAAGAGTAGAGGTCCGAAGAATAGAGATAGAAGCAAAATCAAGACTAACAAGTTTTCCAATGTTGAGTGTCACTACTGCCACTTGAAAGGACATACAAGGAAGTATTGTCGCCAATTGAAGGGAGATAAACAAGGGAAAGTGAAGGAAAAGAAGAATGACAATAGTAGTGAAGATGATTGAGTTGCCACTACCACTTCAGATTTCCTTATTGTTTATGATAGTGATGTTGTTAACTTTGCTTACCAGGAGACCAGTTGGGTGATTGACAGCGGTGCCTTAATCCATGCTACACCCTGAAAATATTTCTTTACATCCTACACATCTGGTGATTTTGGAAGTGTTAGGATGGGTAATGATGGCTCAGCTAAATCCATTGGTATGGGAGATGTGTGTTTGGAGACCAGTAATGGTATTGTGTTGTTTTTGAAGAATGTTAAACACATTCCGGATATTCTCATGAATTTAATCTCCTCAGGGAAGCTTAATGATGAAGGGTTTTGCAACACATTTCATGATAGTCAGTGGAAGCTCACCAGAGGTTCTATGGTGGTACCAAAAGGAAAGAAGTGTTCCTCATTGTATTTAATGCAGGCAAGGGTAATTGATTCTAGTATCAATGCAGTGGATGATGATAACACAATTGAGCTCTGTCACAACAGACTTGGTCACATGAGTGAGAAGGGTTTGATGATTTTGGCTAAGAATAATCTTCTTTCTAGTATGAAGAAGGGATCTTTGAAGAGGTGTGCTCATTGTTTAGCAGGAAAGCATACTAGAGTTGCATTTAAGACACATCGCCATACAAGGAAGCCATGTATGCTTGATTTAGTGTATTATGATGTGTGTGGTCCTATGAAAACAAAAACACTTAGTGGATCTCTATATTTTATGACTTTTATAGATGATCATTCAAGAAAGATTTGGGTTTATACCTTGAAAATAAAAGACCAAGTGTTAAATGTGTTTAAACAGTTTCATGCTCTTGTTGAGAGATAATATGGTGAAAAATTGAAATGCATCTGGACTGATAATGGGGGTGAGTATTCTGGTCCTTTTGATGAGTATTGTAGACAACATGGTATTCGACATCAAAAGACACCTCCCAAGACTCCTCAGTTGAATGGGTTGGCTGAGAGAATGAATAAAACATTGGTAGAAAGGGTAAGATGTTTACTTTCATAGTCACAGTAGCCAAGATCCTTTTGGGGTGAGGTTTTGAATACTGTTGTACATGTTCTCAATCTTACACCATGTGTTCCTTTAGAATTTGATGTTCTGGATAGAATTTGGTCAGATAATGAAATCTCTTATGATCACTTATGTGTCTTTGGATGTGACCTCATTCCCGAATGAAATTACAAGCTTGATGCTGGAGCAAGACCTTGTGCATTTATTGGCTAAGGTCAGGATGAGCTTGGTTACAGGTTTTATGATTCGGTGCAAAAAAAACTTGTAAGAAGCCGAGATGTTGTGTTTATGGAAGATCATACCATACAGGACATTGAGAAGACTGATGCAACAAAGTCTCAATATAGTGATGATCTGATTGACTTGGATCTAGTTCCTTTGATAGATCTTCCTACACAGGTTGAAGATGAAGCACATAATGACCAACATGACATGGGTGATGTTGAAACTCCCACACAGGTCGAGATGGATGATGATGTTCATGGCTTGATCACGATGCGGATGCTCTGTCGGTGTGCGCACCAGAGTCTGCTGAGACCAACATCCTTCCACACGATATTTTGTTGATTATTATGTATTACTAATTGACGGGGGAGAACCTGAAAGTTACGAGGAAGCCATGGAAGATGAAAATAAGATGAAGTGGGTTGAGTCTTATCTGAAGATGAGATAAAAGTCATTACATGAGAATCATTCTTTTGAACTTGTCAAGTTGCCAAAGGGAAAAAGCGCTTTGAAGAACAGGTGAGTTTATAGAGTGAAGCAAGAAGAACACACTTCATAGCTACGTTACAAAGCTAGATTGGTTGTCAAAGTGTTCAGTCAAAAGAAAGGTATTGACTTTGATGAGATTTTTTTCTCCTGTTGTTAAGATGTCGTCTATTCGTGTAGTTTTGGGCTTGGCAGCAAGTCTTGATTTAGAGATTGAGCAGATGGATGTTAAGACTGCATTTCACCATGGTGATTTAGACAAAGAAATTTATATGGAACAACTAGAGGGTTTCATAGTAAAAGGAAAAGAGGATTATATGCAAAGAAAAGTCTTTATGGCTTGAAACAGGCATCGAGGCAGTGGTATAAGAAGTTTGAGTAGGTTATGGGGAAGCAAGGCTACCGCAAAACTAGTTCTGACCATTGTGTATTTGTGCAGAAATTCTTTGATGATGATTTTGTTATATTGTTGCTCTATGTTGATGATATCTTGATTGTTAGCATAAATGTCTCAAAATTGATAGGAATTTGAAGAAGAAACGTTAGCAAATCTTTTGCCATGAAGGATTTAGGGCGGCGAAAATTGTAACATTAAATTGAGTGAATAGAGCACTCAGAAGTTGTATTTGTCACGGGGCAATATATTGAAAAGGTGATGAAGATTTAACATGAGCGAGCTAAGGTGGTTAGTTCTCTCACAATAGTCTTCGCTAAGCGGCGGGCCATAGCCCTTCTATAGATAAGGAGAAGGAAGACACGAGAAGAGTTCTGTATGCCTTAGTAGTAGGAAGTTTGATGTATGCCATGGTATGTACTAGACCAAACATAGCTTATGCAGTTAGTGTTGTTAGCCATTTTCTATCTGTCAGGAGAATGACATTGGGGAGGCTGTCGAGTGGATTACATGAAGAGAAGAGGATATTTGCGAGGCACTTCCAATTTGAAACTCACTTTTGGAAGTGGGAAACTAGTACTTGTTGGCTACACTGATTCAGACATGGCAGGGGATGTGGACAATAGAAAGTTTACTTCAGGCTATTTGATGACATTCTCAGGAGGTGCTGTGTCTTGGCAATCAAGACTACAGAAATGTGTTGCACTTTCTACAAACAGAGGTAGAGTACATTGTAGCAGTAGAAGCATGTAAAGAGTTGTTGTGGATGAAGCGTTTCATAAAGGAACTTTGGTTTAGCGATATGTATGTGGTATATTGATGGCAAGCCTTAAATTCACACCTTAGTAAAATTACGCCTTTCATGTAGCATCAAGCACATTGATGCAGGAGTACCATTGGATGAGAGATGCTCTCAATGACATGTTGAAATTGAGAAATTATCATAATCTAGTGGCTGGATATGTTAATGAAGTCACTACCAAGGAGAAGCGAGTTTATTTATTCGATCGATGGGATGGTGAGTCCCTCCTGTCGGAAAATTGGAGATTTGTTGGGGCTTTTCCTCATATGGAAGGCCGAACTTAAAACCCCAGTTTAAGGCCTCTTATGTGATGCCCAATAAAGGGTCAGTTGATGCCTTCATCAGCATGAAATACTATGGATCAACTAATTGGCAACTCGATACCACAGATTTGTGTCCCATTGTTCAGGATCCGTAATTTAACAAAATTGGATAGAGTCTCCTTTGTGCGGGGAGCTTTTCCAAAGTAACTGTCGATATTGTCCATGACCCATCGGAATGATATAATACAATGATATAGAGTTCATTTATGGGTAAAAGTAATACATCGGACCCATTTATCACATTCATATAAAACATGTAAGATATATTAAAAATGATTCATATGAAGCAATTACAACTCTGCATATTAGTACATGCCAATTAAATTTACTAAAATTTTTTACAAAAGCTAATCGCAAAGCCACAAATTATTTCTTCACCCTTGCGTCTGGATAAGAAACGAGTCCACCAGCGTATGTCCACTTTTTGGAATGTTTTCTAATATAGGGTAAGTCACTTCCATTGGTAATTCCTATAGAGGCTACTCCCCACCTAAGTGCACATGCAATGTCACTTTGACAGATCACATTCACATCAACAATTCCAAATGATGTAATTATAGGTTGGAATCTATATCATGCTATGAAATGAAGTGGAACTAACTCATGCACCATACAGGCATTCTGAGCTCCCACTACATAATGCAATGCCAGTGTGTGATAAAATCCGTCATTGATGGATTACATCCAATGATCATTTTTAAAAAAATTCATTTGTTTATAAACCAAAACTCGTTGAATGTCACACCTAAAATGATCGTTTCATATACAAAACCATGTGTCTTTTTGTGGGTAGGGGATTTTGGAGTCAAACTGTAAGTTTCGCATGCCTTTACACTTTTTGGACTTTCATTGTTGGAGTGTATAAACCAGTAACTGGGTCTTTCACCCGAGGGAGTATCTAGCCTTTCTTGCTGTACGACCGCAAGTTTTTCCATGTCCATGCAACCGTGACTCACAATTTGGACTTAGATCGGCGTGTCAGAATCACTTATCAACCACCAAATGGGGTCAGTTTCAGCATACACTCACCCATGAAATGCGATGTTCTGCTGCATATAATGTATTTTCATTGTATCAATGTCATACCACATGGAGAATTTAAACCATACATTTTACCATGTATTATAAACAATCATATTACATGCATATAATCTCTAAAATAAACATTCAGTTCAATGTCAATATATAAACAAACATATATCAACATTCATGACAACAATTGCTTAAATCATGTTGTACAAAATCAAGTAATAACAACTTTAACTCTCAAGGCCAAATGTGACATATGAAATGCTCACAAAAACAGCCCACACGTCCCCAAACTGGCCCTTAAATTGGCTATAAAATCGACCAAACAAGCCTTTCGCTGGCCATAAAGCGGCCAAAACGGGGCATACTTGGTATGGATTATTCTTTTAATCAACGGTCCCTAAACAAATTTTGGGACATACTATACACAACCAAAAATCAATTTACCAAGAAATTGATGCTTAGCTAATGGCGGGTTTAAAATAGAGCCCGAACAACCCCTTAGGGCATCAACACAACCAAACTCTCTTAAAACAGCCCTAAGGTTGGAAATAAGCCAAAGTAGGAAGAACTCCTACCTCTTGAAGAGCAGTAGCAAGGTTTGGAAGTCCCAAGAACACCTCCTAAGCCTAAAAAACTTGATTTTCCCAAATCTTCCCCTTTGGATCTTCGGTGGAATCTTTAATATATTTTTTTTGTATGTGTGAGTAACCCTCATCGAGGCGATGAACTTTAGTTCTTGTCTTAATGAATTCCAACCAACGAACTCCGTGGATCGTAGAAAGAAGTCTTGGACTTCTCTTTATCTCCTCTCTCACTTAAAAACAACAGTAGAAATGATATTTTCTCTTTCCCCCCTCCCTCTCATTTTTAACTCTATTTGATGTTTAAGTGGGTGGCTCACGTCGCGCTACGTATCCATGACTTGTCTGGATCCATTTCTACCCCGAAACGATTTATTTTGTCCTGATTTAAGTTCAAATTATTTTACATAAACTTTATTTGAATTATTTTCTACTTTCAAGATTTTTCTCAAAAATCATGTTTTTGGGGTCCACCAGACACGACGTCTAAAATCGTGAAAATTCCGACTATCTTGTAGTTCATGAGTGTCAAGATGAACTAGATTTCCGGGAGCGAATCCAGCAAGTAAGATCCGTTTCATCATCTGAGATCTAGAAAACTTCATGTCTGTAGCATGTACTGTAGCAGCAATTTACTTTTTTTTTTTCCATTTTTCGGAAAAATTCAAATTTACCCGAGTTTTACATCTTAGGCCTTTATATAAAAGGGAAGAAGAAACCTTTTTTTTTGAAGAGCCTGACCACCCAGAAGCAAGAGAAGGAGAGCCACCGGATTTTGAGAGAGAAAGAGAAGAGAGAAAATCTGTGTTTTTCTTTTCACTGCCCAGATTTTATCAAAGGTCCGATTCTGCTTTGTATGTGGTCCGATCGACTTGAAATTTGGAGGAGAGGTTCGTGAATCATTGGTCTTCAATTTGAATAGTGAAGATCGGATTTGGAGTTTTGAACGGTCGTCCTTCAGCCTGAGAACAGTGCCTTTGTTTTGGTGAGTTTTTTTTTTTTCTAGTAGGACAATTTTTTATCATTAGTTCCGATCGAGGTTATTTTGTGGTCTGGTTGAGTTGTTTTTCGGTGAGCATATTTTTAACTCATTGATCTTCATTCTGAATGGTGGAGATTGGATTTGGAGTACGGAAGAGTAGCGTTTTTGTGTCGAGAATAGTGATTCCGATTGGTGAGATCCCCCCATTTGTTTTATGAAAGTTTGTTGCATTTGCAAAGAGTAATTGTCTTGAGATATGATTGATGTATGCCTCTAGTTTTCTCTAGAGAGAATTGTGTAACCCATTAATTATATTAGTAGAGGTGTTAAGTGGCCTAAGGATCCCGTGGTTTTTACTTCTCATATTGAGAAGGTTTTCCATACTAAAATTGTTGATGTTCATATACTTGTTGATTTGGGTAAATTATCGTTGGCCATTTGATTGGTTCCTATTAGGTTCTCACAAGAGGGGATAAAATTCTGGTTGTGCATTATTTGTGTTTATCCCATCAACTTCCTGCTAGATAATTAATCAAAAGCCTTCTTGGGTCCTTAATTACAAAACACCATTTGATGTTCTTCATTCATGTTTTCCCGAGTCTTGAGTATTTTCCGAACGTGAACTTTGGAGTGTGGTTGTTCAACATTTGTCCACATTTACGACCAAAACCGTATTGAGTTATACCATCAGGTAACCAGTGTTGTGTGTGTATATATATATATATATAAATAATTCGTTTTCCCCCAAAATTCATTTTACGGGAGAAACAATATTCATTGAATTTTTGGGAAAACTCCACATTTATTGCCAATTATTCAAGAGATAATATTTCTAATAATATCTTTGATTATTTTTCAAGAGATAAATCTCTAATAACATCTCTAACTCCTCTGATTTTTCAAATCTCACACATGTTTTTTCGAATTGGGAATATTATTTGTCTCAAAATCTTGATTTTATCCTATCCAATCTACCGAATAACCAGTAGGTCCAATTATCTTCAAATTCAATTCGCAGCCCACTAGATATACTTCTATAAAGAGAAAACGAATTCTCTTATTTCATTCAATTAGAATATATGGCTATGCACGTATTTATACATGCAAGAAAAGAATAAAAAAGGGAACAAAATAATAAAATAAATAAATGAAAGGAATAACTATATAATAATATGTGATACTCAACACTCCTCCTAAAACTGGAGCATATAAGTCATATGCACAAAGTTTGTTACAAATGTGTACTTAATCCTATCCATTAGGTAGATCTAGGGTTGTTGGATGCTAGCGGCAATGTGGAGTTTTGACATCGTCAGGGCTTAGGAGTGTTGAGTTTATGTGGAGTACAGAGTGAGACCTGACACTAGATGGGTGGAAGTCGAGAATTGACTGACGAGTTGATGTGATCGGAGTGAGACACAACCACTAGATGAATTGCTAAAATTGACTATATGGCTAAACCCTAACGAGTTAATGAGACGAGAATGAGACACGGTCGTCAGATTGGTATAGGAATGAGACATGCGGTCGTTAGATGGGTTGTCGGAATTGACTACATGGCTAAACCCTAACCCTAATCTCTAATCTCTTTATGGCTCTGATACTATGTTAAGAGAGAATGAATTTTCTTATTTTATTCAATTAGAATACATGTCTATACACATATTTCTATATGAAAGAAGAGAATAGAAAAGGAAAAGAACTAGAACAATTCCACGTCACCTATTCCAACCACAATTCCTTCCACGTCACACCCTCAAAAAATTAGAACATGTCAAATAGCCCTGGTACAACCATAACCATTCATCAGTCTGAATTTAATTATACTCGCTGAAATAAAATAGAACCAGATAGGGACGACTTGGAGAATCTTAACCATCAAGATTATGGCTTAAGTTTAGTTCTGATCCAGAGATTGATGACCTTGACATTCCAATTGCTTTTAGGAAGGGTACTCGCACATACACTAAGCATCCTATTTTCGATTTTCTCAGGTAATGCTCATTTTTCTCGACCCATGTAGTACTTTATCACTCGTCTTGCTGGTACAAAGGTTCCAAGGACAATACAAGAGGCATTGAATGGGCAAAGGCTATTGATGAAGAGATAAGGCTCTAAAGTTAAATGATACATGAGAGGTTGTTCAAAGGTCTATTGGAAAGTCATCCGTTGGATGTAAATAGGTATTCACAATGAAGTAAAGTACCGAAATTATAATATTTCCTCTTTATCTAAATTACCTATTATGAAACTGAGATTGAATTCCAAATTCTGCTTCCAAACTGAAAGTAACACCTAAATCTAACTCAGTTTCACTTAGAAGAAAATATAGATATATGAATGATCTAGGGTTTTGACTTCAATTGAATAATCCCTAAGCCCCGATTCTCTCTCAATTGTCATTTGATTAGCACACTAATGGCAAGCCTCATGAAATTATTTGCAAATCTCTTTCGATAATCCACAATCTACCCTTAGGACATCTTTACTCAACCCTAAAATCCTAAGATTGCAATACACTCAAGATGACTACAATTGCCACATAAAACCCATGAGTATCTCTAATCAATAGCGAATAATGTTATTTCACCTAGGTCTAACTTATTACTCGCTTATCAGATCTCACAATAGGCCACAAATCAAATTGATAGTGATCAAGTATCAATAGGCATTAAGAATAAGATGAAACAATTAGCATATAACTATAACGCCCCAAAAATACCCTAGAATTTTATAATAAAAATTATTATATATTCCGGGTATAAATTGAGCTAACTTGGGTATTTTACAGGAATTGATAAATGATCAGATGAAAATGTTAAATGTGAAATGAATATGTTAGCATATGATTAAACATTATATGCTAAATGAGAATTGATTGGACCCGGAAATTTACTCAAGTGTAAAAGGCAATTCTGGAAATTTGTAAAATGAGGACCTAAGGGTCAATTGTAAATAAGTTTATATGTCTAAGTGTAAATTTGAGAGTTGAAGTGCAAATGAAATGAAATATGGGCTATAAAGCAATTGGGAGAAACTTAAGTCAAAAGAATGCATTTTTGTGGCCAAACAAGGCCTTATGAAGAATAAGTGACTTAAGACCAAAAAGGAGAAAATGAAAAATGAGAAATGGGTGTGTAGGCTGAACAAGGCCTTACACTTAAAAGGGATTTAGTGACCAAAAGTGGTCTATGGGAGCTCATTTGGAGCAATCCCGTTTTTGGGGAAGGAGGAAGGAGAAAAGGGAGAAGAGAGCTAGGGCAAGAGAAGGACAAAGTTTTTGTTGGGTCTCTTCCCATTTTTCTTGCTCCTTTGTGATCAAACAACTTAGACGTGGAGATTTGAAGAGATTCAAGGTAAGGAAACAAAACCCTAACTTCATCCTTTATGAATTTTATTTTGGGGAAAAACCCTAATTTAAGAAAAAGGGGTTTCATTGATTCTAAACCACCTTTGGAGTTGTTTTGGGTGGATTCCATGGTGGATTTTTGATATGGGATGAATTGGAGGAGTTATATTGAAGAAAAATGGGAGAGAATGGTGAAATCTGCCATTTTCTAGGCAAAACCTGCAAGTGGTACTGGTACCAAAAAGTGGTATCGATACCAACTATGCAGAGGAAGAGTGGTACCGATACCCATTGGTAGTAGGGTACTGGTACTGGTACCGGTCTAAGTGGTACTGGTACCGATGCTTCCTGCAACCTTATTTTTGCATGCTATGCATTTTTAAGTCTCGTATTCGTACACCAATTGTTTAGGTACCCTAATAAATGACTAATGGGGGTATAAATAAGAATGGAACTAAGTGAAAAATGTACCGTACCTCGACGCCTCGACGATATTCGGTTAGCACGATTATTTGTTTAACCACTAAGAGTGGAGAATTTGTATTTGACTAGGTGTGGGTGAAGACGACAACCTAACCTAGGACTTATGTCGAACGAGAAAAAGGATCGATAAATTGGTTTGTTCTGTTCTCTGTTCTCTGTCTGTTTTCTTCATTGTGACTCAATTCCCATTTCAAGTTCTAATTATAAAATATATATATATATATATCGATTTGAATTATTGGTATTCGAAATGTTTGTCAAATATCTGCATGTGTGCGTGTATTTGAACTATAAGTGAATTTATTGCACGAAAGTAAATTGATTTTAAATGCATTATTGAATAACCAACATGACGGGATTCACCAACTGAATTCGTCATGAAGGTAACTCCTATTGTAAATGTGAAATCGTAATATTCTTTCTTGAATGACAAACAAGGCGGATTCCTGGCCAGATCTATCGTGAATGTCGACTTCTATAGTCATATGTGAGTTGGTAATATTGAATGTGAAATCCCACATTACTCTTTTGAATGATAAACATGACCAGGATTCACCAGTTAAATCTATACATTGAATGTTGACTCTCTATAGTCATGTGAAATACATAAGTAGAAAGCGAAAAATGATTTGAAAGGTGTATTTGTATAAGTATGTTTTACATTACACATAGACACTTTATAAAGGCATTATTTTGATAAATGCATGATTCGTATTGAACTGAAATGGAAAAGAGAACTGTATAGAACCACTAAGCATGAAAATGCTTAGCGTATTTATCAGTAATGCGGTGCAATTGATAGACGGTGATTGCAAAGCGGACCCAAGGTGGGAGCTCGAGTCATCGAGGAGAAAGTTCACGGTATGCTCCGTCACATGCATCCTCACCATTTTGCTTGTGGCGGCAGTTTGTCATAAGAAGGAGTTGACTCGAAATTTATTTTGTACCTATAACCGAATCTGTACTGGATATTATATTATGCTTGACATAAAATTCCATTTTTGGTTAAATGCACATTTTGTAAAGGAATTGCATTGAAAATGTAAATGTTTATGGGCTTGCCCTAAATTGAAATCGCTTCCGCAAAGATTTGAGAACGAAAATGCTTATATTAATGAAATGTGTTTGATAAAAGTGTTTGATAAAAGGGCTTGATTTGGAAAAGTCCCAAAGGGTTCTTGATTTGGATCAAGCCAGCCAAGATTAGGGCCGGGTTAGGTTCGCTACAATAACAATCCAAATGACAATTGAAATAGTAATAAATACCAAATTACAAAGTTCATATTCAATTTACATCAAAACCCTAGACTATGAATTTGGAACATTTTAAGGATCAAAGGAAAAACATCCAAATAAATGAAGGCATAAAGAAGAAAGATTAAACTCTAATATAAATGTCGATCTTCAAGCTTCAAGCCTCTCTAAATCCGTCTCTAAGCTCCTCTAATGTGTAATCCTTCCAAATTTGGGTTTTATCCCTTTTATATCCCTAGGTTGGGCTCCAATTTTAACCAAAAATGGGCTGGATACTATTCATGGGTCGTCAGTATCGTCGTGATGTCAGGTCCCCACGTCGCAACATGTGAGCTTGACTTGTGCAATTTTCTCGGCCACGTTGCGACATCATGGCTTGAACATTTCGACGTGAGCTGCGATCTTCAATTGGGGTCTCTGTCACGTTGTGACTTCAGATCACCATGTCGACGTGAAGCTACTAGTCCATACTTAGCCATTTTTGCCTTTTTTTTTTCCATATTGCTTCATATTGCCTTAAAGCCTTTGAATTGGTCCTAAATGCAAATATGAACCAAAATTGTATCAAAACACTTATTAAGATGATAAAAAAAACTATGAAAAACCAACCAAAATACAGGGATAAAATGAGTATAAAATATACTCATAAGAAATCTTCACTAATGTAGTTTGGACATATGCACCAGATGATAAAAGATCAACATCAAGGTATTGTTCATTTGTTTTAGGGAATTTGGTGACTTGGAGAAGAAAAAACCCAAAAGTTGTATCTAGAAGTAGTACAAAAGAAGGGCTACGGGTCACATCACATGGTGTTTGTGAATCACCATGGTTGAAAATGATTTTGGAGGAATTAGGAATCGAGGTACAATTGCCTATCAAAATTCATTGTGACAACAAGGGTGCCATCTCAATATCACACAATCCTATTCATCATGATAGCACCAAATATGTAGAGGTCGACAAGCATTTTATTAAAGAGAAAATAGAGGAAGTAACAATCATAGTTATGACTTAAGTTCTAACCTTCGAGCAAGCTACGAATATTCTCACAAAGGCTTTATTCAAGCCTAGGTTTGAGAAGCTGATAGACAACCCAACTTGAGGGGGAGTGTAAGCAACACTGCATAGCTTTAGGAATTAGTTTTTGTTATAGCTACTTTCCTAATTTTTAGAGTAGTGAGTTACATGAACTGCGTTTCATTATAAATAAATGTAATCAGCATGCATATTTTTAATTTTTCATTGTTGAAGAATAAAAAAATGTGTTTTTTCTTCTTTTTCGTTTCCCTTGTAGCTTTATTTTGACAATTTGAAAAATATAGTTATCGTGATTACTTAATTTGTGAAAGTTAAAATAAAGGTAATTGACATAATAAATATGTAGCCTCTACATTGAAAAATAAAAAATTTCAACATTTGTCTAACTTTTTATAAGGATTGATGAAGATTAAGAGATTTTCATGAAGATTTGAAAGATTTTGGATGAAGACTTATATTGGAGGGATATAGGATCTTAGTTAAATATTCCATGTTTATTTGAACATATCTAACCAAAATTAGATGTTTTTTTAAGCGACCAAAATTATATATTAAAATGCTTAGAAGGGGATTTTTGACTTTCGTTAGCCGACTATAACATATGGATTTTTCCCAATTTTATAAATCAATCAAAATACAAATTTGTCCACAATTTTTTGTTAAGAACATTTTGAGTGTATAGCAACCAATCTTAAGGTTGGGTTGTATCTTGATTGGACTTTAATTCAAGCTCAATCATGATGCATGGATAGACCATTGGGAGCACCACTCTAAACAATAACTTGGTGGAGGGTATTATGAAAGAGACTTACATATTATTGAAAGAGTTGAGGTATATATATACCAATATAAGGACAAAAATAGTAATAGCATAAAGCCAATAAAAGGAAACCTTAAATATACTCTAATACGCCCCCTCAAGATAGTGTGCTAGAAATAACACCAATCTTATTACATAGGTAAAGAGGCGAGATAGAGATAGAGATTTGGTAAGTGCATCAGCAAGCTGGTCACCAGTGGAGACATGAACAACAACGGCTTAGGCAGTTAGGCAGAATTAAGCGAACAAAATGATAATCAATGCTTAAGGTGTTTCATGCGAGAATGAAATACATGATTAACGGAGAGATAAGTGGCGTGGGTTGTGCGAGGAACAAGGTGGCGATAAGCGCCTTCAGGGTAAGAAGTTCAATGACAAGCGATTCTAACCATTACAATTTTAGCGTGATAGTAAGGGTGGCAATTCGTGTCCATGGATCGTGTTCGTGTCGTGTCAATGTATGGATCGTGTCAACATTCACCAACCCAAACTCGACACGAATAATAAACGTGTCAACATTCGCTAACTCAAACCCAACCCATTTATTATTCGTGTTAAAGCGGAGTCGACCACCGAATATGACCCATTTAATTTGATTATTTAAAATAATAAGAATTATAATTAATCATTCATGTTTAACACAAATAACTGATTAAATTTAACATGTTTATTAATTTTATTATTTACAAGAATAGGAATTATAGTTAATAATCTATATTTAACACAAATAACCTATTAAATAGGTTAATTAATTAATATAATAATTAAATGGGTCAATTCGGGTAAAATTCGTTTTAGGCAAGTCAACACGAATATAACCCATTTATTAAATGTGTTAGGCGGGTCAACACGAATATGACTCAAACACGATTATACTCAACGAGCACGCAAGGCCCAGAGTGTTAAGTTAGAGTGTCGTGTCAAATTTTGTCTGACCCTAAGCGTGCTTCGCAATTACACGATGCACCGGCCTCGATGGAAGGAACAATGATGATCGTTGCTTTATAGAACTATAGGAAATTGGATTAGCACCAAGGAAAATAAGAAAAGCACCTATGAAGGTACAATCATCTAGGTTACCAACCCAGTCCTTATCAAAGAAACCATGCAATGTCAGAGGAGTGTTTGCAAGAAGTCGGATACCAAGGGATCTCGTGCCCTTAAGATAATGAAGCAGACGTTTGACTGCCCCCCAATGGTGTTTGAATGACCCGTGCATAAATTGGGATAGTTTATTCACTGTAAAGGAAATATTGAGTTGAGTCATCTGGAGATGTTGGAGGACATCAACCACCTGACGGTACATGGTGGCATTTACCGACGCAGTACCATCTGTAGCAGTTAAAGAAGTACCCACGACAAGCGAGGGAGAAATGGGGTTGGAGTATAGTATGTTATGTTTGCTCAAAAGGTTAATAACATACTTTTATTAAGATAGTAGAAGACCCATTGAAGTGGCCAAAACCTCAACTCCACAGAAGAAAAATAGAACCCCAAGATCCTTTATGGAGAATTTAGAGTCAAGTTTCCAAATCGGTATTGTCGATAAGGGAAAGGTAACCTATAATAATCAAATCATCAACTGGCCCAGGAAATAAGAGGACATATTCTGTGAGGAGTAAACAAAGGGGAGTTAACAAGATGTGACAAAGCGAGAGTAAGAAGGTCACGAGCTCTTAAAATTTTCAAACTAATGGAGCTTTTTTTGAACCATAAATAGCCTTAATGTAAACTGACAAACATGATCTCACGGGTAATCGTATGACCATACTGGTACAGCATTGATTCTTAAACTAAATCTATTTTTTAATCCATTTTTCTGGCATGTTTTTAGCAGTTTTAGATTTTTTTTATAACAAATTATGGAATATTCACCAACTTTTTGTTTTGCAGGTTTTAATTGAAAAAGGAGAAAATTCTAGCATAAAAGAAGAAAAAAATGGCAATTGCATCACTCTCTGTTGCTACATAGTTTTTGTTTGCCACGACAAAATTTCAAGCATACCAGAAGAACTATGTCGCGACCGGTAAATTTGTATGTCGCAATAAAAGTCATAATACCATTGAACTCAAAGGCAAAAGAGAATCTACATTGCGATATAGAGATTTTATGTCATGACATTCTTTGAGGAAGAATGTAAACATTGCATCGCGACACTCTGCTGTGGCAAGCGAGTAATAACAAAATACTTGAAAGAAACTTTGTCCCGACTATCTTTCTTCTATCGCAACATAAAAGGCTGAAAATTAACAGATGAACTCTGTTGCAACAAAAGATAGCTCTATCGCGACAGAAAATGGCAAAAATATAACACAAGTCAGCTAAGGCAAGTGTTTTTATGTTGCGACAAAGTTTTCAGCATGGAACTAGCTTAAGGAAGAAGAGTCATGGCGACAAAGAAAATCCTGTCGCGACATAACATTCAGAGTTCACAACATTGAGCAACAAAATCTGGTCGCGACAAAGATTATTTCTGTCACGAAAAAAAAAAAAACATAAGGGAGTTGAATCCTCTATCGCGACAAGAAGTTGAAAAGCAATGCAAGAGGAATGGCGACAAAGAAAAGTCATGTTACGACATAGTAAGAATTGAAGGCGAAACTCTGTCGCGTAATAAAGTATAAGCGATAAGTGCAGCCATTGACAAAGAAAAACTACGATCGTAATGGGAATCAAAGAAAATGAGATTATCAAGTCAAAGTATGTATGATAAAGTTTGCCATGTCGCGATAACAAGGACCGAGAAGAAGAAAAGTCGTCGCGAAAGAAAACTGCAGCTCAGCGACATAAAGCGCGACCGAACAACCAAAGAAATCCTGTCGTGACATAGAAAACTCTGTCGCGACAAAATAGACAAGCTGAAGAGAAAAATGCTTGTCGCAACAAAGAAAATTACGTCGCGATAATTTCCAGAAGGAGAAGTATATGAAGAGCTGGGTGCAACAAATCTTGTGTCACAACACAAGACCTTCTTGTTACGACAAGAACAACCTTTGCTAGATTCAAAGCAGCTAATAGTGACATTATCAAATTTTGTTGTGACGAGTCAAGAAAGGCTTTCGAGAGAATAGTCGCGACGAGGCGCATGCTCTGACGGATGCGAATAAATGACTAAAAACTCTATCGACGACTTTTTCGCATTTATATAGAAACCAAATTGGGCAAGAAATTTAGGGATCCACAACTGTCTTGAAGTGCAGCCCAACATTGGAAAGTCTATAAATAGATGCATCTAAGGCACTATGCGCAGCTTCTGCAATTCTAGGACTTCTGGGTAGTTGAAGACTCTCTGTATTTTATTTTTATTTTAGTTTTCTTTTATTTCCATTTTAGTAGATTTAGTTTGAGTATAGTTTTTAGTTAGTTTTCCGGAGTTGAATACTGAATTGTAGTGCAGCTTCAATCTGGAATTTCTTGTTAAATTTTCTCTTTCATTACTGTTTTGAATAAAATGGAGTTTGGAAAATTTATGGATTTCATTTATTTCAGTTCGTTTACACTTTCAGTGAATTTACCTGATCAATTAGTCATTTATATGAGTGAACCAGTTTTGAAGGGTTGAGCTCCCTCTGGGAATGGGTCGATGATGATAGTCATTTTTCTGCACAAAGTGGAAGAACGCCTTAGTTAGAATTCTTGAATTTATTTGATTGGTATTATTTTTTAACTTAATTGTTTCCAGTACAAGTTCCGTGTACCCAAGCAAAGTATTGTATTTCACTCTAATTTCTAGGAGGCCTTCTACGTGACACAGAGATGGAGAATCCTGAGGGTATAAAGTAGTTCTTTGTGGGTATGGTAGATTAATACTATGGAACTAATGAACTCTGAAAGATTACTCAGATAAATCACTAACTTACTCGTGGTTTGAGGATAGTTTGTTGAAATATCGGTTAATCCTTGAGCTTCTCACTCTTTGATGAAGGATTACGATCGTGTTGTAAGTCTAATCCAAGGAGATGGAGAATTTCATCGAGTGAGGATGAAATTGCCATCAAATTGGAAGACTTGCGATATCTACTATTATGCTGGTAAAAATTCTAGATCTAAGATTTGGGTGTGGAAATGTGAAAGGAAAAATATAATCACGAAAGAAGGGTTATATCTTACATTAACTAATTAAATTCCTTAGTCGAAGCTAGACACTTGAATATCTAATTCTTGAAAGGAATGGTTGAGGAGAAATCCAAAAACTATACCACAAATGCATCTTTGTAAGTCGACTTTTTCCAACATGGCTTAGCTAAGATTCAAAATGTTAAAAAATTGTAATTATTATTCATTGGTCTATGTCACAGTAATTTTCTCATCAATTGAATTCTCAACTCATTCTTATTAATATTTTATGTACACTAGTGAAATGACTTTAGTATTATTTTATTCTTTTTCCAATCATCCCAATATTGGAGTTTAAAATATGATAGGATCTTGAGAGTAGTTGGAGTAGGTTGGTTTTATGATTCATCCTCTGATCTAGGTAGGAACGATATCTAGACTCTAATGAAAATCCACTTTTATTAATTGTATGATACGTACTTGCGTGATAGAGACCAATCAAATCTAAATGAATCTAGTTTATAAGAATGAGCAAGTTTTCATCTGATTTGATTATGACTTTAACGGCGTCGTTAATAGAAGTTAGATAGTCCTTGGTAGCGGTTAAATAAAATTTGTGTATATATATATATATATATATATGATTTTGTTTTGTCACGGGTCCTATCTATCAAAATAGGTAGCAAGTTTTTTATTGATTTAGGGACTAGTAATAAATCTTTTGTGGTGAGTCACAGAAATTTGAACTTTTAGACGACTTGTTACATGTTTAAAGGTCTTAATGAGTTTTGGCGCCGTGCCGGGTGATATTGATTGATGAATTAAAGATCAATATCTAACCAAAGGGAATTGCTAATTTGGACATTTTCTTTCTTTTTCTTTATTTTATCATAATTGACTCAAAAGCAGTTTAAAAATGATGTTATTATGCTCTTAGTGTTTTCTTTTAGGCTTAAATGAATAAGCGCCCATGAATTAATTTGATCTCATTGTGTTTCTATTCCCGAAGAAAGCAATTAAATCTCTGAAAACTTCCCAGACGGATATGTATCATGATACAAAATAGAAAAAATCTATGAAAAAATCAGGAAGATTACAAGTGCGAGAATCTAAGTATGGCAAATCAAAGAGAAGAGCACATTATTCGAAGTAGACGGGAATAGAGAAAGATCTGAAGGCAAATGACTATGGAAGACATTTGGAGGCCTTCTATTCAAGATGAATCTTCTGGTGTAGAATAATCGCCATAAAGAAGAAAATAATTTTGGTAAAAGCTAGCGTAGTATCACCATGGTGCGTGACACCGATTCTTTGGTCATCCTTCCCAGGAGCCCAATGGGCATATGGGAAGGTTGTAGGGATAGCGCGATACAGTCAAGTTAAATGGGGTGAAACCGAGTGAATCAGTGGCAACTTTTTCCTTTCTCTTTGCAAGTGTGGCGACAACTTGGACGAGTCCTTTGCATGTTGGATCAGTGTGAAAAATTGGGAAGAGTTGGTTGAAACTTGCCTGGGCAGATTCTTCCTCATCTCTGAAACCACGAAGAAAGAAGATGAGATTATATCTTGAGGGGAGGATGAAAGTCTTGCGCTATGGAGAAGATTTAAGAGACTACTCTCAAAAGATTTCCTATGCATGGAATAGATCATGACCACTTGAATCATTATAATTATCATTCATGAATTATGCACGAGAATTATAATTGATGCGACCTAATATTGGGCTTTCTAAAGAAGAAGTGCAAGGAAGCGATTGAAGACCTTGCCAAATCTGCGCAGAAATATAAGTAAGCTTCATGAAGCATGATTGAAGGGAGTGATTAAATAGAGGCTTAATAGATGTGCCAATGAAGCAAAGTTATGGATGCATTAATGAGCAAGATGGGAAACAATGAGAGAAGAATGCACTTGGAAGTGGGGATGTGAAAATGATGAAGAGGAGAGAAGAAGAGTGCGAGGAGGATCAAATCCGCCGAGGGTCCTACCAAGTGAGAGCTGTGCTCGGCTAATCGGAGCTGCACTGGCCTAACCTCTTGCCCTCACTAGCACTAAGGAACCATGAGAACTTCTCATTTGGAGGAGGAGCACAACAAGGTCAAAGACTTGGACAAAATTTGCAGCAATATCATGCCTCCTCAGGGTTCCGGCAACACTTGGCCAGACAACAGTAATAGGACAGTATTAGAAAATGAGGGGCGGAGGAGATCTAGTCCTTTGAGGGCTGGGATCACTTCATATAGGAGAAAATAAGAATTTCTTTGAACATACCACGACGAAGTTTGCTAAGCTATCAGCATTCAAGCAAATACAAGCGTTAATTCTGTGACATATAGCCTCTTTGAAGATGCGGAAATCAGTAGGAATGGCTGGCCTTAGCCTATGTAGAATCAGCCCAAAGATGCATCCTGACTGAGGAAGATCCGAGGGCATGGCTGTAACTCCTAAGAAGTGTGACAACAGAACTAGAGGAGAGTTGAAAAGAAGGACACTAAAGAAAAGAAACATGCAGAGATTGGAGAAGAATTTAAACAACATAGTTTAGAAACTGCTGAAGATAATAAAACAACAAAAATGCAGCAAGAGCATCAAGTGGAAAAAGGTAACCCAGGTAAAAAGGGAAGAGGTTAAAGCTTACAATGCTTAAGTTCCATTCCCTCAAAGGCTGCAGAGAGCAAAGCTTGATGAGCAATTCTCTAATTCTTGAACATGTTATTCGAAGATGAGAATCAATATCCCATTCTTAGAGGCATGACTCGGAAATGCCGCCTCATATGCAAGTAATGAAAATATATTGGCCAAAAAAAAAGAAAGATTGCTGAAAAGGGATAGTGAGCCTAACAGCAACTTTGCGGTCTCGATGATTCAAAAAGTCTTTACCGGAAAGAATGTAGGATCGACTGACTTCACTATACTATGAAATTGGGCAAGAGCTGATATGGGAAGGTAGTAGCATCAAGTTCTAGAGCCAACATCAACTTGATGTAACTGTGCGTGGTTAAAGACTAAGTTTAGGGAGCTTACTCCATAGCCATGACCTTGTAGATGGCAGGTGGGTTATTTATCACGAAGGCATTCGGAAGATGTATGCGATGGAGTGGGGCCCTGTTTTCCTAGTGGACTTTGGTGTGTGATAGAAGACCAAAACCAGTCCACTGCATTGGAAGACCTTTCTGGAGCAAGCTTTGTCCAGTCTTGAAGAAAGAGGTGCTCTCGGGGTTAGAGATGAGGCGATTGCACTTCAACCTGTTACGACTTGAAAACGGCCTTTGAATTTGTGTTGGATTATGAAGTTGAATAAAAATTCTCATTAGTTACGAGTGATCTAATGTGTTGTAATTTTCAGTTCAATGAATGAAAATGAGATGAATTTCCAGTATCTTGAGCATCTTAAGTTGAATCCTACGAACTCAATTTAATTTAAAGAAAGCAGTGCACCCAGTACGGAAAATATGATCAGAAAAATCCAGTGATTGTGAGAAAGCCGTTTAAGAAAATACAAGCTCAAAAGGATTGATTCTAAAGAAATTGCCTGAACATTTGAAGTTTGCTTTCTTGCAACTAGAACAAGCCAAGCCAGTCATCATTTAAGCTTGATTGATTGAGCTAGAAGAGAAAAAATTGCAGGAAATTCTCATAAAATATAAGGAAGTAATAGCTTGGTCTATAAAAGATTTGAAAGGAATCAGTCCTTCTATCACGTAACCATAAGATCTGTTGGAGAAAGAAATACACAAAACCTCTATAGAACATCAGAGAAGGCTGAATCCAGTGATGAAAAAATGATAGAAAAGAAACAAAATGGTTAAATCACGAGCTGCTGCTGTAATTAGAACTGACCCTTGGGTGAGCCTAGTTCATGTGGTTCCAAAGAAGGAAGGATTCACTGTGATCAGAAATGAGAAGAATGAATTGATTCATATAAGAACTGTGGCGGGATGGAAAGTTTGTATAAACTGGAAGGGCTATTATGCTACACGAAAGGACCATTATCTCTACCTTTCTATTGGCTAAATCTTGTGACGAGTTGCGAAGGCACTCCAGCCTGTTTCTTGATGGATAATATATTCTCTCTTGGATTCCTACTAGCCCTAGAGATGAGGAGAAAACTACATTTACATGTCCTTCATAGCACCTTGCTTTAGAAGGATGCCTTTTTAGATTATCTTAATCTCTTTATCTAAGATGTATATATATACTGTTTACGGTTGGTGGAAGAGGCTATATAAATCTTTATGGATGACTATGAGTATATGGATCAGTTTGAAATTGTTTGAAATTTTAGAAAATGAGTATGGAGGTGTCAGACAAAAATCTGGCTTTAAATTGGGAAAAATGTCATTTCATAGGTAAATAGAGAAGGTATTGTCTTGGGACATAAGTTTCTCTGAATAGTTTGAAGTAGGTCAAACGATGTTGTTTCCTTAAAACTCTCTTACCACCTCTACAGCAGTGGGGATGGCTTGTGGACATGCTAGTTTTTAGATTCATAAGGACTTCTGAAAATCTAGACCATTGTGTAGTTATTTGGAAAAGATGCAAGAATTTAATTTTGATGAATCATGCGAGATCTGCATTTGAAATTAAATCCGAGTTTAACGATGGCGGCTCTATCATGACGACACTTGTATTGAGCAATGATTTTGAAATTATGTGTGATCTGATGATTATGTAATAGAAGTTTGTATTGGGACAAGAGCGAAAAGATATTCAAGCCGTATACTATGCCAGAAAAACCTTCAATGAAGCCTGAGAAGCGCACTGCGAAAGGAGATGCTATGTGGTGTTTATGAAAATTCAGGCCTTGTATTGGGTCCCATGTTATAATATACCTTGATCATGCTACGAGGTGACCATCTAATATGCTTAAAGAAGGAGGCCCGAGCCCAGGCCCGATCGGATAAAATTGTCTCTTTGCAAAGAGTTTGAGTTTGGAATCCAAGTCAAGGGTAGTGACAATGATAGCTGATCACTTGCTCTAGATTTATGAAAAAATATTAAAGAAAAAAAAGGAAACTGAAATACTTGAAAAATCTTCACGATGGTAAACATTTTTTTGTGGCGATTTAAACACCCCTTGTATGCTAATGTCCCAGTGCCAGCTTGTGCTGGAGTTGTGCCACGAGTTCAGCTATGAGAGAAAGAAAATTAGAAGCTGATTGTAGATTTTATATTTGGGATGACCTACTACTTTTTAGAAGAGGAGCATATATGATAATCAGGAGATGTGTTCCAGAAGCAGAACAAGGTGGTATTATGGAAAAAGGTCATGCATCACCATATGGAGGACACTTTGCAGGAGATAAAACAGCCTAGAAAATTCTCCAATTAGGTTTTTATTAGCCTACTCTATTCAAGGACTGTTTTGAATTGGTAAAACATTGTGATACTTGTCAGAGAATGGACAATATAAGCAGAAGAAATGAAATGCCCCTGTAAGGAATTTTGGTGGTGCAGATTTTTTATGTATGGGGAATAGACTTCATGGGACCCTTCCCATTATCATTTGGGAATATATACATTCTCCTAGCTGTGGATTATGTATCCAAATGGGTGGAAGCAACAGCTTGTCCCATAAATGATGCTATAACCGATTGGTTGGGTTTATATAAAAATATTTTGAAGCGATTTGGGTACCATAAACGATCTGCAGTGATGAGGAGAAGCCATTTGAAATAAAGTTTTCAAAACTCATGAGTAGATATGGAATCAAACATATGATGGGATTGACTTATCACCCTCAGTAAAATGGGCAAGCTGAAATTTCCAATAGGGAGATTAAGAAAATTATAGAGAAAACAGTGAATACAAGCAGAAAGGATTGGTCTATAAAGTTAGATGATGCCTTGTATGGGCTATGAGTACCTTACAAAGCTCCCAGAATGTTCCCATACAAATTACTATTTATGGAAAACCTTGTCATCTCCTTTAGAACTAGAATACAAAGCTATGCTGGGTGCATCAGAAAGCGAATTATGATTTTCAAGCTGCGAGGAAAAGAGATATCGAATATGAATGAGCTGGAAGGTTGAGAAATGAAACATGATAATGCGAATTTTACAAAGAAAAGACAAAGAAGTGGTATGATCAAAAGATTATGAGGAGGGAATTCAAGGCAGGAGAACAAGTCCTCTTATACAATTCCAGGCTCAAGCTATTTCCAGGGAAATTGAAGTCAAGATGGAGTGGTCCTTACACAGTGGTAACAAGTACACCCTTTAGACGATAACACTAAAGGCTGAGATGCGGAAGTGGTTAAAGTGAATGGTCGAGACGAAGCATTATCTTGGAAAAGCATAAAGGAAGTTTAGATCAGATTTTGCGATAGGAAAAGAGTTTGTAAGGAAAATATTCTCTGACGTCTGTTTAAAGACATTCTAAGCGCGACTTCTTAGGAGGCAACGAAATTGAATTTTAAATTTTATAGTTAGTTTAATTTTGTTAATTTTGTGCTTGATGTTCTAGTTTTAATTTTGTTAGAAATTTTTTTTTCTAGTTTTTGTTGAATTTTCTATGATAGGGAAGATGAACTAGAAATGGATGTTTGTGACTTACCTTTCTCAAAAATGAAATATCAGAGAAAAATAAAAAATCTTTGTATGGGGAGATTTAATTTCCCTCACTTTGTCCTTAATAATAGTGCATAGTTGAAGTTTGGGGGAATTTGATAATTTTATTGTGCAAATTGCATGTATGCATTGTTAAATACCTTGATGAATGGAGTGAAGAATGAGGTATTGTTCATACTTAGATTTAGGTGTGAGGTAAAATGTGTTTTCCATGAGTATGAACTAAGTGGAAAGACTTTGTGCATAATGTCATCTGGGTTGATCGTTGAAAGTAGTAATATGCAAATTTTTTAAGTAGGTAGGAATTCTGTGCGACAAACAAGTAATCTGTCGCGACAAAATTCTAAGACTTTGTTGTGACATTTGGTTCTTTATCGCAACAAAAAAATCGAAACCTCGATCACGATCGCAGAAAATTTTTGTCAGCGACACGGGTTCTTCACATCACGACAAAGTTTGTACTGGCAACTGATTTGTGAAAGAGTTTGTCGACATAATTTCTTTATGTGCGGCCAGAATATATGAGCCTCGAAATCATGTCGCGATAAGATTTCTCTATGTCTAGCGACGTATCTGCTCACCTGAATAAGATCTCTTATCGCGACAAATTTTTAATCACGATAAAAATTGCCCTTAATAAAAAATTAATTGAAGAGTACACCTACTTATCACGAATTTAATTTTCTATGTTGCGACAAAAAAAGAAAAAAAAAAGAAAAAAAAAAGGCACAACTTTAGGTCAAATTTTGTATAACATTAATGAGCCACAACAACTCTTAACATAAATAGAAAATGTTTGGAAGTGAGAAGAGTCACCTCATGCAAACCTTCAACCCAATCCTTCCTCACCAAATCTCTCTCATACCATGAAACCTAAATCCTAAATCTCTCTCAAAATGTCTTAGCTAGCAGACACGGTTCCAAACTTCATGAAATCATGGAAGAATATGTTGAGGGAGGAAGAAAGCGATTCGAAACCGCCTTAAGAAAGCAGGCAAGCAAAGTGAAGAAGGGCTGAAGTAAGCAGGGAGGACCTATAGCGACGATGGAAGAATGTCTAGAAAGGGAGAGGTGATGAAGAAGCAAGAAGCGGCGTGGAGAAAAAGTTAGTGGTGGGTCTCATTATGGCTTATATTACTGGAGAGATAAATTACTTAGGGGGCTTACCATAGGGAAAGCTAACAAGTGGATTTCTCCATTCCAGGAGAATTAGTTGAGATCAGGGATGATTTTGTTTGCAAGCACCAGAAACATGGATTTAGATGTGAGTGAAGGAGTTCTCATGAATGTGATTGGGAATGAAGGATAAAACAATCTGCGTTATAGGGAGATTATGATATCGCCGGTGAGTACAAATCTTCTCCTCACCTACAATCTTAGGAGAGGAAGAACAAGTAAATTCAAAGACTTGTGGAAACTTGCGACTTCTAGAAGATTGTGAACCTATTTGTGGCGATGGTAAGGGAAAGTGAGATATCCTTCAGAAAAAAACCCACGCAGTCCAAAATACTGGAGAACCTTGTTGAACTAGCAAAGGTTTGGTTTATTTTTATGTTACAATCATTTTTGCCTTCCAACACCTATGGATTAAGGAGAAAGAGGCGGTATTGTTATATGTCATCCTCAAGGGGTATAAGTCGGTGTGAGCGAGATAATAGAAAGCTACATTATGAGTTATTACGGAGGAGGATACGAGAATTTGATTCCATACCCAAATCTGCTTGATCTCGAGGCTCTGCATCTTGGGTGGCATCCAAGGAGACTAGGAAGAAGAAGAAAATTGCCCTTAGACATCATAGCACTTACGGGAATGCAGGGGCCTAAAAATGAGGAGCTGGGGAAGGCGGTGGAGCTGCCAGAAAGGCTTATCGAGAAATCTGGCAGCCCACGACGCAGAGTGAAGCTCTAGAGCCCCAGCAGAGCGAAAGTATAAGCCCAATCTTGACATTCTCCCACGAGGTGAACAAATCCACAGAAACATCTTTTGAAAGCTCGAGCCTATATGATAACAATCTGGCGGAGTGCTAGAAGTGCTAATCCTTGAGAAGAAAGAAATGGGAAAAGAACTGACTATTTGAAAGTCGGTACCTTCGAGAGATACAGTATATGGATCTTTTGAGTTGAGAGAAAAGGAGGACCAAGGTTTGGAAGAAGCCTAAGCGAGAGATGAGGAATTGGAAGAGTAGATGGGAACTAAAGAACAAAAGTAAGTGAAGAAGCCGAAATGAAAAGATGCCTTTCTCTCATGTCATTTCGGGAGATAGTAGGTAATCAGATCATAGAGAAAGAGGAAATCGAGGATGCCATGCTGGAGAAGAACTTGTTGCATAAGGCGGATGCTTTGGTATCGTATAGGAACATCAAGGAAATAGAACTACGATAGAAAAGGGATAAGGAAATAGAGGGCACCTAAACTATAGGGAAAAATCTTTTGAATTTGAAAGCACAGTTATGATCAACAAAGACACCTTAAAATGTACTCTGCCCAGGGAGAATTTGAGGGAACCCTGAATTCTATTGGGCAAAGACAAAATGAAATGATCAAACAGTGGCCCTATTATGGGTGATCTTTACTAAACGAAGTGGAGAATGCAGTAGGTCGAGCTGACCAAGTCCCGATTCTGGAGTTGTCTCATATGCAACGGTGGTTACAAAGCTAGATCTAGTTAACCTACCTTCCTCCCATAGGCATGAAAGAAAAAGAAAATATCCCTTTTCCCTCTCTGTACCTAATATCCATTCCTTGAAAAATTCAATAAAATAATAAATTCTTTGCAAAGCTTAGTGTTCACTTTTATCTCTTGTTTGTTTTGTTTTGTTTAAATTTTCTTTCCTTTGAGTTTAATAATTTGAATTTGTTGACTTGTGGTACATAACTTTAAGCTTCTAATACAAAGCTTGAATTGTTAAGTTACATAAATTTGAATTGAGTTGTGGTTAATTTACATTTTCTTGATTGTTGATCTAAATGAACATTCTAATTGTTCATACCTGACCAACTATATCCACAATCACGAACAAACAATTTAATAGATGCATTGGGATAGGAAGAGATGAATTGAAATGGAAAGTTGTAAGGATATTAATAAATGTGTGGAACTTCAAGAATAAGGAAGATTTTAATAAATTGATGTAACAGATAAGACCTATAATTCTGTTTTTGTAAACAGTTTGGTCATAAAAATCTGATAGCTTTGCATAGAGTCGGCAATAGCTACGAAACAAATTGTGCCAAGATTAGGGACATCTTCTAGGATCCATCACAGTAATCTCTCCATTGTCCTAGAACTTGTTGGATTATTAGTCAAGGCGAAATGCTAGGAAATACCACTAACAGAAAATGATTTAGGCCATCCTTGGAAGTTTGAGCTTTTCAAAGCCTACCCTTATGATATGCATAAGCATACACCCTAGTTCCTTATTTGAGCCTATAGCCAATCTTATCATCAACCAGCAAATGAGAAGCCCAATTCCTTCCTTAAATATAATCCCACAGTAAAGAACCCTTATTTGCCTAGATTACAAGACAAAATACATTAATGACAGAAAAGGACAAGTTTAGGGGAATATTATTTAGAGTTATGGAGAAGGGTAAAAAGGGTTGGAAAGGAAAATTAATGGAGATACAATGAAGAAATTGAAAGAAGCTGTGAAAAGAGGCTTCTGTAAAGGAAGAATGAGTTTGGTCTTGTAGCCTTCCTCCTTGAGCAATTAAGTTCTTAGGGGTGTTCGACACCTAGTACCTAATACCTGACCAATTATGATTCTGACCCAAAGTTCATTAAAGGAAGTAAGTAAAAGACAAAACATTGCACCATTCCAAAAACCTTGATAACAGATGAAAAGTGAAAAAGCTTCTAAAGGTAAGAAAAGAAGTCATACTCGGTGAGTAAATAGAGGAATACCAAAGTAAGAGTATGCGAAGGTGCATGATGTGGAGTTGTGAAACTTAAAATCAAGAAATCAAGGATGCATGATGATGGCAAGAGTATAAGTTGTCAAGAAATCTGGGTCAAATTGAGCCTAAAGTGTAGTATACACAATTTTGACACACACATTATTTCAAATACTATTTAGATCATAAGGGTGGTGATATGCTCTTATATTAGTGGAGATTAATATAGAGCATATGAGACTTTAAAAAATGAAAGAGAAGCATGCTAGAGTATTATCCCGAAGGGTGCTAATGCTAAGGAAAAGAGGAGGAGCCAACACACTCACAGAATGGGTTGAATGATTAAATTGTTTACACCATATGAATTATTTGTTGGTTTAGTGAACTTAATTGAAAATCTTCCTAATTTTAAATTTGAAACATGTTTACAAATAATTTTACAACTGACTTATGTTTCTTGCCCAATTGAGTTTGAAACAGAAAAATGTCTTTAAAAATAAAATCTAACTTGTTTGAGGACAAACAAAATTTTCTTTTCTTTTCTTTGCTTGGGGACAAGCAAAACTTTAAGTTTGAAGGAATTTGATGAGTCTTAAACTCAAATATTTTTAATCCATTTTACGGCATGTTTTCACAGTTTTCAAAATCTATTTTCATATTGCAGTGTGATATTCACCAACTTACTTTTATTTCTGGTTTTAATTGAAAGAGGAGAAAATTCTAGGAGAAAAATGTTGATATAACGACACTCTCTGTCGACATAAGTTTTTGTTTATCTGTGAAAAATTTCACAGCAGACAGAAGAACTATGTGGCCCAACAAGCGTATCTTGACAAAGTTGAGGCTGAACTCAAGGCAAAGAGAATCTTTGTGGCTACAAAGGGTACATGTACGCAACATTCTTTGAGAGAGAATGTAAACATTCTTGTCAGGCCTCTTAACGCATCAAGACAATGATAAAGGCAAATGGCAAAGAAACTTTGTGGTGACAATCTTTCCTCTGTCGCAACATAAAAGGTTGAATATTAACAAATGAACTCTATCGTGACAAAAGATAGCTCTGTCGCGACAGAAAATGGAAAAAATATAACACAAGTTAGCTAAGACAAGTGTTTTTATATTGCGACAAATTTTTAGCATGGGGTGACTCAAGGAAGAGGCCATGGTGATAGAAAATCATGTGACATAACCTCTTATTTAAGTTCTGATGTAGACGACATAATCCTATTCTCGACCAAAGATTATTTATGTTATGACAAACAAAACATGAGGGAGTTGAATCCTTTGTCGCGACAAGAAGTTGAAGAACAATGCAAGAGGAATGGCGACTGCGACATAGTAAAGAATTAAAGGTAGAAGCTTTGTCACGACAAGGTAATCTTTGTTGCGACAATAAAGTTTGGGGCGTAAATTTTATGTAACAAGAAAAGCTTCGGTGCATGACAGACCTAAAGAAAAATGAGATTAGCGATCAATATGAAGTAATAAAGATGTTTCATGCTCGCATGAGCAGCCACGGCCAAGGACAAGAGAAGAAAAGTGCAGCCATGATAAAGAAAACTTTGTCCACGATAAATGTTGAGCAACCAAAGAAATCCCTGCTCATGACCGCAAGCTATGTAGTGAGAATAAACAAAGTTAGAAAATGCTATCATGACAAAGAAAATCGTAAGTAACGGTTTGAAGGAGAAGTATATAAAAAAATTAGGTGCAACAAATTTTGTGTGTGACACAGACCTTCTGATACGCAGAACAAAGCTCGCTGGATCAAAAAACGCATGCGATTATCAAGTCTGTCACTCTGTGAGATCGAGAAAAGATAAGAGAATATGGTCGATGCAGCGCATGCTCGATAGAACCAGCGACAAGACTAAAAACTACATGCCAATTTCCCATGTCGATAGAGCAGCACAGGTGGTAAGCATTTGGGGATCTAACACTCTTGAAATGTGGCTGACGATGGAAAGTCTATAAATAAACACATCTAGAGCATTTGTATACGGCTTGCAATTCAGGACTTTTGGGTAGTTGAAGACTATCACATATTTTATTTTATTTTATTTTCTTTTATTTTCCTTCTTCCTTTTTAGTATATTTATTTGGCGTAGTTTTAGATGAATTTTCATTACAGTTTTGGGACTTAGTGCGACATGTCTGACTTAGGCTGGAATTTCTTATTAAATTTTCTCACTGTGCTGTTTGAATAAAATGGAGTTTGGAAAATTTCTGAATTTCATTTTATTTTAGATTTATTTTTAAACTTTGGTGAATTTACGTCGGTTAAGTCAGCGTCGCAGTGAACCCGATTTGAAGGGTTGAGCTCCCCCTTTGGGAATGGTCAATGATGATAATCATTTTCTGCATAAGAATTTGAAGAAGCATGTAGTTAGAATGCAATTATTGGTATTATTTTTTAACTGAGTTCTTCCCCGATATGTCTACAGTGTACCCAATGAAGTATTGTATTTCGCTCGATTTCGGGAGGCTCTGCACGACACGAGATACCGAAGATCACGAGGTAGAAACCAGAGTTCTTTGTGGGTATAGGTAGACTAATACTGCTGAGCTAATAGCTACAAAAGATTAGCAGATAAATCACTAACACTCATTGGTTTTGAGGATAGTTGTTTGAAGTAAGTTTAATCCTCAGTTCTCTTCTTTTTGATGAAGGATTACGTCTCGGCAGTAAGATGAAATCAGGAGATGGAGAATTTCAGCCAATATTAAGGATGAGATTACCATCAGAATTAGAAGGCTTGTAATATCACGTCTGAGGCGCAAGTTCTCAGGTCCTAAGATATGGGTGTGAAATGCAAAAAGGAAAAACAACAATATCTGAAGATTATATCTTCACAATGGCGAGATTAAATTCACGAGTGCAAATGAACATAAATCTTTAATTCTCTTGAAAGTATGGTGAGGAGAAATCCAAACTATACCAATTGTGCGACAAATTCACCTTTCCAACTTGTAAACAGCTAAGATTGAAATATTGACGTGACAATTATTCATTGGTTTATGTCACAGTGTTTTCTCTCAACCGATTGAATCCTCAACTCCAATCTTATTCATTTTATGTACACAAGTGAAATGACTTTAGTATTATTTTATTCTTTCAATCCTTTTTGTATTAAGTTCAAATAATAAGGATCTTGGTAGTTAGGAGTAGTTGGTTTATGATTCATCCTCGATTCTCAAATAGAACGATATATGAAGACTTAATGAAAATCCCTACTTTTATTCTTTGTCGATCATCATGACTTTAGATTGATTGACTCTGATAAAATGCTTTAATGAATCTATAGTTATAAAGGACAAACACAGATTTTCATCTGAATTTGGATTAACATGAGTTTTTTAAGCCATTAAGGGGATTAGATAATGATCCTTCTTGGAGTTTACATAAATTTATATATATACTATATATATATATATATATATATATATATAGATCTTTGTTTGTCCACTTTGGTCTATCTATATCAAAATTGAGGTCTAACAAGAGTTTTTTTGTTATTTATTCTGTAGGGGACTAAACCAATAAAGTCTTTTGATGTACAGTCATAATTTGTTTGGAACATCTTGGTCTATATTTAAAGGTCTTAACAGCTGTGCCATATAGACCTCCTTCTTAAGATGCCCTTTGAGAAAGACATTATTTACATCAAGTTGGCAAATTCCCTACTTGCGATTGAGTGCAATGCTAAGCACAATACGGATGATGATGGGATTTATCATGAGACTAAAAGTCTAGTGAAACTCAATGCCCGACTATTAGTGAGAAGAAGCCTCAACAATAAGTGAGCTTATCTCGGTCTGATAAAGCCATCTGGCGTTTTGATCGAGAAACACCATTTGTTACCCACTATATTCTAACACAGATCTCGAGGAACTGAGCCTGTATTATTTGGATAGAGCATCATATTCCTCTTGCATCGCCTGAACCCACTTGGGATCTTGGAGAGCTTGGGTGACAGTGCAGGGTTCAGCGATAGTTGGAATTATGGTGGTGAGGCCATATTTTGGGTTGGGTTTGATGATGGCTTAAAGTGGGTTGCATGTGATGATGGTTTTGAGTGGGGAGAGGACAAGGTGCGGTGGGAGGTTGTGGGAATGGGTAAGGGGTCGGGAGTATGACTAGGGAGGGGTGGGAGCAAGCTGCGGTGGGGCTGGACTGGCGCGCAAGGGTGGCTGATGAGTAGGGTGCGAGCGAGAATACATTTTCCCTGGGGCTTGACATGTGGGACACGGAATTGTTATGAGGGTTGGGTCTTGTAGGAGAAAGGCACTCTAGTAGGGAGTGGCGGAAAGACATAGTGGATTTGGGAGCAGGTTGTAGGAAGAATAGGACGCAACCGAGGAAAACATAAACAGCTTCAAAGACACGGGTTGGATGCGTGGCAGACTTTATTGAATAACTTTTCAAAATAGGAACCAGGAAGTGACTTTAGGCATTTTATTTAATGAATGAGCGATTATTAGCAAATGCATATGGCCAGAAGGTGAGAGGGATGGATGCTTGATGTAAGAGAGTGAGATACTAGCGTTCAGAATACCCATTATGTTCAGGACTATGGGGAGGCATAGTGAGATGGGTTATACCAAGGGTCGCGAGAGGACGAGGAAGGTTTAGGAGTGCCCCATTATTTGTGTAAAAAGTGTTTTAATGGTGAACAGTGAAATAGTTTTTCAACAAGTTGTGAGGTGACAAAGGTGGAATGAACATCTGAATTTCAACATAAGCGAGTGCGGATATAATTAATGTAATGATCGACAAAAATAACATATAATAGTGAAACCATCATAAGATGAAATAGTAGGAATTCGAACATCTTTAAAAGGCTGATATCAAGGGGAGAGGAAGGGTAATGATTGATTGTAAAGTAACATCATGGCTTTAGTATTACGGAGTACAAGAAGGAACATAAATGTTCTTAAGAAAAGGTAATATTTAGAACACTTAAATTTGTGAAAATATATAAAGATGGATAAACCCTAGATGACTATACCATGGAATGACGGAAAGCAGGGGCCAAGGCGAGAGAAGAAGATAAAACTAAAGCGAGAAGGCAGAAAGAAGGGGCGGCTTAGACCGATGGCAGACACCATCCTACAGCATGCTACTCATGAGCAGTGACCCTCGTGTAATGATCTGGTACACAGAAGAGTAAAAAACTGGGGGCATTAATAGAATTAATGAGACAAAGGGCAAGATCGGAAATAAGGTTTTTACCCCAGACATTGCGAGGCACATACTAACACATTGGTAAATAATAGTGGGTGTGGGGAGAGAGGTAAGGGTAAGAAAGAGCCAATGTTAGCAATAGATGAGCCTATACCATCACCAATAAGAACATTATCGAAATGTTGTATGGCTCATGAAGGGCCAGAAGGTAAGCAAGATAAAGTAGATCACATGGTGAATATGATCAAATCTAGAGAATTTTCAGATTAGGTAATGGATTAACGATGTGGGCATAGGGTGTGAAGGTTAGGTCTTGAAGCTCGGGTAGGAAGCGAGTGGAAGAGATGCAGTCTGGGTTGGATAGAGTGTTATGCTTGTCGAGGTGGGTGCCAGTTATACCTGGGATTTGTTCGAGGAGTAGCAACTAGCAAGCGATTGATCAGTTTGGATGCCGCAGACAATGGAAGGTGGTTGAGTCGTGTGCGGGAGTTTCGAGGTAGGGTCATATTTGTTAAGATGTGGTTTCATCCTCCACGGGTGTCGCGTAGTGATGTGATGAAGACTGATTGAAGTAGCTAGTGATGTAGGCGTGGGAGCGTGATGTTGAAGGAATTGAAATTCCGATTGAGGCCTTGCCAACTGGTAGTTGCTCAAAACCTCAAGAAATGTTTGAGTGTCAGGGCTTGTAGGGGACGTAGGGATGTGTCGTGAATATTGGTGGTCAGTCATTTCAAGGCTCACAGTGGAGCTCATCAGACTCGACAAAGACATTCATATCGTTGACATCTTCACATCTGTTGATAATAGTCAGTTATGCTAAGGTGATGGGTCCCAGCAGTGGATCATGATTATCAGAATAGAAAGGAAAGGCATATGTACGTTAGAGTAAGTCTTACGACACGAGAGTTGTGGAGTGAGATGGCTGCCTTTAGGATTGAAGGAGGATGGATGACAAATTGCATTGAGAAACGATTGGTCTTGCCAGGCCGGGAATATCAAATTTGGAGTTGGGGAGGGATGCGACGTAAGATAAAGTGCTCATTCTTTGGAGGGCGACTTTGGGTTGTTGAGGAAGCGAGTAAATCATGCCGAAATGTCAGAGGGGATACAGTTGGAGCTATATCTGAATAATTCATATGTTTATGAGTTTTCTGGCCAGAGATTACTGGCATTGACATCGAGGCTTCGTTCAAGTGCCAGGAGACATGTGGTCTAAATTCGAGTATCGAAACGATGAGGAGGCACAAGCGTGATGGTGAAAGAAGATTCTTTGTGTTCAAGGAAGGAATAGAAATCGCGAAATCATGAAAATAAGGCTGAAGAAGCGTGAAGACAGTGTTGCTATCTCGTGAAGGAGTTGAGGAGGCAGCCTGACGGAATGCCCGAGCATGTGATCGTGGATCATGATAGAGTGGTATAGCATCGGCTAGGTTCTTTATTAATCTTGTTACTCACATTGCATGTGCTGAAAAGGGCTTGTATTATTGAAGGATTCAGGTGCTCTGTACCAATATACCAAGGATAAAATAGTAACTAGCATAAACCGATAAAAAGAACCTAAAATATGCTCTGAAGTTCAAACCAGGAATAAATCTTAACATAATTCTCTCATGGGTTTTGACCAAATGTTTGTCTTTTGATTTATGGCTAGGTGATTCTAATTTTACTTCAAGATCATTGAGATGGACCAATAACCACATGGCCTGAAAAGAAAGGAGTGCAGAAAAGCCCAAGTTATCTAGGATATTATCTCCCTCTCCATATCATTCCCAGCATGTGCTGGATTCACTATCGGAGGCAGGGGTTGGACTTAATGTTTTTCTTGTGGTAGAGATGTAATCTTTAGCATCAGTAGTTATTCTGAATTGTTGGCCAGTGAAACCAATCAAAATGATTTAATAAAGAGCCTCTTTACAAAAGGCTAGTTTAGTTCATAAATAAAACAGATGGAAAATTATATAGATTTTGTTTTGTTTGAAAACATATGAATATAGTAATTAATTAGTTTGATGATGACTAATAGTTTAATTAATACTAAAAGTAAATTTAATAGAATTAATTGTTTAACAAAAAAATATAAACAAATAGTCAAATGGTAATCCTTTATAGTATTTATAGTAATATTAGTATATTATTTATTGGATTCATATATAGTAATATTAGTATATTATTTATTGGATGTGAATATTAAAGTTTGTTTACATTACATGAAGTTCCTTCATTAACCTGTTTGTTTTTATTAGTGGAATGGGAATCTTCCCCTCCATATGAGATTTCCATTCCCCATAGATAAATTAAGGGGGTATAAAGATGAGGTTCCTCCAACCCACCTTGATAATGAATCATATGCATGGATAAGATTTTATATCTTATCTTGACCCTGGATGCTCGAGGTAAAATCACTTGATGGTTTCTCGTCTTTTGAAAATAGTGAATGGACGTTCTAACACAAAGGCAAGTCAAGTTATATTTTCTTGTTTGATATTTATATGTGGTTGACAAAACTCTTTTATCTCCTTTGATATTATGTGGTTGATAAAACTCTTTTATCTCCATGATATAATAACTTTGAAGAATGTTATAAAATAACTAATATATTACCTTGATTCTGTTGAGTACAGCAGTCAGTGCAAAAATTTTAAGATATTTTATGATTTGTTGAGCATAGTTGTCCCCATATATATAAAATATTATGAGGGTGTGAAGGCTTTGTCTATATGATTGCAAAGGTATGGTAGAGGAATAAATGATGACTTGAAATCATGTTCTTTGAACGCAAAACAAATTCTATGATTTGTTTGACTTTCCTGGCATCCAAACAGAGTAGTAGATATCAAGAAAGGAAATTATTGTGGGCTTAGCATATATGTAGAAAGAACATAGAGACCATGGTGGAGAAAATATTGGAATAGGTACTTGGTGCAAATTGCGAAATGATTCAGCAGCATCCACCAAAATGAATGTGTTAAATCATTGAAAGGGGATCATCCCAATTCCCACCTAGTGTATCCTGAAGCATGCACAATTTGTACAACTATTTGAACATGATGGTCAGCACCACAACCACCACAGAAAATATATAGACAACATATTGCACATGCTAGTGTGACAAGGATGTTGGATTTTGGCAAATCCATAGAAGTTGGTGGTCCTACGAAGTATATTGATAGGTCATGTGGAACTGTAAAAGTATAAGAATTCATTGGAGTTGTGAGCTACCCCTCCTATAAGGTGTATAGTTTTATTTGAAACTTGTGATGTTACATATACTCCATCTTCATCAAGGTTGAGATACTTTTTTTCTATTGGATTCGTTAGCTAGTAGTTCCTTTTGAATGCAGGGAGGATTCTCCATTAAAGTTCATTGTTAGAAAGGTTGATAGCAGCGATGGGTTTAGGATCAAGTGAAACCTATGCGTAGTCATCTGTTTATTTTAAATTAACTGCCCTGATTATATCCGTTTTAAGGTCTGTTTAGCTTTAACTTTTGTTTTTATTTATTTTTCTTTTTATTATATTAAAGTTATTATATTTCATAAAAATATAATATTATAAATTATTTTATTAAAAAATATTTTAACTATTAATATTTATATTAAAATAAAATATTCTTTTAATATAATCGTGTAGAGTATAAGAACATCTTTAATCTATCTCAATCCATTAAGCACTTAGAAAAAGTCTTAACTCGACAGTCCCGACATAATCTTAATTAAACTACACGGTCGTATTAAAAGTGGGTCAGGAACCCAAAAAAAAAAATCCACCCATTGTCACCTTTAGACTCACTCCCTAAACAAACAAAAAAGAGAGAAACATGAGGCATCTTCAAGACATGGTGCAAGGGCAATAATGCAATGCACTCAAGCCTGCATCCAATAACCTTCCCAATACTCTCTCAAGGTGTCTTTTCAAAATCAGACACCCATTGTTGGTATCTTGCTATGTAGCCCATTATCACCTTTAGACCTCCTGATTGAAACAAAGCTCTCTCTCTATCGACTGCATGGGTGCAATGCTGTTTGGCTAGATGCTTCTTAACAAAGCCCTGTTACACAATCATCTCTCAACTACTACTACTACTACTAGCCTTTTCCAAATGATGACGTGTCGTTGGTGGTTTGCTGACAAATGTCCACCAACTGCTGAGTGACGATGAGGGCATGCAACAAGCCTTGGTGGTGTCTCTTGACGTGACACATGGCACTTAAAATTGCACCATGAAAACTTCTCTTAGTGCTCTCCCTGTGATCCCCCTTTTGGTATGCAATTCACATGATTGTCATCTGATAGTGCTACCATTTCCATAATTTCCCAAATCTTTTTTTGCACATGAGAAAATCCCATAATCATAACCCTAATCTTTCTCCAAGGGTGGGAGTTTCCATAGCCACAAAATATCATGTGGGCTCCTCCATTTCCATTTAATTGAAGCACTTAAGGACCTATCATGGGTTTCCCCTTTTAACCCACTCCTGTAAATTAAATTATACTGTGTTCAAATGTATGATTAGTCATTGTGCATATAATATTTTAGGAGCTTATTGTAATCCCTTTTGTCACATTTTGCTTGTTTGTTTTTGTAAATTTGGACGTACCCACTGCCTTTTGGAGAGAGTGCAGTGGATCATAACCAACTTGGGTGAATATATACTTTCTCATCTTCAATTCATTTTAGCTATTTTTTTTATCTTTGTTTGTGGAGATTCACTCCCATAAAGAAGTACATCTAGAATGTGCTTATGGAGTGATATAAAAAGAGGACAAGGAGGTAGATTTAAGGCTGTATGTCTTGATATATCAATTTATATATATGCTGAAAGGGACAGTTCCTAACCATGGTGCATTGCGAAAGTGAATTGACACTGAGCCTGAGTTGTGTATGTAGGCCTACTTTTTAGTGTTGGGACTCTTGAGCTATTTGCTTGGTGGCACATGAATGGAGTTGCAGGATGGCATGTCAATTTTAACTAACAGAGAGAATATTGCCAAGTGAACATATAAATGGCTGCTTTTTTTATAACCTTGGCTTTGCCGGACCCCCAACCACCCAGGCGGCTCCAAGCTTATCATCGAAGAAACCTCAGAAATGACCCCAAAGACAACTACAACGACCATGAGCGTAACCTCACCCCAAATGATTACACCCAACTAAGCTGTCCATCCAAGTTATAAATTGTCTATATTAATATCTGGCAAGACAAAGATGCTCCTATGCTCTTTCTACATGACTTCAATCTGTCATTCTATTCTAACTTGAGGGGTAACCTATCTGGCAGAAGGGGCATTGGGATGGGATTACCTAATGTTAATGTCTTGTACCGTTATATTGTATGGCTTTACCACATTAACTCGCAGCCCTAAGTAGATTAACTGCCGAGACAAAGTTTGAACGGACATCCATGATTATAAAAAACCTGCAATGGTCTCTATGGGCAGTCAACATGAATTTTGTCTGTGTATATTGCTCTAGCTTCTCAAACTTTGAAACGTTCCTTAGCTTACTGACAAAAATCACCTCTTCATCCGCTAACATCGTGGACAGAACTGGACACTGCTGTTTGGAATTTAGTTGTATCAATTTCTATCATATTGATGTGGCTTCCATGTTACTGTCTTTGGTTGTCATTCTGCAGATTTTTTCTTCCTGGTCCACTGCTAAAACTCAGACCATAGGAGACTTCTTCCTTAATTGTCATTCTCCCTTTTTTTTCCTCAGGATTTGTCATCCAAAATCAGCAAAAACATTGTGGACTCTGCTGGTTCTCCAATATCATTTTTGTTCCATCCCAGTAGGGTTCCCAACAGTGTCATTTTTTTTCTGCCAAAAAAGTACAAAAAATTCACTTTAAAAAAGAGGATCCTCACTAGTTGAAAATGATAATCTCAATCAGACATCAATATTCTTGTATTTGTTGCCATGCGTGAAAAGTTGACAGCTGACAATTTAATTAAATAAGTGTCATACTTCATATTTCTTTGAAAAATGAAGGTTATTTGTTTGATTTGGGTGTCCTTTTCAGTCAAACCAACAAATTCATGTCTCATACCTGAGTATGTTCAGAGCTCTTATCAAAAAAAAAAAAAAAAAAAAAAACCCTGATTCTGTTTAGAGAATGTTTCTGATAAGTTGTTCTTAAAAGTGATGTTTGATTTATTAAAATTATTAAAAATATTGTTTAAACCACACCCTCTTCTTTTCCTTTTTTATTTAGACTTAAATATCATTGAAATCTTGAAATAGAAATCCTATGGGCAAAAATGTTATTTGACCCATGTTATATAATGCGAATATTTGTGAATTTTCATTTTACAACCTTTAAATAGAATCAGTCTGAAAAAGTTACCGGATAAATAAAGTTGAAGTATGTCTAGTGATTGGACAATCCAACAAAGAAAAAGAAAAAAAAAAGAGAGGGAGGGGAGAAATCAACAATTAGAATCATGTGTTTGCAGTCACAGATTAAAGTGGTGGATCCTACCTCATGTGGATGATCCCAATTCCATTGGCAGTCACATCATTTGAAGGCATCTTTTCCCCCTTTTTATTCCTCTATTACCTTTTTTATCTTATCCAATAATTACAATAATCATAATTAGTCTCTTTAACCCTCCACTTTAATCTCACTTATGGAATGATTTTTAAATCAATCTTCACCCATTATAATAGGAAAAGAAAGACTTCTAAAACATCTCATTTGAATATTTTACATATTCATTGTGTAAGCATAAATAAACAATTTCAATGTACATTTGATTTAGTTCAATTGTTCGTGGGTTGATGGTAATTAAAAGATGCATTATATTTTTTAAAAAGAAAAAGAAAGAGGAATGATATCAAAGAAATCTCAAAGTGGGTAGTTGAATGAGTTGTCTAAGTGGCTTTTGAGCATCAATTATTCAATGAATAAGAATAAAAAATGTAACATGAAAAGGCTAGTATTAGGAATGTGACAAATGTGTACATGTATTTATAAGAAAAAAAATATGCAAAAAGATAGGCTAATAAGATATGATTTCAAAGTATACTTATTATTGATTTGTGATTCGAATTTGGTTTTAAATTTATATCTGACTCAAAGATTTGTAGTGCAACTTTTATGATAAGAAAAAATTTAAAAAAGAAAAAAATGATCTGTCATGATAAAAGATGAGTGAGGCCATTAGGCCCAAGCTTGTAGCCCACAATTGATCCCGTATTGACCTTTATGCTTGCATATTTTTTGTAAAAATTAACATATTAGGTTTCTTCTCTATTATGTTAAATTTTTGTAATATCTCTCAAAATTCATAATAAAGCTTTTTTCTTTTCTCTATATTTTTTTTCATAAAGGTTTTCACGTAATTATGATATTTTTCTTTATTTCATTTTTTTTTATTCTGCCATTGCTCGTAACACTTATAGTATAGTACAATGTGTACTGCAAATATGGTACAAAAGATTTTCGTGTCGTAGGAAAGAAGTGGAAAGTTAAATTTCAAATAAATAAATAAATGGATAAATGTTTGCCACGGCTTCTTTTGAAGAAAATTTTCAGATTTATGGCATCTTTTCGAGAATATTCTACAGTGCCCAATTAAAAAAAAATATTCTTTCCTCATTTTCTTTTTCTTTCTTTCTTTTTCTTTTTATTTTTAAGGGAAAAATATGTGAGAAAGCTCCACAAATACATGTAGGCAACATATGATTACGCCTCTTAATTCAGATTTTTTTTCCCCAGCGTTTTACATGTAATTATGATTTTAAAAGGAATTTTCGATTTTATATTTTTAAACATCTTTTTCAAAAAAAAATTCAAACATCTTTCAGGAATTTGACATAAGGTATTAAGTTATGATCGAGTAAAATGTAAAAGCACCGTAAAACAATAAATAAAGTTTTTGCTAATCCAAATCAGCATCTTTTCAATATTTGAAGATGATGAGACCTATTTGTTTGGAGTTTCAACTCCAATCAACAATCTCTATTTTTAATTCTAAATCACTATGCATTATTCGAATATTTATTTTATCAAATTAGAATATTTTTAGGAATATGATATATGGAATATTTTTATTTTTATTTAAACATAAATATAAAATTATATTAAATAAATAAAATTCTAATAAATAAAAATATATTAAAAGCCTTAAAAATGCATTTTAAACTAATAAATATTATATTATAAACCATTATATTACATTAGAAAATAAAACAATATTAATAAAAGCTACATAATAAAATAAAACTAACCAAATGATAAAAATATAATATAAAACTAATACGATGGTATATCACCTCCATAATTTATACCGTCATATTCATTAAAATTGTTAAAATTACCATCATTATGACTACTTGATACACTTGCTTAGGATTTATGAGTCATTTTTTTTTAATAATTTCCATTTTTTTCACCTTGAAATACTCATGATCGAAAGGATTAGATATGAAATCAAGATTTTTTTTTTCATAATTTATTTTTCTTTACTCTTACTGCTCAAACTCATATTTATATTATGCCTATCATTTACCAGAAGATCATCAACTCCATAACGCTTCTCCGATCAGGTCATTTTAGTAAATCGTTCATCTTTTTTTAATATCTCGATGATTTTGTTATTTCCCTTATACATTTTGGCAAGGAGGTGACTCTTCTCATCTTCTAACCTTTTTGGCAAGGGAATTATTGAATTATTTAATTAAAATTTTAATGCCTTATATTTACAATATAAATAAAAATGTATTACATCATTATCAAAAAATAATTTAATTAAAAAAATTATTCAAATTTATTAAAATCATTTTACTATATTGTATATGGAAAATATTTTAAAATTAATAAAATAATAAATAATAAAAATAAATATATCTTAAAAAATAAAATAGTTTATAAAAATAATTATTTTATTATTCTAAGAAAAAAATAATGAGATAATAATGGTATAATATTAAAATAAGAAGGAAATATTAGTTACTATTCACTCTCCAAATATGGAGATAGAAATGGACGATGATTGAAATGCATTTTTTTGGATTCAAATCTCCAAATATAAAGATGAAGTAAAAACTAAAGAATGATTGGAGATGTTATAACAGTACTATCATTTCAGGTATTATTATTTCATGTATAGCTCCTACATGAATTAAGTTTTCACTTCAATGAAAGATGTCATTTTCACTTCAATGAAAGATATAAAGCCCATTTCTACCAAGCAAGTATTCCTATCCTTCAAGCAATTCTCTCTCTCTCTAACTCCCTCTCTCTCTTTCTACTTATCAATTCTCTTTCTTTTCCATTCTCATTGTCAATAATTTATAAATGACACAAAGAGAGTTATATAAACTTCTCTATAATCATATTTTGCATTGACATTATATACTTATTTACAACACGTTATCAGTATGATTTTGCTCTTAAGATAATTCTCTAAACCTAACTTGAAGTTATTTTGATTTTGATATCTATAATTATATATGGTTTTGATTATAAGCCAAAATCTATATTGTTACTAGTCAAAATCAATTCTAATATTTATCATATATCAAAGTTTGTTGACAATGTCAAATATCATAAAAATTGAGTTTGTGACACTTGATATTACCAGAAAGAATTAAAGACTTTATTCTTAAAATTTAAAATATCTATTGATATTATATCGTGTACCTTAGTGTAACTTATGTCTTTTAAAACTATGGTCCTAACATCTATTAAAGAAATATATTATTTATTATGATTGTTGTACCATATTGAAGTTCTATTCCTTTAGAACTTTTTCAATAGCTAAAAAATATTTTTATAAGAACCCTTATAAATATTATTTATTTATCATACACATTTTGTGTGTATTTGTGTGTGTTGTCCACACGAATGATGGTCATCTTCAAGTTTTCAAGTCGTGTCTCATTTTCTTATACTGCACCTTTCTGGTTTCATTGAGCTTTCGACTCTCATAAGCTACTGGGATATCTTATTGTACTATCACAATGCCTATGGCATAGTCTGACACATCCATGTATGCTTTAAATGGCTTACTGTGATCTAGCTATTGGGGCGAAAGCAAAAATATGAGTGCAACTAAGACAATGAAAATTCACATAAGTACATAACACCAATATTTGCATGGAAAAACCTCCCCAAAGTGAGGAGTAAAACACCATAATAATTCACACAAGTACATAACACCAATATTTTCCAAGGTGAGGAGTAAAAAACCATAATAATTCACACAAGTACATAACACCAATATTTTCCAAAGTGAGGAGTAAAAAACCATAATAATTTACACAAGTACATAACACCAATATTTACATGGAAAAACCTCCCAAAAGTGAGTAAAAAACCATAATTGGTCCATTATGTTTCTAAACAAAATTAACAAATATTGGTCAGCCTAGGTCACAACATAAGGCCCAACCCACCTGAGCCACTTGTGGTTGCTAGAGGATTGAGAAGAGCTTATAAAAGCTCCAAACTCTCTATCCCAAGGGGACTCGAACTTGAGTCACCTTGTTCGTAGAAAATGTGACCGACCACTAGGCTACCAACATGTTAATTATATGCAAGTAAAACTATAATATCCGTTATATTGCATAACATAAATGTAATATTATATATATATATATATATATATATATATATATATATATATATATATATATATATATATATATATATATATATATATATATTAAAATGTTATTTTTCTTGTTTTTAATAAATTTTTATATTTACATGTTATTTTTCAAGGCAAAAGCAAAATATAGTAACTATATAAAAGAATAAATAATATTATAAATATTAAATTATATATTTTGAAATTAATTTTAATTTTTAAAAAATATAAATAATATATTTATGATGTCACCGATTCATTCGGGGTTTGACCGTTGGTCGATCCATTAAATGTAAACCATGAATCGATAATTTTTTTGGCGAGAAGCCATCGGTCCGGGTTTTTTAAAAATATCGCTTCTTGCCTTTCAAGCCCTCTATTATAATTTCCTAATTTTCTCTTCAGAGATATATATATATATATATAAAGAGAAAAATATGCTTGTCTTTAAAGCTTGAATTTTATAATGTATTTACAACGTTGTCGCATCGAATTATTTATGATACTTACTAATATCCAAAGTTATTTTATTTCAAAGTGTACATTAATATTGATTTTATTTTACATTGTTAAGGGCTAGTAGAAAATTATTTGATTTTGGTTATAAGCCAAAATCTTTATTATTGTTATCAATTTATCATGATTCTTATTTTGTCATTTGCCAAAAGTTTGTCAACAATTCCGGAATTATCTATCTTGGATCATTGATACTAAATAAATTAACTATTAAACTTTTGATGAAAAATCATCAATCTAGTTCAATTGGGGTTGAAAGATTCATTGAAGTGAATTAATATCATCCCAAACTTGTGGACATCGTTAAGGATCCCTCAAATCCATGGAAAAGGAAAAGCCTCCCTACCTGAAGTGGATTAATATTAAGGTAAAATGAGAAGTATATATGAGATAAATCTTCCAAGAACCATGAAAATAATTGTCATAAATGCGGTATGCTGATGAATACATTTTGTACTCGGCTTATCCCTACATTTTGGTTAGTTTTAGAGTGTTTTTAGTTTATAAATAAGTTTTCTAATGCTATTTTTGTTTATATTTGCATATAGGTGCATTCCCAAGGCATATGGAGCATTTTGAAGTGAAAAATGCTAAATTGGAGCTAAGATAGGTGAAAACAAGAAGTGCATCTGCCAACTCCGCAACCCGACGTCACTAATCACTCATGTCGCGACATGCGAGCCACGACGTGAAGCCCATATGCAGCCTAATTTTAGCCCATTCGAACCCATGCTCAAGGGGGAGGCCTATTTGAAGAACACATTAGGGTTTATGGAGGAAAGCTTTGATGGGAGGCAGGGATAAGCCTTTAGGGTTTCAAAATGCTAAGGCAAATCTTTCGGAGGAAGAAGATTGAACAAATAGAAGATTATTTTATGGTTTCTTGATCTTCTTTGGTTGTATTTCTCCACCTCATGTTTTGATTCTATTTTCTAAGGTTATAGATGTAGTTTAGTTATGAATGATGTAATTTGGTATTGATTTACTTTCCATTTGAGATTTCAATCACATTGCTATTAATTGGTCTATTATATTCTCATGCTTATTGATGATTGATCACCATTGATATGTTTTTTTTTTTTTTTTTTTTTTTTGTGATTCGATTCAAAATATGAGAAGTGAGAGTTGAATTAGAACATGGATAGAACATCACATTTTGCCATTGATAAGAGATTCTCATGGGACTTTTGTGGTGATTAGAGTTTCCTAGGTTTAGTGCACTTTTAGGGTTTTGGTGTTGAATAGAGATGCAAAATACCTAAACCCTAAGGGTAGATTGTAGATTATCAAGAGAGATTTACATATGCAATAGTGAGACTTACCATTAATAGGTGATTAGAATGTTAATGACAGGTAATTTGGTCAATAATGCATAATAGTTAACGAAATGAAATCTATACCCTAGGCTTTTCCATTTTATTTCAAACATTCACATGCTAGTTTAGGACTTTCGTTTATTAGTTATTCATATCCTACTAACTACTAGATAAAGAATTATTATACCTCAATAATAGAAACCTGTCTCTGGGATTGACACTCTTACATTCATACACTATATTACTTGATACAACGCTTGCACTTGTACACAATAGGCTTACATTTTACATCACATGCATTTGGCCTATCAAGTTTTTGGCGTCGTTGTCAAAGAATTAGGTGCTTTTTGCTAATATTGATACCAAGTAGTCCTTCTTTACTTTGGATATTTTTTTTTTTTTTTTTTTTTTTTGTAGGAGTTGATTCACAATGGAAGTTGTCATCGAATTATCAATCTAGATAGCTCTCTTAACTCAACAATTACAAATAAGTCCGCAAGGCTATGGCCGACATCAAAGAGTAGCAAGCCATGTTTGGAACCCGTATAGGTCTATGGACAAGTTTAGTATGTAGGCAACCCATACTTGAATACATACTTAACTGATAGCTACATCCCTCTTCTAATTTCTCATATGGGAGACAAGTCAAAACCATCCCCGCCTCCACAAGAAGAGTTGACAAACCTAGAAGAAGCCATGGTTGAATTGGCTATGCCCAAGTTAATCGGTCAAAGTATCGCCTGAAATGTGAAGTATGACAAACTCCAATTCATGAATGAGACTACATAACAATATTCCAAATCTAACTAATCTAACTTAGATTGGAGGCTAAATAGGAAAATACAAGATAATTTCTGTAAGATCAGAAAGAAGCTTTCCTACCTATTGAGGAGGCTATATGAGAAGATGTATGCTTAAAGAAGTCAATGAACTAGTTGCAAAGAGGAGTCAATCCTCCGATCTAAAGAAATGAGATACAAAAGAGGCTGAGAAAACTACTCGTAAGATGACTCCACAAAGACATGAATTTAAGAGTTGAAAATTAGAGAAGTAACCCACATGTCTAAGGTGGAAGAATACATTATTCAGTTGAACAAGGAAACAGAAGCCACCATTGTGACCCAAAAAGAAGAATTATTTTTTTTAAATAATGATCATGAATGACTGACTACATGTTCAAGTTGCTAATGGAACACAATTATCACCTCTTAGAAAATGATGAAGGCCGGAATCACCAATTTATTCATAATTGGTAGAGTCAAGTTGGACTCTCTACAAAAACGGAGCAACTTCTTGGGAGGCAACCCAATCATTTCTTCTTTCTTTCATTCTTAGTTTTAGTTTTTACTTTATTGTTACTTTGAGTCTATGGAAGTTTGATTATTTGTTGGTTTCAAAGCTGATTGGTCTCAGAGGTCCAAATCGAATGAATGTTTATCATGCACAATGATCAGGGTAACGTGATGAAGTGTAGTAGCCTCGAGGGTAGATAATGGTGTTTCATACTTTAAATATTTGGTAAAAAATTTCAAGAAAAGAGTCTCGAACATCGACATATGAGAACTCACATTGTATTATCTGTCGAGCGATCATTTCTTGTCATGTCACATGATGCCACGACTTCATGGATGGTGCCAATGAAGCATCGTGATGTGGTGCCAAGGACATCGCAACAGAAACGTAGTGTAATAAAGGATACCATCCTCACATCACCATTGATCACACAAATCTTGAACGTGAAGAAAACACATGATTTAAGCTCTATCGCGATGTTGAATTAATTTAAAAAAAAAAAAAACAGCCTTTGTCACGTTGCGACGTGAGAACTTCATTTTCTCGTAAGCCTCATTTTCATATTTTCCTAAAGTGTGTAATCTAGATTCCAACTCATTTTTCACCACATACAAATTCTTACTAGGAGCAAGTCTAACCTGACGATGCAATCTTATCTTGTCCCCATTCAAGCACTGAAGTGAACCTTCGTGCTTTTTCAAAGTTTCCGTTTTTCCGAAGTGAAAAATAGCGTAGCCTGGCGCTTATTGGGAAGCTATTAATACCTCGATGATTTGTGCTGAGTCAATGCGTCTGAAAGGCAAGATCTGTAATTCTGTTGAACAAAATGGATCCGCCCCCACCAATTAACAAGGATATATTGTCCCCGCAAAAATTTTAAGGTCAATTTTCGCAGGATTGAGAGTGCCTAGAGGATCCTCCAATGTTTGGTGTTTGAGGGAGAATATCATTAAGAAATCCTAAGTGTAAAATTTTGATTGAGAAGAACCATGTTTTCCAAGAGACCAAGGATAAAGAGAGCTTCCAATGCCCCTCCCCTTGAAGAGTATATCAAGTTCATCACTTGGAACTTTCATGAGGGGTGATATTAATTTAGTGCTAGAAGTAGAAGTTTTTAATGTAAGCGAGTAGCGGCTTTGAGCATACCGATGACTTCTTTATGATGTACATAGCTACTAAGGGGTCGAGGGAGCTTTTCAAACCACCTAAGCCAAGAACAATCTCAGTAGTCGGATAGTTCTATGCTAACCTTGCCGATCGAGGTTTGAAGAGAGTTTAAGTTAGGGGAAAATGGGTGCCTTTTGATAGTGACACCATCAATGCCTTCTACAACCTACCTTAGGTGGACAATGAAGCTTATTAGAACTTAAGAAACAGACTAATTTTACAAAGACTACTGTGGTGCTTAACCAACACCCAAGAACAGTGAAAGATCAACTCAAGAGGCTAAGTAAAATTTCAAGGCTAAGGCCTTTCTTTATATCCCTAAGGTGTAAGCACCACTTCATCAATTTCAAGACATACCTATCACCATTATGTGTGAAGTAACAGAGGTGAGGGTTGTCCTCAACTATGCTATACTTCAAAACATCAGGTTTGATGTCGGAAAAATCATTGAGGAAGTCATATGGGACAAAAGAGATGGAAGGAAAAACCTAGGATACTCATTTCTCATCTATTAGTTATGTAAGAATGCAAGGGTAAAGATCTCAACTCAAGATGAATGGCTTCACCACATCAAGGCAATAGTTTTAAGCAAGAAAGGAAAAAAATGAGTACTTGAACCTGAGACTATCATAGACTCCAGGAATGAAGCTACTAGTGAGGATGAACAAGACAATGAAGACCAGCCACCTCATGCGACTATGCCACATGATGAGGGCACATCATCTGCTAGTCTTCATGATTAGATCGATGAGATTACTGTGAGAGTGGACTTATTCTGGGATAAGCACCAACAATTTGAAATTAGTGCCAATCATCAATTGGAGGAAATCAAAGCACAAAACACAACCATTCTCACAAATAAAGAGATCGTTCAAAGGCAACTAGCCCAGATCCTCTCTTATCATCCATTTGAGAACACTAGGGGAGTCCTCTTAAGCTCTATCTTGCTTATTTTAAATTGAGGACAATGAAAATTATGAGTTTGGGGGTGGGATTAGGTTGCGGTTTGGGATATTTGTGTTGACTAATGCTAATTAGAGCCATTTGTACTATTTAGGCTACATTGTGCATGTCTTACCTATCTTAAAGCCTTAGTTAGTCTTAGTGATGAGTACATTTTGTACTCATCTTATCCCTACATTTTGGTTAGTTTTAAAGTGTTTTTAGTTTATAAATAAGTGTTCTAATGCCATTTTTGTTTATATTTGCATATAGGTGCATTCTCGAGGTATATGGAGCATTTTGAAGTTAAAAGATGTTGAATTGGAGATAACAGAGGTGAAACCAAGAAGTGCCACCTGCCAACTCCACGCACTCATGTCACGATGTGTGAGCCATGACATCATGACGTGAAGCCCATATACAGCCTAATTTTAGCCCATTTTAACCCATGCTCAAGGGGAGGCCTATTTGAAGAACACAACAGGGTTTGTGAAGGAGAGCTTTGATGGAAGGTAGAGGGATAAGCCTCTAGGGTTTCAAAACCCTAAGGAAAAAGCTCTTGGAGAAAGAAGATTGAAGAAAGAGAATATTATTTTAGGTTTTCTTGCTCTTCTTTGGTTGTATTTCTCCACCTCATGTTTTGATTATATTTTCTAGGGTTTTAGATGTAGTTTAGTTATGAATTATGTAATTTGCTATTGATTTACTTTCTAGTTGAGATTTCAACCACATTGATATTAATTGTTCTATTATATTCTCATGCTTATTAATGATTGATCACCATTGATATGTTTATTTGTGTGATTCAATTCGAAATATGAGAAGTGAGAGTTGAATTAGACCATGGATAAACATCATATTTCGCCATTGATAAGAGATTCTCATGGGACTTGTGTGGTAATTAGGGTTTCCTGGGTTTAGTGCACTGTTAGGGTTTTGGGGTTGAGTAAAGATGCAAAATACCTAAACCCAAGGAGTAGGTTGTGGATTATTGAGAGAGATTTACATATGCAATAGTGAGACTTACCATTAATAGGTGATTAGAATGTTAATGACAGGTAATTGGGTCAATACTGAATAATAGTTAACTAAATGAAATCTAGACCCTAGGCTTTTTCATTTTATTTCACACATTAACATGTTAGTTTAGGACTTTTGTTTATTAGTTTATATCATCTTACTCCATCATCTAGATAACGTTAGGAGTATTCTAGTTCTAGTAGTTAGAAACCATGTTCCTCGTGGGATTGACACTCTTACTTTCATACACTATATTACTTGATACGACATGTGCACTTGCGCATAATAGGCGTACATTTTAGATCGCACACATTTGGCCAATTATATGCAAGGGCACTCATTGCATACCTGTCGTATGCCTAACTATTTGGTCGACCTTTACCAAGCATTAATGAAAGAAAAAGGAAAAGATGTAGAAATGAACTTTTATCGATGATGATGGGGTAGACTAACGTACTATTATGTTGATTGCTTTGGAGGTCCTAGCAAAAAACTAACGATTTGATGAATAATAATAACATTATAATTGAATGATATCTCATATTTCTTTATTAAATTAATTGATACATCATTTTGTTATTACATCTAGCTCTATTCATATTATTTATTGTTTTTATATTAGTTGAATCTAAAACTCATGTGTTATTAATCTTAAGATGAATTAGGGTGATATATGTCTTATTGACTGCGCAACCACACACATTTCTTTGAGATAAAAAGATACTTCTAGATTTGACATTAAAAATTGTCAATGTAAGTACCATAGATTTGGTACTAAAAACTTAGTTGAAGGCTCCAAAAGAGTAAACATAATGCTATGAAATGAAACTAGATTCCATATCAATGATGTGTTATATTCTAGCAAATCCACAAGAAATTTACTCAACTTTAAAGATCTTCATAGAAATGGATATCACATTGAAACCATGAAGGAAGGTAATACAAAATGTCTTTATATTACCTTTATTGTTTCTAACAAGAATCTCATTGTTGAAAAACTCTCAGCCATCTTCTCAAGGTTATATTAGGCAACTATAAAGCCTATTGAGTCATATGTAGTCATGAACCTGAAGTTCAACAACCCAAAAACAAAACGTTCTTTGTCATGACATGGTAGGTTACCTTGGGTCTTCAATGATGTGAAGAATTATAGAACACTCATGATGAGTAGATTTTCTACGCATATTATCTTCATGTTTTGCATGCTATTTTGATGTTTTGAAGATTATTATGAGTGTATATCGATTGAATTTCTTATTTTATTGATTAGTTAAGCTTTGGGGCATCAATAATCGAATTTGGATAAAAAAGGTCAAAACCCAAAAAATTTGGCGTTTGCTCCCAATGTATGCCAAATTTTCTGGTTTTGGCTTTTTTGCTTCATTTTTTTTATCCGAATTCGCTTGTTGATGCCCCAAAGCTAACACTCATAATCATCTTGAAAAAATCGAAAAAGGAGATGAAACGCATGGAGATAATATGGGTAGAAAATCTACTCATCACACCCCTAAACTTAGCTCTTTTATTGCCCTCAAGCAAATGAAAGAGACACAAAAGAACAGATACAAAGATAGATATGAGTAAGAGAATGGTGCTAGCAACTAGTTAGGAGAAAACATGGAAAAAGTTCTAAGAAACAAGTTAATCTAATTGGGATACCAAAACATTAATAATCTCTAAATGACGATGCATCCAACGGTATGGTAATCAAGGCAAGCTCGCCCCTAAGCCCTCAATAGATCTTTCCTAAAGGAACTCGATGTAAGTGGTGTTTTAAATCTCAAACATAGACAAGGGTTCCAATGCACTCTCCAACCAAAATGAACTCCCTTTTTTTTATAGACATCAACTAAAACAGGTTGAGAACACATTTTTTATTCAATAGCTAAAACTAAAAACTAGGATGCAATGCTAAGGAATTCTAGAAAAGTGTCCATGTAGTGGGGATCCATTGGTGACTCCCCACCAATTGGTTAAGGGCACCAGACATTAAGTTTCCCTCGAACTTCCCCTTGAAGTACTCAACCAAAAAACCAAAGCACCTACTTATGAGTTTAATCCATGTTCTATCCCATGTAGTGAGCAATGAAGTCAATGAATCATAATCGGTTGGCTTAGGGCATTCGGTTGTGAAAGGCTCCTTGGACTATGCTTGGGATTCCTATTGGATCAACTCCTTTTTTTTCTTTCTCTTTATTTTTTGTTTTTGTTTTTTCCTTTTCTTTTGTTTTTGCATATGTGGGGCTCATTAGCCCTCTTTTGGAAGTGTCCCATCACTATAAAAGTCAAGCACTTCTCAAAGCGAGTGGGATTCGAGAAAAAGGGGCTGGAACCAAGGTGTATATATATATGAGATCTAGTGTGTGTGTGTGTGTGTGTGAGTACGAGTTCCATTAAGAAATAATTTCTTGAGAGAGAAGGGGTTTATTCAAGCTAAGTCTCCCACAACTAATATATACTCTCAAGTCCTAGAACAAACAAGTGTAAAGACATTCCAATTTTTTACCGAAACAAAAATGAAGCACAACAACAATGCATTCTCAAAACGGTTAACTTGGCACCAACTCTACTCATATATGACTAAAAAACAACTAAAAAGATAGGCAAACATGCAAGAAGATACAAAAGTTGGCTTCATAAAGTGAATTAACCCCCTCTCCCCCTTAAGATGAATATTTCCCTCAATGTGAAACCATAAGAGAATAATAACAAATGAAACTTTCTTGAGAATGAAAAGTTGGGAGGATGAAGGGAAAAATCGACTCCACGTCGTGACATGATCGAGGGCTATCATAGTCCATGGCTTGAAGCTCACACCATGGCATGACCGAGAGTTCTCCAAAGTAGCCATGACTTTCTCTTCTTGATTCTTTGAGCCTCTTAGATGATTTGATCCTCCATTTTGTAGGAATTTTCACCTCTAAAATCCACTCTTGACCTCCAAATGCCTGAAAGCCAAGACTAAAACAAAGAAAACAAGATCATATAAGAAAAATAAATAAATGAAAATAAACTCAAAGCTAACTAAAAACTGAAAAAGGGAAAGAAAAGCATTACTAAGCTTGGGTTGCCTCCCAAGAATCACTATGTTTTTAGTCCATCTTGACTCTTCAAACCAAGCAATGAGTAATGATTTTTGCCTCCATCCTTCCTTAATAAGGGATAGCAATGCTCATGTAGCTATTTTAGCACTAGGTCTCGAAAGCTTCTATGCGCTTTCACCACAATGGTTGCTTTCTCATTCTCATTCAACCCTAAGATGACCTCATCCAACTCTAAAATATAGGGCCTCTCATCTCTATTCAACGTCTCATGCACATCTCCCTAAAGGGTCATCTCTGGAATTGTCTTCTCAACTTCTTTTCTCATCTCTTCCAGTTTTGGAGAAGTTGACCTATTTTCTTTCTCAACTAGCTCATCTAGCTCCTTAGTATCTACCTCTTCTCTTTTGGGCTCCTCAATTTCTTTGCCACTACTCAAGGTGATAGCCTCATAATGCCCCATATCCTCTTCTTTCGTGTTCACCTCAAAAGTATTAGGCAAACTCCTTTACTGTCTTTTAGAAAACAGGTTAGCCATTTACCTTTCCTTATTCATGAATTGGGTGTGAGCACTAGCCATTGAGCTTAAGAATCGGCCAAGTTAGCCATTGCATCTTCTAAATTTAGCTTCTTCTCTTGTAGAGGTTGGGGTGCTGACTGATTTTGGAAGTTTGTTCTTGCCTCATCCATGAATTGAGTATGAGCATCAGCCATTTGAGTCATTGAATTGGCCAAGTTAGCCATTGCATCTTTAAGATTCAGCTTCTTCCCTTGCGTAGGTTTAGGAGCATTCGGATTTGTGTTCCATAAGAGGTTTGGGTGATGCTACCTATTAGATTATAAGTATGTGATGCAATTCAATTCCAAATAAGCACAAGTGTACTCTTCATTCAACAAGTAGTATAATGTAAAAGTGTAGATGTCGAACCCACAAGGAAGTGGTTGCCAATTACTAAAATCGGGAGATTTTTCTTTTATCCAAGTGAATGTATTAAAGAAATCTAGGACTAAGCAAATAAAAACAATTCTAAAATGAACCATCATAGCAGTGTAAATGAAATGATTGTGAAGAAGAGCTAGGGTTTTGGATTCAATTACACAATCCTTAAGTAATTAACAATGATTTTTCAACTAGCTCAATATATGAAATTCTTGCTAATGGTGAGCCTCCAATATTAATCACAAATCTCTCTCAATAATTTGTAATATATTCCATAGATCTAAGTATTTTTCATTTCTGCTCCACCCTGAGATCTATAGAATGCACTAAACCCGAGATGGCCTTAAAGCACCACACAAAGCTCGTGAGTATGTCTAGTCAATGAAGAATTGTGTTGTTTCACTTAGGTATAGTCTATTACTCTTTCTCAAGTCTTGTAATAGACCATAAATTGAATTTATAGTGATCAATCACAAATAAGCATTAAACACAAAGTGAAACAATAAGAAAATAGCATTTCATATAAGAACCAAAAGAAAGTTCAATTACTAATTACAAAATTTGTGTGTATTCCTCCTCCAAAACCCTAGACTAAGAAACTAGAACATAATGAGGAAAGAAAACATAATAGAGTAAATCCAAAGCATGGATAAGGTAGGAGAAAATCTAAAAGTATGATGGTCTTCGATTCTTCTCCTTTCTCTTCTTCTTCTTCAAGCCTTCAAGAACTCCTCTCTATCTAAAAACGTCCTCCCATTTCCAAATTAGGGCCTTTTCCTTTTATAGTCCCGAGCCTACCTTTTATGGAAGGCATAAACACCCATGGGCCCTGTGCAAATCATTGGGCCACCGCTCATGTTATGACGTGCAGGTGCTCACTTCGCAACATAAGGATGCATGTTGCTCTATTACACACAACCACGTCACAACGTGCCGATGTCACATCGCGAAGTAAAGGGGCTTCTTCATCAGAGGCAACACCTTGACGTCATGACGTCAAGGATCGAATGTCGCAATGTGGAGGCTTAAAATTCTAGGCATCAACATGTCGCGACGTGAGGTCGACGAGCTTCACAATTTCCCCATTGTCACTTTTTGCCTCCAACAACCTCATTTCTTGATAAAGCCTCCATTTATAGCCTGCAATGCACAAGGTATCCAAAATTGAGTAAAAATTCTTATTAAGATGACTAAAACTGATTAAAAACAACTAAAAGACCGGGAATGTAATGAGTATATTAAATACTCATCACACCCCCTAACTTAGATCCTTGCTTGTCCCTAAGCAAAGAATAGACAAAAACACTAAGCTACACTAAACAAAACAGACACTCATGACAAAGATGAGTTGATAGAGGTACTATCCCACTAATCCAAAAGGACACAATGAATGAGTACTAAAGTAACAACTGTAACCAACATGGGGGAATAAAAACACTACCTACATCAAGCAAAAGGCAAGAATTAGCATGTTGAACATAGTAGCATATCTCTCCATACTCTCAATAACCTTTCCAAAAGGAACTTAGTGAAAATGTGCAAGCAATGAACCCAAATGTATACAAAGGTTTCAACACCCCAAAACTTAAACTCAATTCAGTCTTTTGAAAGAATCTCACTAACAAGGATAAGAACACACCTTTTTATTCAACTAAAAACACCTAAAGTATGATGCAATGCTATGATATCCTAGCGAAGTGTTCATGTGATGGGTATCCATTAGTGACTCCCCACCAGTTGGTTAAGGGCATCGGGTCTTAAGTTCCCCTTAAACTTCATCTTGAACACTCAACTATAGAAACTGAAGCACCTACTTGTGAGAATGATTCATATTTTGTCCCCTCTAGTGGGTAATGAAGTCGATGACTCCCGACTAGTTGGCTCAGGGCATTAGGCTTTCAAAGGCCCCTCAAACTATGCACGGGATTCCAATTAGATCTCCCACTTATTTCACTTTTTTTTTTTACTTTTTATCATTTTTCTCTTTTTTCTTTTCTATTTACTTTTCATATTTTTCTTTTGCTTTCACAGATTTTTCTAAGTTTGGCGCCCATTGTAATGCCCTAAAAATACCCTAGAATTTTTATAATAAAAATTATTATATATTCAGGGTATAATTGAGCCAACTTGGGTATTTTTTCGGGAATTGTTAGATGAATATTGATTAAATGATTATATGCTAAAATGAGAAATTTATTGAATCCGGAAATAAACCCAAGTGAAAAAGAGAAAATATGGAAATTGTAAAATGGGGACCTAAGGGTCACTTGTAAATAAGTTTATATGTCTAAGTGAAATTAGGAGAAATAAATGAGCAAGGGAAAATAATGTAATTTAAATGAGGAATAATAGAGAGCCTGGAGGGACCTAAAATATAAAAAAGAAATAAAGAAAAAGAAGAAAAGAATCAAGGAAAGGGCAAGGGCATAGAAAGAGGGAGGAAGCCTCCTTTTAAAATACGATTGGCATGATCCATGTTAGTGCTGAAAAGGAAAAGAAGAGAGAATAGAAGGGAAGCAAAGGTTACTATAGAAGAAAGAAGGAAAGGAAAAGAAGATCACAGGTATGTAAACTATGTGTGTATGGAACTTGTTACATTCCGTATGGAAAAGTATCGATTTTTGTACAATAGTATGGATTTGTCTAGTTTTGGTATAGAAAGAATAGATATATGGTTTGGAACCCTCTATCTTGTGTATGGTTTAAGCCTAAACTCCCAAACTCATTTCTTGTTAGGTTGTTGGAGAAGAGCCTAAGGCTCCTATAGATGTGTTTTGGGAAAGGTCTGGTTGCAATTTGAACCAAGAAAATTTCCCTATTTTTGATCCTACGCATTAGCCGAACCTTAGAACTGATTTTTGGGTAAGAAATAAAGGGAATTTGGTAGTGAGTCCTTCTGGTAAATTGTAGACACATCAATGAAATTGATGTTAGGATTTTGAATTTCTCAATTTGGACCTCTGTAGCCCAAGTTATGGCCCTTTTTCCCTGAGTTTGACTACATGTGACTTCCAACTTCGGAAGGTCATAACTTCTTCGTCCGAACTCCGTTTTGGGTGTTCTTGGACTCTATGGAAAGCCCATTGAGTCAAGAAGCCATTAATATGCCTTTAGAGGACAATAGGTGAGCTCAGATAGGTCATCTGAGCACAGCCAGGTCAGGTCAGCTCGGCCAAGGTAGGCTCCAACTTCAGAAGGTCATAACTTCTTCGTCCGAACTCCGTTTCTAGTGTTCTTGGACTCTATGGAAAGCCCATTGAGTCAAGATTCCATTAGTATGCCTGTGAAGGACAGTGGGTGTCAGGCATAGCTTGGATAGGTCAGGACACCTCGGCCAAGTCAGGTCAGCTTGGTTGGGTTTGATTACGTGTGACCTTCAACTTCGGAAGGTCATAACTTCTTCGTCCGAACTCCGTTTCGGGTGTTCTTGGACTCTATGGAAAGCCCATTGAATCAAGAATACATCTATATATAGAAGTTTGAAATTGGAACTCAAATTAAACTCAAAAAAAAATCAATCATAACCAAAACCACTAGCACACACGAATAATATTGTTCTTTAATGGTTTTGGAATAGGGGCTGACGAGGAGGAAAAGCCAAACTAAGATTGAGATTCCGAGGATTGGAATCAAAGTGCAAAGATTTTTAGGTTTGTTCCCACCGACTTCTATTCCTCTGCTTCAAGTTTTTTGCATGTTTGTTCCATTTTTCCTATTCTCAAGCTTTCAATATCAAATGATTGCTCTTAAATGCATAAGAAAAGCATATTGAATTGTTTTTAAATATTTGAATGTACTGATTGTAAAATGTTTGCATATGAAAATTGCATGACTATTGAAAGTGAACTATTTATATAAATGTACATATTGTATTGTACTTTGCTATAAAGGATTTGAACGCCCTTAATAGAATGTTAACCGTTTAGTTCAGATAAGGATAGATCGTATACCATCGTGGGGTCAAAATAGCGCGATCGCGAACGATCAGATTGATATTCGACGCAGCGCCCGGACCGTATCGGTAGTGTTCACTACTTAATTTCTTTTTTATAACTGGCCGCAGCTCACGGATCCGCATCAGGTTATAAAACTTTTTCTTATACCGGCCTACAACCCATAGGGACCGTGCCGGTGACTCTGATATCCTGTATATCGAAGACATAGGTTAAATTTGTTAAGGGCAGAACTGAATTGAATTGTAGAACTGAATCGAATTTGTGAGCATAATTGAATTGATTTGAGATTGTGAAATATTGAATATGAAAGTGTATTTTTGGGATGATCAATGAACTATAACTAATTGTATATAAAACAAGTATATGTATTGTATTTACATTTTATTATCTATAAAGATTTGAAAGTTTTGAATTGTTAAATTGCATGATTTGATTTTAAACTCGAAACTCGAAGAATGGATTGTATAGAACCACTAAACATGAAAATGCTTAGCGATTGTTTTACCAATGCGCAGGTACCGAGTGATAGATAGTGATCAAAAGCGGACCCAAGATCGAGGAGCGTCGAGTCATAAAGAAGGAAATTTCGGAGTATGCTCCGACATGTGCATTCATTCCATGTTTTCTTTTTTAACTTTGATATTTTGCAAAAACATTTTGAACTCTGAATATCTATTTTGTAAATTAATTTAAAAAGGCATAGAATGCCTTCACTGTAAATGCATTTGTTAAATGTAAATGTTTATGGGCTTGCCCTAAATTGAAATCGCCCAGAAGATTTGGCTTGAGTGATTGAGTGGATAATAGGGCATCCTCGACTCTGCTCGGGACAATAAAATGGATCGGACCGAAAGCGGGGTCTCACACCCATTAAGTAATCCTCTTTATGAAGGTGTCCTATTACTTAAAGAGTTAGCAACTCCCAAGGTAAACTCAATTTCAACCAAGGAGGTTGAAATCCAAGTATACAATTGGATCTAGAGTGCGTGTAAGCACATTACTAAAAGAAACAGCTTCTTGAAAGGTATGAAAAGTAACTAACTAAGTCATCCACAGCTAATTATGCACAAAACCCGATTTTAGCAAATGTTAAGGACCCCCATTGATGGTTCACAAACTTGAGGCTCAACAACATTCAAATGTCCTTCAACTAGTAGGAATGGTACCTAATTCAACTCACTAAGACACTAAAGCCACTAAAACTAGAACAACAGAAAAAAAAAATGCATGAAGTGGCATTTCTCCCAATTAAGCACAAGGTTTGTCTCTTTCCATCTCTTCGAGACCAACTCTAAATTTCTAAGGCAATCATAAAATGAGGCTCCTACCACTGAATAATCATCCATGAAAATTTCAATTGACCTCTCTACCATGTCCGAGATTATTGCCATCTTGCATCATTGAAATGTCCTAAGGCATTGCACGACCCAAATGGCATCCTCCCGAACGCAAAGGTCCTATAAGGGAATGTAAATGTTGTCTTCTCTTGGTCTTCGGGAGCGATAGCAATCTAGTTGTAATAGGATATCCATCTAGGAAACAATATAACTCATGACCTGCCAACCTATCCAATATCTTATCAATGAATGGCTAACGAAAATGATCTTTCCTAGTGGCTTTGTTTAGCTTCCTATAGTCAAGGAAGATTCTCCAACCACTTACTGTTCTTGGGATTAACTCATTGTTCTCATTTTCAATCAATGCCATCCCACATTTCTTTGGCACTACTTGGACCAGGCTCACCCATGGACTATCATAAATGGGATAAATCACTCCTGCATCAAACCATTTTAAAACTTCTTACATACCACTTCCTTTATAGTTGGGTTAAGCCGTCTTTGGGCTTCAATTGTGGGTTTACTATCATCCTCTAAAAGTGTTCGATGCATGCACATTGATGGTCTAATCCCCTTTATATCGGCCAAAGACCATCCAAGTGCCTCTTTGTGCTCTCTAAGTAGTCTCAACAACTTCTCCTTTTCCACTCAAGAGAGATAAGATGAGATAATGACCGATAAGGTAGAGGATTCACCAAGGTAGGCACACCTAAGGTGAGATAGAAGCGGTTTCTCTTCAAGAACATGGGGCTTCTCAATTGAAGGGATAGGGCGGGAAGGACTAGATCTTAAGCTCTCAAAGTAATTTTGTTTGTTTTTCCAAAAAGTGTCCATCCACAACACATATTCCCTTGCTTCATCATCAACAATGTTGGGAGAATTTCCATTTATGTGGCTAGTCTCCAAAGGATCAATATGATCCTTTTTGCTAGACACTATAGCCTTTACAATGTCCACTTTAAAACAACTTTCACTCTCCATGGGGTGCTTCATGGTGTTGAACACATTGAAAGTCACTTCTTCTTCTTGAACCCTTAATTTAAGCTATCCCTTTTGCACATCAATAAGGGCCCAACCAGTAGTTAAGAAGGGCCTTCCAAGTATGATAGGCACTTCTTTATTCTCTTCCATGACAAGAACTATAAAATATGTCAGGAAGATGAGCTTGTCCACCTTCACTAGCACATCTTCAATAATGCCCTGAGGATGAGTGAGGGATCTATCTGCCAATTGAAAAGTAATAGTTGTAGGATTCGCCTGTCGCAAACCAAGTTTCCTATAAATAGATAATGACATTAATTAATACTAGCACCAAGATCACATAAAGCTTTTTCAAAAATTGAATTGCCAATAGAAAGAGGTATAGTAAAACTCTCTAGATCCTTTAGCTTTGGAGGCAATTTTCTTTGGAGGATAGCACTACATTCCTCATAAAGAGCGACGGTTTCATAATCTCTAAGTTTCCTCTTGTTGGCGAGGATGTCCTTCATGAACTTGACATAAGAAGGCATTTGCTCCATTGCATCGGAAAATGGAATATTGATGTGGAGGTTCTTGAAATTTTCCATAAACTTGTTGAATTGGTTGTCCAACTTGTTTTTCTTCAATCTTTGAGGATATGGGACCATCGGAGTATCTTCTCTTGAAGGAGCTTTCAACTCAGTTTTTCTTTGCTCCTTACGTGCTGAATTTTTCAGCAATTTCTCAGCTTTTTCAATAGTTCCGACACTAATTTTAGCATTATCAGCACAACTACCTGAATTTCCAGCACTGTTTTCTTCTTTCTTAGCACGGTTTTCACCATTTCCAACACTGTTTTCTTCTCTACCGCCTTGGACAGGTTTCTCAACGGTTTTTCCACTTCTAAGTGTGATGGCTTTGCAATGCCCCTTGCCATCTCGTCTAGGGTTCACTTCTGAAGTGTTAGGCAAGTTGCCTTGTTGCCTCTCATTGAACATGGAAGCCATTTGACCCATTTGGACCTCCAAATTTCTAATTTGGGTGGCTTGATTGGTGAGGGAGGTTCTTGTCTCATTGAAAAATTGAGCTTGAGATTTGCTTAATTCCAATTGGTACGTAGCTAACTCACTCATAGTGTCTTCAAAACTTGCTTTCTTTTCTTGAGGGGGTGGAGGTTTAGCTTGCTCCATCAGATGTATCACATTTGGATTGTTTCTCCAATAGAGGTTAGGATGATTCCTCCAGCCCGGATTGAAATTGTTTGCATATGGATTGAATTGGGGTTGAGGGAATTTGCTCAAGTATTGGGCTTGTTCCACACTCATTTGCCCAAAAGGATTTCCCATTTGACACTTGGTACTAGAATGAGGTCTATTACAAAAGTCGCATGAAGGAGTAGGCGCTTGAATCACATTTTTCACAACTTGGGCATTTTGTAGTTGAGTGGACTAAAGGTGCTTTGTAAGCAATGAAACTTGGACCGCTAAATTGTTGAACACATCCAACTCATGAACTCCACCCTATCTCTTAGGTGTTACTCTTTCACTCAACCATTGGCAATTGTTCAAAGCCATATTTTCTAACAAATTGTAAGCTTCATTAGGGCTCTTACTCATCAATGCGCATCCAACTAGAGCGTCTAAGTGTGTTCTAGTAGTTCTAGTCAACCCGTTGTAGAAATGATGCACTTGCATCCATTTTTCCAATCCATGTGGGAGCACTTTCTAAGGAGGTCTTTGTAACGATCCCATGCCTCATAGAAGGTCTCTCCCTCAAATTGAGCAAAGTTGTGTATTTTAATCCTCATCTTTGCCACTGTTGTTTGAGGGAAATTTTTTGAAAGGAACTTGTGCACCAAACTATCCCAAGATGTGATAGAGTCGGGAGGTTCTAAATTGAGCCAATGCTTCGCTTTGTGTTTTAATGAAAATGGGAAAAGTCTCAAGCAAATGGTGTCATCACTCACTCGGTTATACTTCATTGTGTCACACACTTCTAAGAAATTAGAAATGTGCGTGTTGGGGTGTTCATTCGACAATCCCTTGAATTGAATATTTTGAATCAGTTGCAATGTGATAGGCTTAAGCTCAAAATTTTTTGCTTATAGAGCCGGTAGTCTAATCATCAGAGGATGCTGGCCGGAGGGAGAGCATAGTCTCTCAAAGCTCTCTCCAAATCCTCTAATGGAGGAGCTGATTAGGGCACACTTTTCCCTCTTGTTGAATTGACATTGACCTCTTCTCATTCTCTAAAACCTTCAGCATTCTCCATTGATTTATGCTCATTTTCAGCTTGTTCTTCTTTCCCCTTTCTAATTTGTCTCAATGTTCTTTCTAGTTTGGGGTCTAAGGGTACCAAATTCTTATCTTCAAACTTTCACATGAATCAATAGGTACCTGAAATTCAGCAATAGAGAAAATAAATATGACAAGACCCGACCCGGATACCCTCCCAGGATTTCCCGGGTGGTCCCGCCTAGTGAAGTCCCACTGTACAATCCCTAGGAGATATCCAATGGAACCCCACTTTAAGAAAGAAAGTAGACACATGCATTAATATAATACCTCAAATATGTGGCAAGATCTACAATACCAACTAATAACCGACTCCATTTTTACTGTAGGGTCATAACCACATACATAATAAAAGACTCATATGAGTTCAATACTAAGATCGAAAGCATTCTAAGAGTGTTTACGCATTTACTTCGTACAAATGAAATACATAAGTCCAATAAAGTAAAGACAGATAAGATAAGATAATCTTCAGCTGCTTGCAAAGAGTGATGTAGAAGCTGGCGCGAGGTGGGTCTCTACGAACTGCCTGGACCTAGGAAACGGATTTAAAACAATAAAACGTGAGATAATAAATCTCAGTGAGTGACATAATTTAAAGGGAAATAATATTTTTATTTTCCAAAATTCCTTCTCTCAAGGCCTCACGTCCACTCTTTTGCAAGGTTCCCCGTTTAAAATCATCTCACAAAACCCAAACTTATACCCAAGTCAACAATATGAAATTCCTGCTCAAAAGTTTAACCGAATTTATTATTAAGAAGACTATAACCTGAGTTTATTCACAACATGAAAATTTCGCATAAAATATATAAACATCATGTCAAAAAAAAGTAATCATGAAAACACAATAACCATAAATATTGAAAAGGTTATAGCTTATTCAGACACCAACAATGTACCATACCATATATCCTTCATTAACCGTGGGACACCCCACCTCACGACCCCCAACATCGAAAGGTGTCGTGGTAATAATAATAATGATGAACCGTAAGTAAACCCGACCTCACGGCCGTGGAAATAATATGTAACTGTTGGATGAAACAAACCTCAAGACACCGTGGCAAACCCTGTGTAAACCTTCGGGTAAACCCGACCTCACGGCCGTGGAAATAATATGTAACCGTAGGATGAAACCAACCTCACGACACCGTTGCAAACCCTGTGTAAACCTTCGGGTAAACCCGACCTCACGGCCGTGGAAATAATATATAACCGTTTGATGAAACCAACCTCACGACACCTGGCAAAACCCAAGCAGACATGCGAAACCGCCGGGTAAACCCCCGACCTCACGATCGCGGAAATAATATTAAACCGCGGATGAAACCAACCTCACGACAATCGTGGCAAACCCAAGCAAGTAATCGTAATATAAATACTGAATCGAACTCTGGTACTAAATGGTACATCAATTTATAACAACCAACATAGTATCCTTACTCACATATACTTTTCCAACGATACTGTATTATAAATTAAGAATTTATAAATTTAATTTCAACAACTCAATCAAATATATTGATGAATTTCAATTCATCAATTCCTGCCTAAATCAAGAAATACCACAATGAAAATATTCACTATAACCGATTTTAAGCACATAAAACTTAACATGCTTAAAATCATAAAAATCTCAAAATTCATTTCTTAAATCAATAAATTTTCAAAATGGTTTAAAACCTCAATCCATGTACCAAAATATTTAAATTCCACAAATTTATCCATGAACTCGCAAATTTCCAACATTTAAAAATGTCGACAAAAATTCACATGAAATGATGCACCTTGTTTTATATAAAAACGCATAATTATATTTATGCATAACCAACCATTCGATCAAATAATATATATATATAAAATAATTAACCACAAATATATATCATAATAATACCCCAAAGCATTTAAAGCATATAAACTACCAATAGACTACGTGATGTTTAGTCCTCGTCTCCCGCAGATCGTCCAAGCCTCGCCTCGAAGCCTCGTAATATAATAAAATACCATTTAGGCTCCAATAATTCAAACCAAAGACATTGATGCCCCAAATGTCTTAGAATAGTTTTTAGAACTATGAACTATCTAAATTGACCGACAGTCCACCATACGCAGCTCCCGCTGCACTCCTGCACTCACTGGGGCTTTTGACCCTAGTTGCTTCTTTTTCGGAAATTGAACCTTCCAATAACTCATAAAAGTGTCCAATTTCACCTAATCCAACTTCACTTTTCCACTTGACCAATTTGCGCCCAATCTCATCCAACATTTTCTGCATCACCCTATGACCCAAAAATGGAAAACTAACCAAACAACGTCCAAAATTTACAAACTTTATATCAACGGAAAGCCCAAGAGACCAGGAACATAGCAGTACCCTTACCTTGGTTCAAAAGTTTATGTGGTGGCCGGAAAACTCGATCCAACCGTCGGCCAAATTTGTTTTCGTCGTATCTTTCAAACGGTGAGGAATCTGTGAAAAAGGACCGCGGGAATGAGTTCAGAGGGTCCAAAAATGGGGGGAGGGAGGTATGGGTCAGCCTAGAATGGCCGGAAAATGCAGAAAACCGACGACCCAAGGTGGCCGCCGCCGCCTTGTTCGCCGGCCCAATCCGGGCGCGTCCGGCGGTGGTTAGCCGTGAAATTTTGCCGATGAGGTCGCCTCACCTTGCCCTTCCTCCCTGGACGGTGCGTGTGCAATGGTGGTGTCCGGAATCATCTCCCACGGCCAAAACCCGATTGGCCTGAAAACGGGTCAAAACGACCCAATTCGGAGTCCTCGGGTTTTGGGGAATTTCCTAGGGTTTTGGAGCTGAAAATGGGTGTTTTGGGGCTAGGTTTCTATTTGGCATGCAAAACTAGGTTTATATAGAGCCTAGGGTCACTTTCGTAAAAAACCCCTGATCGATCGTGGACACCGATAAAATACTATCAGAGCAACTTCTCGCGCCATAACTTTTTATCCGTAAGTCGGATTTTGACGTTCAACCCGTCTATGAACTCGTATCGACGAGGCCTACAAAATAGTGTCTTAGTCAACCCAAAATTATTCATACTTGAAAAAGTCAACTTGGGCCCACATACTAATTATTGGTCAAACTTGGTCAAACTTAGTCAAACTTGGTCAAACGTGTTAAAAACTTGTATTATTTGGTACAGGTCGTTACAAAATAGGCATCAAAAACTCAAAACAGTAAAGAGAAAACAAAATACTCGAAGTAAAGGAAAATTCTTGGTATCAATATTGACAATTCACGCCACTTCCTTGGCAATAGTGCCAAAAACTTGTTGGATTATAAGTATGTGATGCAATTCAATTCCAAATAAGCTCAAGTGTATGCTTTGTTCAATAAGTAGTATAATGTAAAAGTACAGAAGTTGAACCCACAAGGAAGTGGTTGTTAGTTACTGAAATCGGGAGATTTTTCCTTTATCCAAGTGAATGTATTAATGAAATCTTAGTCTAAACTAGTTTTAAAAATAAACTATCACATCAGTGTAAATGAAATGATTGTGAAGAAAAGCTAGGGTTTTGGATTCAACACCACAATCCTTAAGTAATTAACAATGATTTTTCAACTAGCTCAATATATGAAATTCTTGCTAATGGTGAGCTTCCAATATTAATCACAAATCTCTCTCGATAATTTGTAATATATTCTATAGATCTAGGAATTTTTCATTTTTGCTCAACCCCGAGATCTATAGAATGCACTAAACCTGAGATGGCCTTAGACACCACACAAAGCTCATGAGTATGTCTAGTCAATGAAGAATTGCGTTGTTTCACTTAGGTATAGTCTATTACTCTCTTCTCATGTCTTGTAATAGACCACAAATCGAATTTATGGCGATCAATCACAAATAAGCATCAAACACAAAGTGAAACAATAAGCAAATAGCATTTTATATAAGAACCAAAAGAAAGTTCAATTAGTAATTACAAAATTCATGTGTAATCCTCCTCCAAAACCCTAGACTAAGAAACTAGAACATAATGAGGGAAAAAATAGAGTAGAGTAAATCAAAAGAATGGATAAAGTAGGAGAAAATCTAAAATTATGATGTCTTCAATTCTTGTCCTTCCTCCTCTCCTTTTTCAAGCCTTTAAGAACTCTTCTCTCTATATAAAAACGTCCTCCCCTTTCTAAATTAAGGCTTTTTCCTTTTATAGTCCCGAGGATGCCTTTTATGGAAGGCACAAACTCCCATGGGCCTTGAGCAAATCATTGGGTCTCCGCTCACATCGTGACATGCGAGTGCTTACGTCACGATGTGAGGATGCATGTTGCTTTGTTACACATGCCACGTTGCGACATGGAGGTCTTCTTCATCAGCGGTAGCACCTTGACGTCGCGATGTGGAGGCTTAAAATTCTGGGCATCAACACATTGCAACGCAGAGGCTTAAAATTCTGGGCATTAACACATTGCAACGTGGAGGGTCCACGTCGCAACGTGAGGTCAATAAGCTTCACAATTTCCCCCTTTTTGTCTCTTTTTGCCTCCAACAACCTCATTTCTTCATAAAGCCTCCATTTATAGCCTACAATTCACAAGGGAACCAAAATTAAGTAAAAATGCTTATTAAGATTACTAAAACTGATTAAAAACAACTAAAATACCGAGAATGGAATGAGTATATTTAATACCAATCACTGCCATCCCGGATTGTATGTGTTTGAGTATGAGTTATGATGTTATAGATTGTAGTTACCCACATACTAAACTTGCCCCATAGATACATAAGGATTCCAAACTTGACATTCCACCCCTTGATGCGGATCATAAACTAGTTGCTTACTTTGTAGTTGTTGAGTGAGAAGAGCCATTTAGGCTGCTAAATTATTGAGAGCATCCATTATGAATCATACTCATACAAAACAAAAACAAAAAGACACCAAAGAAAAATAGAAAAGAGAAAATAAGGCAAGAATAAAAGAAATAAAATAAGAATAAACTATATCCAAAGTAGAATCAACCTATTTCGAATCAATATTAATAGAAAAACATAATTCCCAGCAACTCCATCAAAAACTTGTTGTGAGATTTTATACATGCAAGTACACGTGTTGTGAATAAGTAATAGAGTGATTAGTAGAGTGTCGAACCCATGAGGATAGTGCTATTAAGTACAAATTCTAATATAGCCTTAACTCTATTTGCATGGATAAAAATTATGTTTGGACTCAAAATACAAAAACTAAATATGCAATTGAAAACCCTAAATCATCAACAAAGACTCAAGACTCAATAAAGAAAACCTAGGGTTTCGATTTCACTTAACCGATCCCAATGGAGGGGTTCAATTTAGTCCAATGAAATTTAAGTTCTCATATTGATGGTAGATTTATCAAAGGTAATTGGTAATCTTTCTCAAGCATCAACAATCTTCAAAACTAGTTATCGCATATCTGCCTCAAACCCTACATTATAAGAATGCCTTAAGCCCAAAAATCCATAAACCATAGATGAATTCATAAATATTTCAATTCTATGACAATCATTTGGCATTTCAGTCATGGTCTAACTCAATAATCTCTTCTCAATCTCATATGGAATCACAAATCATGCAAATAGTGGCCAACTACTCACAAGCAATAAGGAAAGAATGAAATACTCAGTATATAAGAGTTTTTACATCAAAAGATTACAAACAAAACATTAATCCATTGTTTAGGGTTAGGTTCATCAAAACCCTAGAAAAATAACCTAAAAAATCCAAGAAGAAAGAAAACAAAACAAAGAGAAGAAACTCGGAATGAAGATGAATCTTCATCGTCTCTGTGATCTCGCGTCGAAGTGTGCCTCCAAGAACTGTCTTCAATCTCGAAAACTCCTCTCTAGGAGCCCTAGAGTGTTTCCACCCCAAAGGAATCTCTCCCATTCCTCTCCTCCTAAGGGCTTATTTATAGGAGCCAAAACATAATTTAGGGGCATTATTGTCTTCTCATAGGGTCACATACCCTTTACAAACCGATATTAGGTCTTCAAAATAGAAAGAAATTGCAATTCTTCCTTATTTGGGTTGATTTCATGGTTTTCACATTGCCTAGGGAGTGAATGCAAAATTTTCTCATTCACTTTAAGTGACTGCAAAATCCAGTAGAGGAAAACTGACTACAGTGCGAAATTTTCGCACTCACTAGGGGTGACTGCCAAATTCTCACATTCACTATGAGTGTACCAAATTTTTTTATTTTGTCCTTTTTGCTTTCTTTTTTTTTTATTTATCCAAATTCGCTTTTTGATACCCCAAAGCTTACCTAATCAATAAAATAAGAAATTCAATTAATAAACACTCATAATAATATTCAAAACATCAAAATGGCATGCAAAACATGAAGATAATATGCGTAGAAAATCTACTCACTTGAGCATCCACTAAAGAACCAGAAGATTCTTTTGTCCAATATATTCATGTGTTGCTTGCTCACTAGGTAAGTTGAGAATTAAACAATCCTTGAGCAAAGTCACATCTAAGTCACCAGTCTTTTTATAAAGAATACATTGGGACATATGTAGACCTATCCACCAGAGCTTTTCGTTATTTTATGATCTTAGTAGATGCCTCTACTATGGTCACATGTTTGTCTCATTTTGACATGAAATATTGCTTTTGCTAGAATCCTTGCACGAATGATCAAATTACGAGCACGATTTCCTAATTATGCAATCAAGACAATCATACTTGATAATGCCGATGAGTTTACCTCACAAACCTTTAATTACCTCACACTCTTTGGTTGTGCAACGCATGTAGCAATTACACCTGCACAATACACTAAAATGGGTCCCTAATGAAGACTTGGGATTTATGTAGGTTTTGATTCTCCATCTATCATAAGATATCTTGAACCCTTAATAGGAGAAGTTTTTATGGTCCATTTTGCATATTATCATTTTAATGAGAACGTATTCCTACTATTAGGGGGGAAAAGTCAATTCCTTAAGAACGACGAGAAATTACTTGGAATGTATCTACAATGTCTCATTTTGATCCTCGTACAAATCAATGTAAAATAGAAGTTCAAAGGATCATTCATTTGTAAAACCTTACAAACCAATTACCAAATGTCTTCATTGATAAAAAGAGAGTGACAAAGTCTCATATCTCAACTTCAAATGTTCCAGCACGAATTGATGTCCCTAAAGGACAATTACCAAATAAGTCTAAAATACGCTTGAAGCATGGGAGACTTATTAGCTCAAAAGTCATAACTCCCTGGAAGAGGAGAACACAAAGAAAAATTAGAGGCCTTGAAGAGGCAAATATAAAGTTAAAGGCCTCTAAAGAGGCATATCGAACAAAAGGCCCCTATATAGGCACGTAGTAAACAAGAAGCCCCTAAATAGGGATACAATGAACAAGCACTCTTAAAGATGTTTGAAATAAAGAAATAACCCCTAAAGAAGCACATGTACTTGAAAATTATGAGATCTCAATTAATTATGTGCACAAGGGAGATAAATAGGATCAAAATAATATAATTGTCAATAATGCATTTCCTTCCCAAGTGGCCTTAGACATCATAAGAAATGAAAAAGATCCCGAACTAAAAAATGTGGAAAAATGTCGACATAGAAATGATTGGTCAAAATGGAAAAAAGCAATGTAGGCAAAGTTAAACTCATTAATGAAACAAGAAGTTTTTGGACCTATTGTCCAAACACCTAAAGGCGTAAAGCTTGCTAGGTACAAATGGGTATTTGTATAAAAGCACAAAGAAAATAATAAGATCATAAGCTATAAAGCGTGATTAGTAGCATAAGGTTTCTCATAAAGACCTGGTATTGACTACGAATAAACATACTTCCTAGTCAAGGACGTAATAACTTTTCGTTTTTTAATAAACTTGACAATCTCTAAAGGACTTGATATATGTTTCATGGATATTATCACAACATATCTATATGGATATTGACATATATATGAAAATCCTTGAAGGATTTGACTTGTTTGAAGAAAATAGTACAAAGCCTCGTAGTATGAGCTCAATCAAATTACAAGATCTCTATATGGATTAAAGCAATCCAGATGCATGTGGTATAATCACTTTAACGAGTATATATGAAGGGAATGTGAATAACCCTATATGCCCATGCATTTTTATCAATAAATCAGTAACAGAATTTGCAATTATTGATGTATAAGTTGATGATTTAAATCTTGTTGGAACTCTTGAAGAGCTCAAAAGAACAACCTAGTATTTGAAAAAAGAATTTGAGATGAACGATCACAGAAAAACAAAATTTTGTCTCGGCTTGTGGATTGAGCATTTTCCTATTATAATTTTGGTTCACCAATCAACAAATACTAAGAAAATCTTAAAGCACTTTATATGAATAAAGCACACCCTTTAAGTTCTCCAATGGTTGTTTGATCACTTGACGTGAAAAATGACTTATTTCGCCCTTAAGAAAAGGATGAAGAGTTACTTGGTCCTACAGTACCATATCTTAGTTCCATTTGTGTACTTATGTATCTTGCTAATTGTACTTGCCTAGATATTTCTTTTCATGTTAGTTTATTAGTCAGATACAATTTTGCTTCAACCCGAAAACGTTGGAATGGTATCAAACATAGATTAGGCTACCTCCAAGGAACAACTAATATGAGTTTATTTTACTCTAAGGAATCAAAGAAACAATTGCTTGCATATGCTAATGTAGGATACCTTTTAGATCCACATAAAGTCATGTCACAAATAGGGTATGAATTTAATTGCAATGAAACTACTCTTACATGGAGATATCTTAAGTAAATAATGATGTTCACATCATGCAATCATTCAGAAATTCTAGCAATTTATGAAGCAAATCGTGAATGTAAATGGTATATGGCTAAGATAAATGATTTAACATATCCGGGAATCATATGAACTCTCCCTTATAAAAACACCTAACAACATTATTCGAAGATAATGTTGCATGTATTCCACAAATTAAAAGAGATTATATTAAAATAGGGATAACTAAACACATTTCAACAAAGTTATTTTATACACATGAACTCTAGAAGAGTTGCGAAATTGATGTTAAATAAATACGCTCAAGCAATAATCTAACATATTTATTCATGAATTCATTGTCAACCTCAACATTAAAAAAGCTAATACACAAGATTAGAATACGCTAATTGAAGGACCTTGACATGAGGGGGAGTATGCTTATGACATAATGCTAGTGTATTGTACTTTTTTTCCTTTGTCCAAGTTTTGATCCATTAGGTTTTATTAGCAAGGTTTTTAATGAGTCAGTCCTAAAAAACTTAGAGCAACTTGAAGAATTATAAGAATATTGTATTCTTTTTCCTTCACTAGGTTTTCCCATAGGCTTTGTTAGGCATGAAACGTGTGTATGAAAATGTGAATGCCTAATTATGCGCAATCGTGTACAAGTAATAAAGAGTAAGTAAGAGTATCGTCCCACAAGGATTGGCCTATCAAGTACCGGTTCTAATTTAGATTTAACTCTATTTGAATGGATGAAAGAAGGATTGAAAATCAAAATATAAAATCAAGCATGCAAATAGTAATTAACCTACAACATCAACAAAAACTCAAGACTCAAAGAAAGAAAATCTAAAACATCCTAAAAACCCTAGGGCATGGAATTCACCAAATCAATCCTATATGAATCTCCTAACTCAATCAATCAATGTTTTTTTCCTATGTTGATGATGATTTTCTCTAATTTAATTACTGATCTTTCTCAAGCATCAATAACACATCCCAAAAGACAAGCTAACTATATCTATGTGATAACTGTGAATCTTTGGAACTCATTAAGATTAAGAAATCATAAAACCACACTTGATATCATGAATATCTCTATCCCATGACAATCAAATGACATTTCATTCATGATCTAACTCAATAATCACTTCTCAGTCTCATATTGAATAAAAAATCAGGCGAATAGTGGCCAACTACTCACAAGAATTAAGAGAGAAATGAAATACTGAACTTAGATGTGAAAATAAAACATCAATCCATTGAAACTAACAGAGTTCATACATTCATGTCTTGGCTACATCTTAGCCCTAGCAAAATAAAATAAAACATCTCAAGAAAGAAAGAAAACACAAAGATAAAGAGTGATATAGAGAAGTAGATAAGTAAGCTATATGTGGGGATGAATCCTCTTATCTTCTTCAATCTTCCTGTTCTTCTTCTTCAATCTAGGGCTCCCAAGTGTTCTTCCTCCCAAGAGACTTACCCTAGGGTGTTTCCTCCCAAGGGAACTTGTTTTCTAAGACCCTATAAGTCCTCGAATTCGGGATAAAAAATGGGATAAAAATCAGCAAATCAGCATGTTGGGCCCCTACTCCATGCAAGTGCATGGGATTTCATGTAGCTGCGTGGTAAAGGAATGTCATAGGACATGTTCTACCACATAGGTGTGTGATATTTCACGTAGCTGCGTGGCAGAGGAATGTCATGGTACATGTTCTGCCACGTAGGAGCGTGAAATCCACGCAAAAGTGTGGCAACATGCCTCCCTGCTTTGGCCTCTCTTGCTCTTTACTTCCCAAAGTCATATCTTGATCATTTGAACTCCGAATTTGGTAAAATTGAGCTTTGTAGAAAGCTTGTGAAGTTTAGAATTCATATATAGCAAGAGGAGAGCCATGGGGGATCATGATACAGACAAAAAAAATCAAAATACTTGTTGCATGCTGCATGTTGAGTTTGCTGATTTTTTTTACTTTTTCTCTCTGATTTCACTTGTACGCATCCAATGGTTGGCCTAATCATAAAGATGAACATTTAGAGCATTAGAACACTTATTTATATCATAAAAACAACCAAATAACACACAAAACATGGAGATAAAATGAAGACAAAAGACACTATTAGCTTTATATCGTGAATGGACATATTCTTAATGATTTCATTATTCAAGCAAAGACTACAGAATTTAAGGGTTACATGTGATGAATGATCACATTGATTATGTAATGAATGATGACCGTTATGAAGCTATTTTATGAGACTTAATTCATGCAATTTTGTATGAACTTCATTCATGAAGTTTATGCACCTATTGATTCGATGAGCCTATAAAAGGCTTCTAACCTTTTGTATTTGAAGTGTCCCAATGAGAGAAATCTTTTCAACTTTCTCTCATTTTTCAGTTTCTCTCTCTCTCTCTATCTCTATCTCCATCTCTCTGTTGCTCCTTCTCAAGTCTCTTTTAATTCTCAATTATTTATTCTCTTCTCTTCCTTCTCTCTTTTGATATATATAAACAAAGAGGAAAATATACTTCACTTTAAAGCTTGCATTTTATAACGTATTTCACAATAATTTTTAATTATTCTTCATAATTGTAAAGTTATTATTTTTTACACAATCATAAAACAAGGGTAAAAGCTAAAAACAATTGAAAATATGTTTTCTAAAATTGAGATGTGTTTGATGGTATTAGAAATCCTATTAAAACTTTCATATTTTCTATTCCTTCCGATATAGCGTGTTTTCATTTATCTTTAATCATTAAATTAGATATTTATCATGAAAACATAATGTAACATTAATCAAACTATAGGAAAGTTGCCTCAAGGGTGGTCTTCTTTATACAATGTGTTACATACTATCCTTACATGAGTCCTTAGATGCACCCCATTCTAGAGCTTTATAATAGTCTACGGACTTGTCTACGACATGTTTTCTAATCTATTCTATTTTATTTATTTTTTTGAAAGAAACCAAAACTTTCATAGAAGTGGAAATTAATTGGATGCCAAATATTGTATTTACACTATCAAATTTTAAAATTAAAAACTAAAAGATATCATAAAACTACAAATAACTAAAACATGTTAAAATTTAATAAAACTAGGTTTTATGATGTTGAATAAAATATAATTTTTAAAAAAACAAATAAATTGGATTAGAGAAATTACAAATACAAGTTCCAATAATTTTAGTAAATTAAGAAAGAAAATACTGCCAAGAAAATTTTTTTTTTCTATAAATTTTTTTTTAATGGATTAAATGTGAATCTTAGTTACAAGATTAAAAAGTTTTACATTTTTTGGGTTAAACAAATTCAAATTCGGGTCCAAAAAATACTGCCCCAAAAATATCATCACCAACGACCATGATTCCACGAGAGGCCTTTGAGAATAAATGTTTCATTGTCACTTGAAGTCCAATAATATCTTTTCGGATATGCTTGTTTTAAAGTTTTATTTTAGATTTTTTTTGTTTGAAAATTAGATATTAAAAATATTAACTTTGGTTTGAATTTGATTAACATTTTTATATCAATTTTTTATTAAGATTTGAAGGAAAAATATAAGCCCATTTAGACATCAAATAAGCATCTTGAATGCTTTTAAAATGCACTTCTTAAATATATATATATATATATATATATATATATATATATATATATATAGCATATAGCAAAGTATATATATATATATATATATATATATATATAGTTCAAAATTTTATATTAAAAGGAAGGAAATAAATTTGAGGAAACATCACAAAAATAATTACTAAATTTAAAATCAAAGTTTTGTCCTATTAAGTTGTTGCAATGATTTTCTCTCCAACCTAATTAATTATCATTTTCTTTTTTAATCCCAAAAAACCGAGAATTGATAGTGTAAGTAAAGGAAAAGGAACGTAAATATTCATTACAAAAGAAGAAGAAAGAGGATGGGAAATGAGGAAAATGGCTCGATTCTGATGATCCTTTTTTTTTAATCGAACCGGGTCGGGAGCGCAGTGGGTCGCCGGGCCTGACCCGGATTGCCGGAGGGTTGGGATGCGTTGGATCGCTTTCAGTCGGGGCATTTGACCACCGCAATATCGATCTCGCAAACCTTGGTCGTAGCACTCTCGCAAAACAAAGATGAAGGATCGGGCGAGGGCTTCGCCCGGTGTCGCTCCGATGCCTAAGTCGCCGAGGGAAAGGAGAGACTGCTTAGACTGCTTAGTATTAGCCTATGTATTTGCGTACCTTTCACCGATGGGGTGACCGTGTATTTATAGTAGATGTTCTCCTAATTTGATGGTAATTAAGATTTATTCCCATTGGATGGGATATTTCTTATTATAATCCGTATCGGATTTGGTATAGGATATAGTAAGAGTAGTTTATTTGGGATAATCTTCCTTCCTTATTGGGGGATCCGATTTGATGTTGATCTAATATTGTCCTTTCTTCCTTATTGGTGAGATTTGGTTGACTCTATGGAATACTAATATATTATTAGGGACTATTCTATTTTCTGTACCTGTGGGAGATTTCCATGGTGGCCTCGGGGCCAAGCGGTTGGACCCTCTCTTCTCGGGCCGGCCCCAAAAGGCCGGAATGTCGGCGCAAAAGGCTCAAATGCCCTCATTGGGCGCACCTCTCCTCGATTCAACAAGTACCTTCGTGCTTCGCCGGCTCTTTCGGGTCGGCGCTGCGCTTTGCGAGCCTTATTAAACCCTATCGCTGGTTCCCCGTACTCTTGTGTACCTGCACGTGGGCAAGGGTCAACGCTTGCATTGGGTGCAATTTCCATATGTCTGCCGTGGCCGGATTAGTTAGCTTAGTCGCCGGCCATTGTCTTTGTGATAATGATGACTCTTCGGTTTTCGCGCTTATTTCTTCCCTTCCTTTCGCTTTCCTTTGCTTTCGCTTAATATCCTCCGCCTGCGGTGCCATTGTTCTAGGACCTTTTATTTGCCTTTAGCGAGTTCGGATTTCCTTCTCTCTTAGTCTTCTGTCTGAGCCTTTTTGTGCAGTCTATCTCGTTGTCTTTCGGGTCCACTCAAGGCCTTGGTTTCTTTTGATTTCTTTTCGCGATAAGACGAAAGGCTTTGGGGCTGGCTGGAATTCTTGTTTTCATTATCCACTTTCGTCATGGGTCCGGGTCGTTCTTCCTCTCTCTCGCAGAGACGATGGTGATTCTGCTTAGTTCTAGACGAACCTGGTGGTGCTCCAACCGCTTGGTCGTTCGAGGTGCTCCGAGGTGCCTCCTTCCCTTGGACAAGGGCAAGGGAAAGTGAACCTGATTAACACCCTAGGGTCTCGAATATCTCGAGATCCGTCGCTTAGCATGCTTTAACCGTGGATTCCAGCAGGTCGGGTCCTTCATATGGGGGCCATCTTTGCCGTATCGCACGCCCCTCCCTTCGGCGTTTCGGTGGTCCCCGACGTTTTGACCTCTTATGTGGTCCCCGTGCCTAGAGGTGTGTTTCTTCGAAGTGGCCACGATAACTGCCGCTCTCTCCGCACCCCCCTTCATAAAAGGGGCTTTGCAGCATTTCAATGCGTGTCCCGCTTCGTCACGCCCACGGTTGGGGTATTTTGCTACCCGCTAGTTTCTTTAGGGACAGGACTTATGGTTCCTAGCATAGCCCCGGTTTCTTTCACCTTTTTAGCCCGAAGGAGACATCCGAGGGCTTTCTTTATTTTTCTAGCGGCTCCAAAGGTTCTCCTGCGATCTCTCCGATCTCCCTCCTCCCAATAGCCGTGGAAGGGACGCTATTTTTTTCTCGCCAAGGGCCAGACCGAATATGATCCTCGACAAAGCGATGACACCATGCTCCGGCTTGACCACCCCGGAATCTTCGTGTGGAGTGTTTATTTTGTTTTTCGTCATAACTGCGGCCGTTTATCGGGCATTCCCGACTCTCGAGACCGCTCACATGCTTTTCTCAGTTTCTCGCATTGATCTTAGCTGCCAAGATCAAATGGGCCAGAAGGCCGGGCGTTACCGGTGTCCTCCTCGCCCCATGTCGAACCGGACGTCGATGTTCCCTACCCTTCGAAGTTCGAGGTCCACTCGTTCTGCTGCTCTGAGATCTTCACCTCATTCTACAATGAAAGTTCCTCCCGTTGGGCCCTCTGCTGCCAAACCCACTAGGGGAACCGCCGCCCGCCAGATGGTGTTCGAAGCCCCTGAGCGTGCCGGTGTACCCGCACTCGCAAGAAAGACCGGCCGGCTTTGGTCAAAGTTCCAAAGTCGGGGTATCTTCATCCTCTCCGCCCGCTCGTGTTCAGGAACCGGAGCGAGAGCATTTGCCCCTGGTTCAGGCTCCTATAGTTTTGAGTTCGCGGTCCCATTCTGGGTCTGCTGCAGGGGCGGAAGGTCCCTCGGGTGGGGCAATTGAGCAACCATTGATGGTCGCGCTTCATCAATCACCGACTGAAAAAGAAGGTTAGATCGCCTTCTCAAAGGGTGGAAAAGGCGAGGCGAACAGAGCCGGAATCCACAACTGGTGGTGACGAGGACTCTTTACTTCACAACGTCGAACTTGCGGCAGGAGCGGTTTCGTCCATTCTCAAGGACTCTGACCTTAAGAAGTCGGTTGCGCTGCCCGTTGATGAGGCTCTGGCCCTATCTCTTCAGGGGGTCGCCTCCGTAAGTTTCCGCACCTTGTCATATTTGATTCATTTTTAGCCGGGTTTCTCGATCCCCGCGATCGTGATGTTGATTCTGGCGCCGGGTGTGCGTATACCATTCAAGGGCTCGCCAGAAGGCCAACCAAACGGGCCATGTCAAAGCGCCCGAAAGATATAAGGCGAGGGTGGCTTCTCATCCGGAAGCGGCCAGCCGCGAGGTCGTGCAACGTATGACCGAGGAAGCAAAGAGCTCAACCGATTTGGAAACATACCATCGCCGCAAGATGTGCTCTGCCAAGGGTAAAGGGAAGACGAGGCCCGAAACAGCCTTGGAGGGCAGCTTGAAGGCGAAGCTCAGAGGCTCGAATGACTCGAGGGTTGTGCAAACGCACTTGACGGCGAGGGACGGATCATAGCCGCCAGCATGAACTTCGGGATGGTTGGGATGAGCTTAACATCCTCGAGGCGAGCTTCGCGGAGTCTCGGGAACAACCGTGGCTCGATCAAAGACGACCAAGGCGGATAAGACCCATCGTTGCTGGAAGAGGCTCATCAGCGAGACCAACGCGCGCCAGCCTGGGACGCTCCGACCGAGGAGTGTCACTGCCGCGGTGGGGATCTTCATCGCAAATTACTTCGTGGCTCACGATCTAAGTTATCGGGAAGACCGAGGGCCGAGGCTGCCTAATCAATGGACTGCGGCTTGCCTTCGTAAGAAGGTCGCCAATGCTCATCCCTGCCAGATTTCAACATCGACTCCCAATATTTAGGAGAGGAAGGGTCCTTCTTCGATTATTGAGAACCTCGTACTCCCGTCGGTCCACTCCCTCTTCACCATCCGCCTCTTCTTTTTCCTCGATCTTCCGTGTTCTTCGTCGCCTCGACGCCGACTTTTTACACTTTTCTCTTCTTTTTTTTTTTTTTTTTTTTTGTTGGGCCTGGGACCCAAGATATATGTAACTTTTCTTCAATGAACATTAATTATTTCATCTTACTTCTTTCGCCTCTGTTTGTGCTCTTCGCGTTGTTCTGCTTGATTTGACTTTACTTCTTGTCTGCATGGTCTGGATTAAGCGCCTGAGTTGTGATGTTGAGCTCCTTAAATTGGTCCGCTGAGGCTCCTGGGCTTTCAAGCCTTATGGGTTGAATAGCCTGAGCTGAACTGAATCCTTAGGCTGCACAGGCCTGTGGCCGAGCGGATGAATTCGTCGGCGAGTCGTCGGGATCCGTCGACCGAAGCCGCTCAGCCGACCGACTCCTCGTCGCATGGTTCGCGGGCCGGATGAACTCGCCAAAGTGAGCCGCCAATTCGCCGGGCCGAAAGGTTCGAAAGCCGGACCAGCCCCCTAGCGCTAGCTCGTAGAATGGTCGAGCTCGTCAACGTGAGCTATCGCTCGCCGATGACTTCGGCGAGTCGAATCAATTCTTTAGCCGCTGCGGGCTCAGGCCGAATGGATGAACTTGTCGTGGCGGGCTATCGCTCGCCGATGACTTTCTCGCTGAACCGCCGACGGGCTCGCTTATGTTATATTTGGCAGCTCGCCCATGCGAACCGCCGAGGAGCTCGCTTCATGTGAATTGCCGGGAAGAGCTCGTTTATGTGAACTGCCAACGTGATTCGCTGCGTGAAGCCGTTTGGCGCGTAATAGTTGGGCGTAGCCGCCATAACTGCCGGCGAAGCCGTCTACGCAACCGCCGCGAGGAGCCGTTTATGTGAACTCGCTAACGGAATCGCCGCGAAAGCCGTTTACGCGGAACTCGCCAACGTGAATCGCATACCGCTCTCTCGCAGGAATTGCCGGGAAGAGCCGCCTTATGTGAACTTCTGTCAACGGAACTCTGGTAGAGCTTAATCTTATGTGAACTCGCCAACGCGGAACCGCCGGGCGTAGCTCGCTCTATGAAGGCTTCGGGAAAGCAGCCGTTTACGCTAACTCGCCAACGCTAACCGCCGGGTCTCCAGGCGCTGCGGGTCGAGTGGCGATGTGTGGGGGCCAGCCGACTCGACCCTCGCGTAGCGCGTGACTCGCGGCAGTAGACGAACTCGCCGCGAGTCGCTGGGCTCGCGCCGTGCGGGTCGAGTGGCGATAGTTGAGCTGATCCGACTCGTGTGGGCCGCGGACTGCCCGTAGTAGACGCACCCCGGCCGAAAGGAAGCCGCCGTCAGCGCCAGGGTCGAGTGGCGATGTAGCTCGAGCGCCGGTCTCGACCGTAGCGTGACCCGTCCGCAGTAGACCTAACTCGCTCGCAGCAGCCGCCGGGCTCCGTGCGCCGCGGGCCGAGCATGTAGCCCGAGCCGACCGATTCGCAGCCGCGACCGCCCGTAGCTAGGATGAAACTGGCCGAGTGAGCCGCCGGGCTCGAAGCGCCAGGGTCGAGCGGCGATGTAGCCTCGAAATGACGGACTCCTCGTGCATGCGGACTCGTCCATAGTAGATGAACTCGCCGAGTGAGCCATTGGCTCGGGCGCTGTACGAAGCCGGGCGACAAACTCGAGTCGATCCGACTCTCGTAGCGTGGACCTCGTGCAAAGTAGACGAACTCGTCAGAGTAAGCTGCTGGGCTCCGAGCGTTGTGGCCGAGTGGCGATGTAGCCCGAGCCGGTTCGACTGTAACGGACTCCGCCCAGAGTAGACAAACTCGCCGAGTGCGAGATGCCGGGCTCCGGGCGCCGGGCCGGCGGCGATGTACTCGAGCCGGGTCTCGACCGCGGGGGCCGCGGACTCGGCCCGTGAGTAGACGAACCGCCGAGTGAGCCGCCGTCTCCGCCGCGGGGCCGAAAGTGGCGATAGCTCGAGCCGACCCGGACCAAAATATGGACCCGTCCCGCAGTAGATGAACTCGCCGAGTGAGCCGGCCGTCTCGAGCGCCGTGCGGGCCGAAAGCGGCGATGTAACTTGAGCCGATCCACTCGTAGCGTGGACCTGGTCCAAAGGTAAACGAACTCATCGCAGTGAGCCGCCGGGCTCCGGCGCCGTGGCCGAAAGGGCGATGTGTACCGAGTCGGGTCCGACTCCTGCAATGCGGGCTCCCCGGGTCCGCAGTAGACTAACCGCTAACGAGCCGCCGGGTTCGGTGATGGTCGTCGACTTCGACATTTTCTTAGAAAGGCAGCCTTTAATACCGGGATTATGGAGAATTCGGGAACGTCGCGCGACTCGGGTGCTTTGGCTTTTTATAAACGGCGGCTTTTATCACGTGGAGTTTATACTTTTAATATTCGCTTCTTCTCGTGCGTAACTAAAATCGGGCGATGATGAAGCCGCCGGTCTCATCGCCTCGCCGGGATCCTCCCGAAGATTTCCCGGTTCGCCCGCTAGACTTCGCCGTGGGAGTTATGCTTCTTCCAGTCTCCCTTTATGAGAGTCGATGTTACCTCAGCTCGTGCTGTGAACGCGCCCGGGAGGGCTGCCTTTCGCGTCAGCCTTCTCCATTTCGTTTCTTCTTTCTTTTCCTTTTTCCTTTCTCCTTCTCCTTCTTTTTCATCTTTTCTTCCACATCTCATTCTCCCCTTTTTTGTTTCTTCTTCATAAACTCCTTCCATCCCTTTTTTCTTCTTCTCTTCTTCCACATCTGCTTTCTCCCCTCTTCGCACAAACTTTTCCATCCCTTTTCTTTCTCCCTCTTTCCACCCTTTCCCTCGTACCTTTATTTCCATCTGCTTTTCCTTTTCTTCCTGAAGTTTTTTTTTTTTTTTTTTTTTGAGGGAACTGCTTGTACTAAGTGCTTCCAAGATGTAATCGATGACACCACTGATTGTAACTGAATGTAATCTGATTGGAATAAAGAAAGATTTTTCCTTTTATGTCTATGAGTTTTCTCATTTTATTGCATGCAGTTTTTCTGAGCATTATATGTCTGAGTCAAGTTATGACGTCTTAATAAAATGACCGCTGAACGGTTGAATCATTAATTGAAAATCGATAAATCTCCATTTAAGATTACAAACAAGGCTCCATCGATAAAAACGTTTAAGGTGTTCCGCTCCGTGCGTGTCAAAATTCTTTCCCTCCTCGCTTGGAGCTCGTAATTGCTCGGTCTAACGACGCAAGATATGATGTAGGGGCCTTCCCGCCAAATTCAATTTCCCATGTGCCGGATTCTTCCTCGCCGGGCAACAACTTTTTAAGACCGCATCACCCGGCATGTGCTCGGGTTTGACTTTTTGGTTGTGGTACCGCCTTCCTTTGGTAGTCTTCTGGGTATTTTAGTACTTGCTCGCATTTTTCGCCTAAGAGATCCAAATTTCTAAACGGAGAGTTTCACACAGGCTCCACCGCCGCCAACTCGATCCGGGGACTTTAATCCGATCTCTGACAAGGGCTACCGCTTCGCTGTCGGGGCTAGGGCGAATGGAGCTTTCTGGTTGTTGACTTCGTGTCGTCCTCGTAGGCCCATAGCACTTCTGGGAGGTATTCTACCTTACTTTCCTTAAGATTCCACTTGGTCTTTAATGCGGCCTTAAGGGTCTCTCGATATGGTGACTCGCCCCGTCCATTAGATTGTGGATGTGCCGGGACTTAGTAATAATTTAATTCCGAGTCACAGATAAATCTCTACCCTGGCGTTGTCAAATTGCTTTCCGTTGTCTGATACCAGGGCTCTTGGGATACCGAACCTGCATATGATGGCTCACCATACAAAATTGCGTATCTTCTGTTTGGTGATTGTAGCCAAAGGCTCGACCTCCGCCCATTTGGTGAAGTAATCTATTGCGATGATGATGAACTTACATTGGCCCTTTCCAAGTAGTAGAGGCCCCAGTATGTCAAGACCCCATTGTTGGAAGGGCCAGGGGCTTGTGATTGATGTCAAGGGCTCTGATGGGAGGCGTGAGATCTTGGCTTGCTCTTGGCAAATCTTGCATTTTTTGACTAGGTCGGTTGCGTCTTTTAGTATTGTAGGCCAGTAGTATCCTTGTCTCAAGACCTTTCCAGCCAGTGCTCGAGCACCGATATGATTTCCGCATATACCTTCATGTACCTCCCTTAGCACGTATTCGATGTTTTTCCCGATAGATGGCGATAGAGTGAAGAATCCGCTTGTATAAAGCTTCCCCTTATGATTAGTGAACCCGCGCACCTCGCCCTTATTTTAGCTACTTCTTTCTCGGGTCGCCGTAGACGGTCTGTCTATTATATAATCCCGTATGGGATCCATCCACCCCGGCCGTACCGACTGGCTAATCTCCACGTCGTTAGATCACTGTAGTGGCTCGCTGTGCATTCCGACGGGTGTCGACCCACCGAGGTCTTCCCGTGAGGTCAAGTGCTAACTTTGCCAAGGCGTCGACTGAGTTTTCTCGTTTCTCCTAGGGACATAAGTCTCGACCTCGAACCGACATGAATTTTTTTAATAAATCTCGTACCTTTTGGAGATATAAGATCATCCTCCCGCTTTTGGCTTCGTAGGTATCTTCTATCTGTCTTACTATCAGCTGGGAGTCACTACAGACTTCTAGTTGGTCAACTTCCAGTGAATGGGCGAGGTTGAGGCCTGCTATGACGGCCTCATACTCGGCCTCATTGTTGGAGGCTTGAAATCCGACCAGCAGCGCATCAACATCTACAGCTCCTCCCAGCTCTGACCCTGTTCCCACCCTCTGCATTTATTCATCCGCAGCTTCCCGATGGGAGGTCGCTCATTATTTGAGCGTCGCCAGATTCTCGTAGTGAATTCCATGACTAAGTCGGCTGCTAAGACCTCGCCCCTTATTGCGCTGGCCAGATTCGATGTCGAACTCGGCGAGCTCTACGGCCCATTTCCACGCCTTCGGGAGGTTTCCTGGCCAGGTAACAATTCGTTTCATCGGGTACTCGTTTGGAACCCTATGGTATGAGCCCGGGAAGTAGGGCTGAGTTTCCGAGCCGCGGCTACCAAGGCCAAAAAAATTAGTTTCTCCATCCTCGATACCTCCTCCGCTCCTCTCAGTGCCCCGCCGGCCGCAGAACCTGCACGCACTGCTCCTATTCCCCGACGAGGACAAATATTAGCTGAGAAGTCTGATACGGCTAAGTATAGAGTAAGGAGCTCTCCTTCAATAGGACTTACTAGGATGGGAGGAGAGCTCAGATATGCTTTCAAAGCCGAAAATGCTTCCTCACACTTTGCATCCCATTGAAATGCCTTCTTCAGAACTTGGAAGAAAGGCTGGCATTTGTCGCTGGGTTATGATACGGTAATCGGCGTTTAAGGCGCGAATCCTTCCCGTTAGGCGCTGAACTTCCTTTATACTTGATGGCGAAGGCATGTCGGTTAACACTTTATCTTATCCGATTTGCTTCACCTCTGGTTGACTATGAAACCCGTAGAACTTCCGTCGATATCCAACACTTCGCCGATTCAAGCCATGTTGTAGTTTCTCAAGGTCTGAAACGCTTCGGATAGATGAGCTATGTGGAGCTCAGATATCATCTATATATACTTCCATAGTTGTGCCTATCTGCTTCTAGAACATCCGATTCACTAACCTCTGATACGTGGCTCCTGCGTTCTTGAGCCCGAACGGCATTACACGATAACAATAGGTTCCTTGCGCTGTGACGAACGAGGTCTTTTCTTGGTCGCCTGGGTGCATACTGATCTGGTTGTAGCCGGAGAAGGCATCCATAAAGCTGAGAAGTTCATGTCCGAAGAAGGGTATCACGATGAGGTCGATTCGCGGGCGAGGGAAACCGTCTTTTTCGCATGCTTTGTTGATGTCAATGGTCGACAGCAGGCCTTCGCCATCAGCCGTCAAGGCTTTTTGACGAGTACTACATTGGCAACCACTGTGATGTTCGACCTCCCCGACGCTCCCGCCGAGGGAGTTTGTCGACTTCCCTCGCCGATGGCTTTTGATCCCAGAGCGGCTCCTCTTTGTTTGATTGGCTTCAAGGATGGTCGAATGCTCGCTTCCGTGAGTGATTACTGTAGGATCGATTCCTCCCATATCCGCCTGCTTCCACGCCAAGACGTCTTTGTTTTGTTTTAAAAAATGGATAAGGGGGTTTGAGGTCTTTCGATAACTTCGATCCGATATAAAGTGAGACGCCCGGTCGTCGTCCACACACGGGTTCCGGCCACGGCTCGGTCGGTGATCACCTCGTCACGCATGTCGAGCTCATTCAGGTATATGTTGTCAACCGTTTTTTGTTTCATGGAAGCTGAGTAGCATTCCCTGGCCACCCGTTAGTCTCCTCGAACCATTCCCAATTCAAGCACGCAGGGAACTTGATCATCAAGCGGTACGCGGAGGGGATGGCTTTTATTGCATTGGAGGGTATCCCCTCAAGAACACGTTAGGCAGGCGTCTCACGACGAGGAATCTTGTTGTGGTCGTCGCCTGACATGGAGGATCTCCCAAGGTGAGTACTAGTTGTATTGAGCCTAGAGGTAATACCTTTTCCCCAGAGAATCCCCGCAGATGAGCGTTGACGGGCTCTAGTCTCTCCCTTCCGATGCCCATTTTATCGAAGGCTGACGCGGCATGATCCGCGAACCCCGTCACCAGACCCGATGAACGGTTTTGTTGGCCACCACTGCGCGAACTACCAGTGGATCGTCATGAGGGTGTTGGCACCCCTCCAGATCCAAGTCAGAGAATGTGATTGACGTGTCGAGTCGCGGGTAGCTTAGGACACCGCTTGTATTTCCGCACTCCGCTCGCTCGATGCCGCTGTGAGGTGGGCCTCCGTGCCGAACCAGATTCCCCCCTCCTCCGCAAATCCTCCCGAGATGACCCGCTTTCACCCGCGGGTTGCTCGTGCCGAGTCGTCGTCGCCGAGGTGGTGGTTGGCCGGACCAGGCCTGGCTCTCGAGCCCACTTTTCGCGGATATGAAGCTACCAAGGTATTCGCACAGATAAGTACTCTCTATTTCTCGAAGCTGTATGCAATCGTCCGTGGCGGTGTCCGTAGTCCCTATGAACTCGCAATATTTCGGAAGGTTCTTGCTGCGAGGTCTCGACTTCATTTGGAGTTGGCCATCTCGTGAACCGTTTCGTTGCACTCGCCAGGACCCGTGGATACCGGTACCGCCGGGGGTGAAGCGCGCAATAACGCCGCCGTTTCTCTGGACATGCAGGGACCCACGATCTTCGAGGCTACCACGCCGGGACCGCTTCCATTCTTCTTTCGAGACGCTTCATGGTCGCCGTTTTCAGCTTCGCCCCGCCGCTTGTCCGCCCCGCTTTTGGCGGGTGGAGGAGTTTCTTTGGATACGAGGCTTTTCACCGCACATACCGCTTTGGCGAGCACCTCGCCATGCTGTTGTGATTCGGAGATGGAAAAACACGATCTTTCAAGTGCACGTTCCAAGCCAACACGAATGCAAGGATCGCAACTTTCATCAGACACCACTTTAGGGACTCCTGCATTGGAATCGCGGGACATAAGACCTCGCTTTCTTGCAAGCCCGCTGATAGTCGCAAATGATAATCGGGGCTTTCGCACGTCCCGGCCCCAACTAAGTGAGACGACGCAATGGATAACTCCCGAATGGAGGAGATTGATGACGGTGGGAGTCTATTGAACCATGCCAAGGTCGGGCCTGTGGTGATAGCCAAGTTCCCGCACGCACCGATCTTGACACCATGCGCTCATTTGGTTTTTTTGTGTTGAGATGATCAATCCGATCCCCGGTGCCATCGAACGCTTCCACTTGTGGCATTCTAAACTTGGCTGGAAAGGGGAAGTGGAGCACTCTACGTAGGGCTTAATTCGCTTGTCAGATCAAAGTATCCATGTCGAGTGCGCCCTCTTACTACCTCCCTTACACCTACCGAGCTCTTGCCGGAGGCCCAACCCCGTTCCCATGATCGCTCTCCCCGCCCAGCCGAGGGTGGCGCAGCTTCTGCTCCCGATGCTCTCCAAGTGTTGCTTCGTTGCCTTCCCCTCCGTGGCTGTGGTTCTGCGCCCCGCTCTGGTGATTCTCTGCCAGCTTTTAGCCCTTTGGGAGCACCTATGTCAGGTCGCCCTTTCAGCCGGGAATGTCATGACCTTCCCGGGAGTTTGTCGCGCTCTCAAGGTCGTCGACTGGCTCCCGCGAGTTGTTCCTAACTCTTTGTCGGACGCTGATTAGCGAGGCCAGTGCTTCCACTTCATCCGTGTCAAGCCCGCATTGTTTCTAACACGCCGGAGGCTCTGATGTTCTGCCAGCTCTAAGTGGATCTTTGCATCCTTGAGGATGCGTCATCTCATTCAGAAACCTCCGTGTTGATATCATCGGGCATCAGAAATCGCATTTATAAAGGAACTGCTGCTCCCACGTATCACGCCAACCGTGATGATGCTTTTTTTTTTTAACCTAAACTGGCCGAGCGTGCAGGGTCTTCGCCGGACCCGACAGCCGGAGGGTCGGGATGCGTGCTTTTGGATCGCTTAGGTCAAGTATGACCGCCGAATACCATTCGCAAACCTTGGTCGTAGCACTCCTCCGCAAAACACAAGCAAGGATCGAAGCCGCCTCAGGTCGTCCATGCCTAAATCGCTTTTCTTAAGGGAAATGAGAGATCGCTTAGACCGCTAGTATTGGCTCATGGTTTATGCATCTTTCAATCGGACAGGCCGACCGGGCAGATGAGTAAGAGGGACAAGCCCACTCGATGGTAATTAGGATTCATTCTCATTGATGAGATATTTCTTTATTATAACCGTGACGGATTTTTGTATAGGATATAGTAAGAGTAGTTTATTTGGGATAATCTTCCTTCCTTATTGGGGGATCCGATTTGATGCTGATCTAATATTGTCCTTCTTTCCTTATTGGTGAGATTTGGCTGGACTTACTGAATAATATATTATTAGGGACTATTCTATTTTCTCGCATCCTGCGGGAGACTTCCCATGTACGCCCTCGCCAAACCGGTCGACCTCTCTTCCGGGCCGTCCCAAAAGGCTGGGAATGCCGGGCGCAAAAGGCCTAAATGCCATTGGGCAGACCTCCCTTGGGATTCAACAAGGCCTTCGTGCTACCGCCTCTTTCTTGCCTGCGAAGCTTGCAAGCCTTATTTTTCAAACCCTATCAGATTTAATTCTTAACAACCCCATATAAAAATATATTGAGTTTTGGTCATCACCACCCAACTAATACTCCCATAGAAAAAATTACAAATTGATGGGAGAAAGCACAAAGCTGCATGTGTGTAAAGAAGAAAGAAACAAAGTATGGGCGTTACCCATTAAAAAACATACATGTTCATCAACTTCTGTTTCTCTCTTGTCTCGACTGTTACATACCCCTTTACTCACATGAATTGCGCCTCTCTCTCTCTCTCTCTATCTCTCTCTCTCTTACATCATTATAGTACTTTATTCTTATAGAAACATGAGTTCCCATGCACCCACCTCCCCCTTTATCACTTGAATTAAGCTTCAAAAATACATTATAAGAAAAAAAAAAAAAAAATTTTGAATTTGATTAGTGTGATAATGATTAAAAAATAAATCCATTAAAAAAAAATGTATATATATAACAAAAAGAAGACCTTACACAAAAATCTATATTTTTAATTTCGTATTTCTATCGTCGTCTTGTGCGGCTTGTGACTTGTGTCGTTTTAGTACGACCGTTTGATTTTTATCGTCTTATTACAACGATTTCATGTGGATGGGTGATTCAAACGGAAAAAGATATTCGATCAAATAGAGATATCAAATAAAATCATAATCGTCAATATGTTGTATAACTAAAGTCATATATATTTTAGTCATCATAGAATTATCAAATATATAGGCTTTAAACCGATTCATTGTGCTATTAACATAAATGCTATGTCAATTTGATTTGGTGTTTCTATTGAATTTATTGCTAAGTTGAATCAATAAAATTATTCTTATTTAAAAATATAAAAATAACAAAAAGAAGACCTATTTTGATGGCATACTTAATTTTTATTAACAAAATAAGAAAATTAGTCATTAAGTATATTTCTTTCTTTTACTGTGGATCTTTTTTATTTTATCATTTATTTAACATAAACTCATTTGTTCTAAATATTTTTCCTCTAAACTATAATATTTTTCAAGATCAAAATTAGAATCTTAAAAGATTTACAATCACAAATGGGTGTTCCTTTTTCAAGATAGGGATGCGATAGCATCTACTCAAAGATTTCCCTTGATTCCAATAATCAATCAACAACAGAGATAATCCATAAAGTAAGATTAATGGGATAATTACGTGCTAATTTGATCATAAAGCCCACCTAATATTACATAAAAATCAAATTAACGAACCTTGTATTATTTCCATCAAACACTTGTCATAAGTTGCATTGACCAACATGTGTTCTTTTCTCTTTTCCTATGCACTAAAATATCTTTCTTGATTTCTATTTTCAATTGTAAGAATTGCATTTTATTTTATCCATTCTAGGAATCTATATTTCTTGCAAGCTACCCTGACATGTACCACAATCTCCAAATTTCCCATCAAATCCAAAAAAGTAAACACAAATTCTGTCAATTAATCCAAAGAAATAATACAAACCTTACAGTGTGATTCAACTTTAATCTATTAATCCAAGAAGCAAGAGACAACCCTATCTAGGTTTCTAAAAATTGAAATATTCTTTACTTGATTGAATATTTTCTAACCCCTTTTTCTTCTTTTTTTTTTCACTCTAAAAACTTTTAAATTTGATTAAACTTGTACGTAACATACATGATCATCTGATCATACCCCTCAGTATCTCTTATTATGAATTAAAGAAAGGGAAGAAGCATGGAGGGATAAGTGTTATGAACATATGAAAATCATTGCATGCATGTGGAGAATATCATATGGGAGGATTTGGATGATGTCAGACATGATATTATGGGTTGGATCTATATTACTCATATGCAACTAAAGTTCTCAAAGTAATAGAAAAAGTAGAAAAGATGGAGTGTGAGGACAATGATAGAGTTAAAAAGCAGGAGGAAGAGAAGAAAAGTTGATAGATAAAATAATAATAGTAATATTAATAATAATAATAATTGAATCATGGATGAAAATGATATGAAGACATGGAAATGAGAAAAAAAAATTATATAAAATCTCTTTCAGCACATATTCCAATATAAATAAGAAGCAGGAATATGTGTGGTTTCATATCTGGATTCCATAATGCCCTTGAACTGATTCTCCACTATTTCTGTCTCATTCACAAGTTTGAGAAAGGTTTACTCCATTATTCCCACACAGAAAATTGGCCTAATCCTTTCTTTTCTTTTTCCTTTTTCTTTGTGTGTGTGTAATATATCTTTTCAAAGACTCTAATGAAGGATTGGCCCCCTTCTTAAATCTCCCTTTCACACAGATCTCTCCCTTTATAAGCTTCCAAGATCTCCTTTCCCATTCCTCAATTGAAGCAGCTCTTCAAACTAGACAAGGTCCTCTGCTTCTTCTCTATGTATGGAAGGATGTTGTCCTTTCTTTTCAAATATTCATACATATATATATTCAACCCATGTTCCTATGTTTATATCTCCCCTTGTTTTTCCATCTTTTTCCAAACGTTTTTGACATGAATTTCAGACAACCATTCCTGAAATCCAAGTCTTCAACCACAACAAATTCATTTTACTCATTCTATGATTCGGGTATTGTACCAAAACATCCAATTTTCTAACCATGTTCTTCTTGTTCTTATTTTGCAGAACTACTACACCAACAATGGCTACCAAAAAGTGGCAGAAAAGCTACTTTGACGTGTTGGGTCTGTGCTGTTCATCAGAGGTTCCTCTGATTGAGAAGATTCTGAAGCCTCTAGATGGTGTCAAAGAGATTTCAGTCATTGTCCCATCAAGAACTCTCATTGTTGTCCATGATAATCTCCTCATTTCCCAGATTCAAATTGGTAAAATTTCTAAAAGCTCGCTCTGCATAAAAACATGGATTTTTCTCATATCCCTACAAGTTTTTTCCCTCTTGATGGTGGAATACTAGCATATAGTACAAATATGATTGGTTTTATGTGCAAAATAATTCAATCTTCATGGAGTTTAATTACAAATGGGCCCTTTTCTTACTGAAATAGATCCCCCCCTGTGGGAGCATTTATGGTGGGGTGCTCTTCCGTCCCATCTTTCCATAAATGCCATGCATTACTCTTTGATTTGGAGACTCTTTATCACTGGACTCTTATCATACGACTCCATCAACAATCATGTTGCTTGCACAAAGAAAAGAAAGTCAAATTGATCAGAGCTGGTCCACTGTTTTTCTCTTCTTTTTCTTTTTCTTTTTCTTTTCTTTCCTTTTTCTTTCGTTTTCAGTGACTGATGAATTGGAATGACACTGTCCTGGTAATTGAAAGGCTACTCCCAACTTTCTTTCTTTTCAATGTTACCACCCATTGTAGTGATTGCTTTTTAACTTCTTAAAAGTTTGTTATTAACATCAGGAGACTTGAATTGATAACCATTATATAAACTCCAAAGCGTTAGACCAATTCATAATTTAACTTAATATTTATAATATCAATAAATGTCACTAATAAATCTTAAATTTTTTAAAAGCTTTTTTTAAGAGCTTTATTAGTGGAACATGATGATCAGCACATTCACTCAACCTCTTCCACTTTCCTTTATATTAAAGTTGGTCTTTTCCCATCCATTCTTACAACCCACTTCCACCTTTTTCTTTTAAATACCAGCCAAATTTTCTTCTTCAACCTTTTACCTTTCAATAAAGCTAATCTTCACTTTTCTACAAATCAATCCTGAAGCTTTTCTATTATTAGGATGAAAAAAAAAAAAAAAGAATGTTGAGGATTTTAAACTAACACCAAATGTGTAACTACTGTGCTGATTTTGTCTCAAAATAACAATCACTAAACTCTAAAATGATAGCAAAGAATTATAAAGAAGATAATTTGGAATGGCATGCATGTCTTTCATAAAAGTTTATTGAAGCTATTTATCACATAAAGATATGTATTATGGGTGTGATTGATTGCAGTTAAGGCACTAAACCAAGCAAGATTAGAGGCTAATGTTAGAGTATATGGTGAAGCTGCTTATCAGAAGAGATGGCCAAGCCCTTTTGCGATTGCTTCTGGTATCCTACTCTTACTATCATTTCTCAAATATGTCTATCAACCATTCCGGTGGCTCGCTCTTGGAGCAGTGGCTGCCGGCATCTTTCCCATCGCCTGGCGAGGGATAGCGGCCGTCAGGAACTTCACACTTGATATCAACATTCTTGTTCTCATAGCAGGTATTTACTAGATTTTTAATTTACAATTTTTCAGTTTTTCTTCTTCTAATAGTTCTTAGCTTCAAGAATGACTCCAATCAATTTACATCCATTCTTCATGGGAACATAAATCCAATGATGTCATTATCACTCAACTAAACGCTTGACAAGTTGTATCAACACTCAAAACTCATGATAAAGAAAAGTTCCCTATCATTTTCCACTTGGAGAGAAGACAAAAACTGAATATATATATATATATATATATATAGTTTTGACCTAATTTAGCCTTTAAAGTTGTTCGTAAACCCTTTCCATGATTAGACTCCTCACACATATCAGTAGTGTATACACGTGAGTTCTATCCCCTATTTAGTACATTTTTACCCCACTAGTGTTAGCTTTCTAAACCTAAGTTGGAAGAGTAAAGCCTTTTTATTTTTTTTAATTGATTGCCAAATTATTATATAAAATACTTGTTTAATAGGGTAAAGAATTTGAATCACATGTTTATTTTCTCAAGGACGAGGATAAAAACTATCCTCGGACTAAATTTTTTTAGATAAAGGGTTTTTAGCTTTACCTCCAAAGATAAAGTCATGGTAGGCAAATGAAAAACTCTACTTGCATGGTCTTTTTCCTTAAAATAGAAGAAAAAATACTGTTTTTTTTTTTTTCAAGCTCATAACTTTTTTTCATACAATATAGTAAATTGCATACATCGAAACTATAGAATGGAGGGTATTAAATGAAGCATTAAGTTAGGAGAGCAATCACTATCTGATCCGTATATTAAATTTGGAGTTAAATGGTTAACGTTTGAGAATTGAAGTGTCTTTTTTCTTGTCTATATATATATATATATATATATATATATATATATATATATAATAGAAGTCTATTTTAAAGCACAACATAGCCTCTAAATTGAAAGGTAAGAATGGAGAGTATTAAATGAAGCATTAAGGTTAGGAGAGCAATCACTATCTGATCCGCATATTAAATTTGGAATTAAAGGGTTAACGTTTGATAATTGAATTGTCTTTTTCTTGTCTATAAGTCTAACTCAATTAGTTAGTTAAATCATTTTCCATCCTTGTGCAGTTTTAAAAAAGTAAACAGGATAGGCGGGTTTAATGGGAATGAGAAATTCTCATACCTGTCCATTTAATTATAATTTTAATTTTTTATTATATTAAAATTGATATATTATAAATAAATAAGATATTATTGGCTGGGTAGGACTAAACAATACCAAACCCACCATACAAAAAACCCAATAACACCAATTCCATACCTGTCCCATTAACGACGAGACGAGAAACCAAAAAAATAGGCCTGTTATCCAAAAAAAAAAAGAATATATATATATATATATATATATAGATTGTGTGCCGAAATAAACTTGAACCAATGCCAACCAACTATCTATCAACTTAAAGCCTCAGATAATTGGTAATTTAAGTTGGTTTCAGGGCTAACTTGATAGATAAATAATGAGATTTATTTATGTACTATTAAATAAAAGAAAGGCCCAGATGCACTGTTGTATTTGACTGGTTGGATATTAATAAATTGTTCATGGAATTGTTGTTATCTCAATTGTTATGCATCTATCATGATTGACAGTGATAGGGACAATTGCTTTGAATGATTATTGGGAAGCTGGGTCCATTGTATTTCTCTTCACCATTGCAGAATGGCTTGAGTCAAGGGCTAGTCACAAGGTATTTATATTAACATAGCCATGATTATGAATACATTTGAATTGGTACATAAATATTTTTAATTTTTTTATAAAAAATTAAAGAACAGTTGGGTAAACTTAGTGATTTGACATCTCAGGCAACAGCAGTTATGTCATCGCTGATGAGAATAGCTCCACAAAATGCAGTGATAGCTGAAACTGGAGAAATTGTAGAAGCCAGCAGCGTCCTGGTTGACACAGTCATTGCTGTTAAGACTGGAGAAGTCATACCAATTGATGGAGTTGTAGTAGAAGGACAATGTGAGGTCGATGAGAAGAGCTTAACAGGAGAGTCATTTCCAGTGGCCAAACAAAAGGACTGCACTGTTTTGGCTGGCACCATAAATCTAAATGGTACCATCTCTCTCTCTCTCTCTCTCTCTCTCTCTCTATATATATATATATATATATATATATATCTCTCCATTAACACAAGGACCAACCAAGGAAGAGTTGTTTTTGTTGGAAAAAATGGGTTTGAGCATTAGGAATTAGCTATCTTCAGCCTAAAATTAAATTCGGCCTCATAAACTTTTCAGAAGGCTGGTCCATACGAACGTTGCTCTCCTCCATTTAAAAGACATTTAAGATTATCTATTAAGCTTCAGTTTAAACCATTGGGCCGAGCGACCAATCGCTTCTCCAGCATCACCACTCAAAACAGAACAAAAGCGCTAGTTCGCTGAAAGTCTGTCCCACATCTGATGTGAACAAAGACTTCAGAAAGGCAGATATATACACCTACCATAGCTAATTCAGCCCAAAGCAAGACCCCAGTTTCACAGAAGGGGGAACATTAGGCACTTTGCATAAACAAAACTGTTCCAACTTATTGCTTTAATTTTTATTCTGTTTTTCTGCAAACAGTTTCTCATAGACATACTGATATAGGTTCTGCAAACTGTTTTTCATTAAACGTTTTATTTGTTCGTCTCATCTGATCTGTTCGTTCTGTTATATTCAAGTATGACCTAACAGTTTTTTCTGATAATAAGCATCTTTCATTTGAGCAATTTCAGGTTACATCAGCCTGAAAACTACTGCCCTGGCAGAGGATTGTGTAGTGGCCAAGATGGCAAAGCTAGTAGAAGAAGCTCAAAACAAGAAGTCCAAAACCCAGAGGTTCATAGACAAATGTGCCAAGTTTTACACCCCAGGTCAGTCCTCAGTAGTACTAGTATATTTCCTAATAAAAATAGTAATTGGGAAAAAAAAAAATGGAATAACCAGTAGTGAACATTGATTCTCCAGCGGTAGTTTTAATATCGGCTGGGCTAGCTGGGATTCCTGCAGCGTTAAGGGTTCATAATCTAAGTCACTGGCTTCACCTATCGCTGGTTGTGCTGGTGAGTGCATGTCCATGTGCTCTGATTCTCTCAACGCCTGTTGCCACATTCTGTGCACTTTCGAAGGCTGCAGTGTCTGGGCTGCTCATCAAAGGTGGAGAGTATCTCGAAATTCTTGCTAGGATCAGAATCATGGCCTTCGACAAAACTGGAACACTTACAAGAGGTGAGTTTGTTGTAAAGGATTTCCACTCTCTTCGGGATGATGTTAGCTCCAACACACTTCTCTGCTGGTAAGAAACCAAACCCCCCCTCCTCCTGATAATTTCATGAAAGTTTGCAGTTATAATTGGAAACTAAGACAGGATGGAAAATTTTTGAAGGGTTTCGAGCATTGAGAGTAAGTCGAGTCATCCAATGGCAGCAGCTCTTTTTGATTATGGGTTGTCGCAATCTGTGGAGCCAAAGCCAGAAAATGTGCAGGAGTTTCAAAATTTCCCTGGGGAAGGAATCCATGGAAAGATTGATGGGAAAGACATTTATGTTGGGAACAGAAAAATCGCTCTTAGAGCTGGGTGTGAAACAGGTGAATTGGTTTCACATTACCCAATAGCAATGTGCAATCTTTTGATGCTGGTTTTCATTTCTTGGCAGTGGTTGAAATAGTTGTGTTTGAACTTTCAGTTCCAACCATAGGAGACGATGCGGAGGGAAAGACAATTGGTTATGTGTACTGTGATGCAACTCTAACTGGAATTTTTACCCTCTCCGACGCTTGTCGGACAGGGGTTGTGGAGGCTATTAAAGAGCTGAAGTCATTGGGAATTAAAACTGCTATGCTTACCGGAGATAGTCATGCATCAGCTATGCATGCACAAGATCAGGTGCACCTCTTGCCTGAAAAAAATCATCAAAATATTACTGTAAAATCCCGAAGTGATAAGCTAACAAGGCAGAAAAAAATGTATCTTATGTGCAGCTAGGGCATACTCTAGACGTTGTTCATGCAGAACTTTTACCTGAAGACAAGGCAAGAATCATAAGAGACTTCAAGAAGGAGGGAGCAACAGCCATGGTTGGTGATGGTGTAAATGATGCCCCTGCATTGGCCACAGCAGATATTGGCCTCTCAATGGGCATTTCAGGTTCAGCACTTGCAGCAGAGACAGGGCATGTGGTTCTTATGACAAATGATATCAGAAAAATACCCAAAGCTGTTCGGTTAGCAAGGAAAACCCACAGCAAAGTAGTTCAGAATGTCGTTTTATCAATCTCTACAAAGGCTGCGATCCTTGCTTTGGCCATTGCAGGTCACCCCCTTATTTGGGCTGCAGTTCTTGCTGATGTGGGTACATGCTTGCTAGTGATCTTCAACAGCATGCTACTTTTACAAGGAACACACCAACATGAGGGAAGAAGATGCTGCAAATCCTCTGCTGCGGCTGCGGACAAACATGGATGTAAAAGGAGTGGGAGGCAGAGCCACTCATCTCATAACCATAACCATAACCATAACCATCAGCATAGTTGTTCTAACAGCATTTCTCAAAAGATGTGTGAAACTCAGAAGTGTTCTTCCCAGAGGTGTGCTTCAAAGTGTCAGCCTGATCATTCCAGTTTGAGTTCTTGTGTGGATAATAAATGCATGGACTCAGACGAGAGGCATGATTGTTGCGGTGTAGGCAATGAAAGGCACCATGACATGCAGCATTGTGATCAGAGAAGTGGTTGCACTGCTACTACTCATCATGGTATGGAGGTGCACAACCACCATGGTTGTTCAGGGCATTCTTCACTGAGCTTGGGTGTGAAAGATGGAGCAAACCTGGTTGACAGGCTGAGTGATGGTAGAGATGACGGGTTCCATGTGTCCAAACACTGCAACCATGGAGCCCGTGACATGGCCAATCACAATACGGTTTCATGCAGTACAAGTAACAACCATCAACACCATTCTATTGCTTCTACAGACTCAACACAACAAATACCAAACCATGCCCATTGTGAAAAGATTCATTGCCTAAAAAACCATGTCCAAAATCATAGCAAAGACGAAGAAGTCGGACATGAAGTTGGTTCAGAGTGCAAGAACCATGGCATGACCACTAGTGTACCACTTCATGCATCTACTGATCTTGAATTGGGTATCGGCTTAGCAGAATCCACAGGTAAGCATGCCTGTACGAGTTTGGAGAAGAGAGAGGTGGGTGGATGTTGCAAGAGCTTTAGAAAGGAATGTTGTGGCAAGCATGGGCATTTTGGAGCTGGGTTTGCTGCAGGTTTATCGGAAATCATCACTGAGTAGATGTACAACTTCAGAGAAGGATAATATCTTCGCATGCTTAATTGCACTATCAACAGTTTAGGAAATTTTGTTGAAATGGCGATGGCATGAGTGAGAAACTTCAAGGAAAGATAGGATCTTTAGATGCTTGATTTTGCAAATCAATGGCTTAGAAGTTTTTGTTGAAAGGGCAATTGCATAAAGCAGAAACCACAATTAACATGAAGATGAGATAAGAAGTTTATTTCCTAATGACTGTTGAGTTCTCTTAGCATTTTGGTTTCACGCGATACAAACTGTTCATTGACAAGTGAGAGAAGGCCCGATAACTCAACGTATGTTGGAAGCACACTAAAAGCAATAACAGAAGCAAAGAGAAGTACCACACAGATACCAACATTTTTCATATCCAAACCTTCAAAATTAATTTCACCATAAAAACAGGTTAACCAAAAAGATAATTAAGGTGAGTGATAATATTATCAAAATGGAATGACAATGTTATGAAAAATACATATACAGGCAGATTATTCATAACATTTCTTCCCATTAATATGCCATTCATCAACTCTCCACAAAATTTTGAAGTACAGAATCTTTCTCCTTTTGGAGTGCCTATATGATCTTCAAACTTTCATACTAAATAATAAATAATAAATTTTACCTACTTGAGTAGCTTCTCTAATAAAATGATGTTTAATGATGATATGCCTTGTTCGGCTATGATAAACTGGATTCCCTGTTGTCCCTTTAGACTGATTAGCTGCCAAAAAACTCTCAGCACCTCCTTTGCACATCAACATAACTGCTGCCATCCACAACAACAAACCAGCTAAATTCCAGTCCAGAACCTTTGTTACTTCCAATTCCAAAGTCCAAAGCTCATAGAATATACTATAGAACCCATTTTTCTGCCCGGATTCTTTGCTAAAACAATTTATTTTGTTCTGCTGCAGTTAGGTAAAATAAATCGCAACAAAACTTTTATTCAAAAGTCCTATCTCCCTTCTTTCCTTCATCCTCTATTAGTTTTTTACTTCTAAGAAGTATAAATAGCCTACCAACTATAAATAGTGGTTTTACTCATCAAAAAAAAAAAAAAAAATCACTGGAGAAATAAAAGCATCATCATTTTTTTAATTCCTTCTCATTTATATGCCGAGAAGATTATAAGTCTTGAGGGTACATGTGCATATAATCCTCTCCTTTTGACAAGGCCCCCTGTTTGTTCAATAAATCTCCCTGTCTAGACACCTTATGTAAGGCAGTTTTCTTGTGTTTTAATAGAATTACATTGTAAATTTTTGTACTTCAGAATATTTGTCTATGAGGTCTTGAAAGATTTCTTACATATCATTTTGGAGATTCTGTCATCGTCTATAGGATTATTTAAACTGTATTGATTCTTAGGATGGGGAACAAATTCCTATCTAGGACTATAACCATCAGGTCCAAAGGAGCACTGGGTTGTTTTCCTTCTATAGGGCATCTTCTATGCTTCGCCCTGTCCACCAATTCTACCAAAACCGAAAAAATCAAAGGCACAATTGCTTTCATCTTTGAGAACATAGTAGTAGTCTTCTGAACTATGTCTCATGCATTAAGATAGAACATGAAATTGGTGAGGAAGAGACCCATTTCAAAATATTGCTGTCTGGTTACAGAGCTGCACCAGAATTCACTTTGGTTGGGAGGTCAAACTTATTGACATTCCTGGGTTTTCCTTCGTCCGCCATTTGAGGACTGTCATCCTGGAAAGCTATATAGGGATCCAATACACCAGCAGGGTTTGAGCAGATGGGATAACATATTACTTTGACATAGAGCCAAGGTGCTACTACACAGGGAGGGAACAGATAAATTGCAGAACATTTCCTCTCTTTCATGACCCATAAGAGGCAGACTAAGCGAAACAGGTTCTCATATCTTTATGTTGAGCAAAAAGAAGACATAATTAATCAGAAATTTGACAAAATTATCAATGAAAATGAATGTTGATACTTCTATACATCTATACTTCAATTATTGTTGGAAGGGATGCATTAAGTGTTTTCATCATTAATCTCAGAGGCAATGTATAAGAAATTCAGGTGTGGAAATGGAATGAAAGATTGTAGGGAATGGTACAATGAAGTTCCCTTAACAAACCAATCGACAAATATTTGTGTCAGTTTCCGACTCATTGACATTCCAAGATATTCACGGTATCTCAAACCAGGAATGCCAATCCAGAAAAACTAATAACACACAAATTTTCTCACAAAGGATACAGGTCAACAGTTAGAAGGCCAAATCAACAAACGAACAGGGCAAATAACAATAAGTGAGATAAGATTTATCTCTTTGAGTGTCAATGGTGCACTATGAAGAGAAAACAACTTATTAATTTGCACAGATAGCTTTTCGGAAAATGAAACCAAGATCTATACCTAAATCGTCTCATAACTCATCGACGGTCCTTTCAATCCACTGAAAAATCAGAATTTGGAAAAGGCAATACGAACATCAGAGTACAATCTACCATAGAAAATCAAATAAATTCTTATTAAACCTGAAAATTTTAAATTTCTTTGTTGACGACGAAACTGATTTCTATCATTTTGCTTGCAATAAACACATGGAGAACGATCTGCTTTACGAACTCGAAGAACATGTACCTGGGAGATTCCGAGCTCCGGTAGAAACCTCCGGCGACATTAACCCGACCAGTTAGGGTTCCGACACTCCAGAAGTAGAACTATGCCGAAGAAACTACGAGTGCATAGAAATGGAGGAAAGAGCAAGAGGCAGAACTCCTCAAAACTAAAGCGACGCCGTTCTATTTCTTTGTTTAGCAAAACGGCGACGTTCTGTTTCTCCCTTGATTGAGGAAGCCTTCCCCCTTTTTCATAATAATGGTTAATGTTTTAAAAATCCAATTAATTATTTAATCGAAAAAGTTATCGATTCACATTTTATTAGTCTAATCAATAATCACACTGTAGAAAATAATTATATAATGTATATATTATTAAAATTAAAATAATAAAATTTAATATATATATATATATATATGAAAATAAATTAAATTATATAACATTTATCTTTTATACTTTTTTTTTAAATATAAGTATAATATAATAATATTTTAAATTTTATAAAATAAAATACTTTTAATGTTTAAATATTTTTAAAACAAAGGTTTAGACCTAATATATTCCAAATAAATCAAAATTAATTATTTTATTCTAACTACTTTATATATATATATATATACTTAACTTTGTAGTGACAAAAGCATTGTCCAAGTGGGCCCATGCATTAAATGCTTAACTTTAGTTAAATGGTTGAGCTTCATGGGTGTTTGGACCCATCTCCTCATGACTCATAAATGATAAGGCCTGAATTATTCGGTTCCAACAAAACTGCCCGATTCAGGCGGTTCATTGATTTAACCGTCGGTTCAATTAACCTTTGATCCTAATTTCGAACCAAGTTGAAAAGTTTGACGGTCAAATCGGTTGAATTGATCGGTCTGATTTTTAAAATATTGGTGCCACTTAAAGACATTTGTTTTTTATTTAATATTGAATAGATTTTTTTTTCTCGCTAATATCAATAAGATAAGCTTAATTATTTTTAATATCAATAAATGAAAAGAATGCTAAGTTCTCTCATTTGATAAAAATGAGCGTTTCCTATTTTTAATATGACTTTTTCCTCGATAGAAGAAACAAAATGTTATGGCTTTTTTCTATTTAGATTTTTTTTTTGAAATTTCAGTATTAAATAATAAAAAAGTTTAAAAACAAACAGACTGAATGCTTAAAACTATATAGTTTTTTAGCAAAAAATCAAAAAATAAACAACACCTAAGAAACCACTTATATGGGTGGTGGGATGTAATTACATTGTTGTTCTGAATGAACCAAATTTTGCATTTGTTTTTTACTTAATATTGAATTTTTTTTTCTACTTAATATTAAATAGTATTAAGTTGTTTGTTTTGTTGGGCAAAGGACAATTATTTTCTTTCCGAATGAAGAACCAAATATTTTAGCTTTTTTCTATTTAGTTTTTTTTTTAAATTTCAACATTAAATAATGAAAAAGTTAAAAAATAAACCGACTGAATGCTGAAAAATATATAGCATTTTAACAAAGTTCAAAAATAAACACCTAAGAAACCTCTTTCTATAGCATGGATGTAATTACATTGTTGTTCTGAATGAACCAAATTTCTCTTCTTTTTTTTTTGTCAAAAAAAAGACCTCTTATTTGGGGTTGCAAATCAAATGATTATTTACAAAACATTGACATGATATTTTCATATCAATTATCATATTTTGATTCATGAATATCATAATATTGGTATTTTTTTTGTAAATAATGTTTCGATTTTTTCACCCCCATTCTTCTTTATTAAAAATGTATTTTCTTCCATAGAATCAGAAAATAAATTGAGAGAGGGTAAAAATATTAATGTAATCTGATGCTCATTTACAAATAATAATAAAATTAAAAAACAAATAAAATAAACTAACGTAAGCTTCTCAAATTTTCAATATTAATCAAGTCGTTAAAACAATAACATAATGTTATTTATGTGCACTCAATGTAAAATCTTAACGAATAAATCCAAAAATCCTAACATATAAATCTAAAAAGTACTAACGAATAAATCCAAAAATACAATTAAATAAATAACGAATAGTAATAAAATTCATCATTGAACTTGGACTTCCTAATTTGTTTAGGCCTAGATATGAGCCTACTTCATGCCTCATTATTTCCTCCCATTGAAAAGCAACTCGACCAAGAGCGAAATGAACAAGAAGAATCCAACAACGGCGATCCAAATGACGAAGATCATCCTCAGATTCAAGAGCATCATAATCAAGACGACTACGCTTATTTGACAAGAAACAATGAAAATCATAATCTCTGTGTTTCACAAACTCATCATCAAGCGTGAATATCCACCGCCTCCTTAAAATAATCAGAATGAAGATAATTCGCGCACCTTTGCTAGCTTCATACCGCGCATACTAGAAGGCAAATTATAAGGCTCAAAAGTGTCTCGATAAGGTAACAAATCCTCTACATTGAAAACATGTCTAATATCCATGTCATTAGGCAAATCAAGAAGATATGCATTAGATCCCAGTTTATGAATGATAGAATAAGGCTCATTAGCTTTTGCAAAAAAAATTTTTGAAAACGTTTTTGGAATTCTTTCAGGACAAATGCAAACCATGACATAGTCACAAACATTGAATTCCTTAGATCTACGATGCACATCAGCAACCAGTTTATACTCCTCATTACTTAGAGAAATCTTTCGCCTAATCTCAGCATATAAGTCGTGGATGTGTTTTGCAAAGTTTTCTGCAAGTTTAGACACACGCATGTGAGGTGGTAAAGGAACATCGACAATCGAATAATCAGATGGAACTTCTTTTGCCACTAATGCTAAACACATACCAGTCCCAATTCCCTCTCTCTCAAACTTCTTACATTTTAAAATATGCAATTTTTGTTTAAGAAGTTTAGAGATGTCGCGTTTACCATTCCAACCTTTAGGTTTTGCAAGTCTCAAAATAATGTTATTACACTTGTACTTAAATGAATAAATGTTATCTTTACCAAAATTGGTAACATTAAGATCATAAAGCCAAGGGCGACCTAAAAGAACATGGACAACATCCATGGGTAGCACCTCACAATAGATTTCATCCTTATAATCCCCCATTTGAATAGAGACTAGACACCTTTTGGAGCGACGCGCAGTGACATTATTCACCTGCCTACTTTAAAAGATTTTGATGTAGTTCTACTTTCAGTTTAATAATTTAACAAAGATCCTTAAACCACATTCATTGAACTACCCCCATCAATCACTAACTTACATTTCTTATCTCCACTCTATTGTGTGAAAAATATTAGTACGCTTTCAATTATCATTATCTATAGTTGTGGATAGCACACGTCTAATCACACCAACACATGCTTCAGCATCACAATTGTGATGAAGATCATCTTCATCACCAGAATAATCTAAAGGATCAACAATTTGGTCTTCCTCATCCTCCAAACTACTATGTTCAACATCTAATGCTAATGCACATTGGGGACAACGAGACGCAATATGACTCTTGTGATGACACTTATGACAGACAATCGATGAATTACTAGCCTTAGACTCAATAGGAGAAGCAATAGGAAGAGAGTTACACAAACTAAACTCTTTGCTCCTAATGTTATTAGGCATAGTATTACCGTCTGATGACATGGACTGACCTGTGTGTGCAAAAGAGGAGGGTCTATTGAACTTCTCGACTTCTAAGACTTTTTAGTATGCATCATCTACAGTGTGTGGAGCATACAATTTAACCATCCTCTGAATGTCGAACCTGAGACCATTAACAAAGCGAGTGCAGACAACAAATTGATCCTCAACATGGAACTGACTACACCTTAAGCCTAGCTTCCTCAATTTCACGTAATATCTACCACACTCCAAGAATCATTTGTTTTAGATTAATCATGTTGGAGAACAATTGACTCTTATATGATGGAGGAATGTACTTTTCTTGCAACTTTACTTTCATAACAGCCCATTAGGTGATGGGTGGTTCACCTAGATGAATCATGTCTTGCAACACATTCTGCTAGTACATTTTAGCTGAATTGGTTAATTTCATTTTAGTAAATCGAATGCGTTCACTATCAATCATTTCATACCAATCAAAATATTCTTCAATAGCAACTAACCAATTAGAGAAATCATTAGGATCCATCCTATCATCAAATTCAGATAATTCAACCTTAACTTTTTTTCAGGATGTCCCTTGAGGTCAGTTTCCAACTGCTTATCTCGTCTCACCCCAATTATCAATAACCCTAGACTGGTATCGCTGAGGACCGATATCTTCTCTTACTTGATTTAGTGGGTAATTTTGTATTGGTGGTTGGTAATTTAATGAGAAGTTGACATTAGTAGGTTGAAACCAATCACCTAGGTTGAACTGAAGGTCTCCTATAGTAGGTAGCCTTGTGTGAGGTTGAGCAACTAAATTACTACATAAGTTTATTTTACCTAGATTGTCATGCAAACCATTTGTGGATTCAGAAGGACTTGAACCCCTAATGTGTGGTGACCCAACGTGTGTTCTAACAGTTTTACCAACATATTCACTTATCTCATGTTTACCCATATGTTTTAAAAGCAAGTCCATTTTTTGATTTATTATATGAGTTTGTTGTTCGAGGGTAGATTGATGTTGAGTTAATTAACCACACATTGAATTTAAATTACTTATCGATGCAGTGACTGAATCAAATTGTGCTTTATTTGCATCATGGTGACGGGTAATACAAACTAGACTATCATTTAGATCTTGAGAGAAAGCTTGTAGTCTTAAGTCAAAATTATTAAGTCTCTTAGTTGGATCTTTTGTGTTAGGTGAAGAAGAAGATGCAATAATATCACTTTAGGTTGTTAACATGCTTAGATAGAATCTAAAATTTCACTAAGTAAGATATTTATAAACTATATGTTAAAGAAACAAACACAACCTTCGAGATTCAGCTCCCAGAGAAACCTTCTACATGTCAACCCACCGCTAGTGGTTCCAATGATCTCAAGATGTAAGACCAGAAAATTCCAAATTTCGAAAATGTCAAATGGTAATTTTCGGGTCAAAATCCGGAATTTTTCTAGATCTCTGATGATGAAACAGACTTCATCGTTAATCGCCTCACAAAATCTAATACCACGCCGACCCCCATCGAATTCTCGGTATTAGCCTACTTCATATTTTTCGAGCACCGGTCGTCGCAGTAAAACTACTGGCACATGCACGCGACAAAGCCACCCACTACATGCATCTACGCGTGACACATACTGCATGATTAGAGAGAAGATTTTAAAACTGATGGTGACAGTTCATGTGTCAAAAATCAAGAAAATACATAAGACGCGAATATTAAATGTTAATGAATGACAAAATAGCAATAAATGTTTCATCTTCTTCATTCGTGAGACAATTGGTTGGAACGGATATGTTTGGTAGTTGGGTTTTTGAATTTCAGAGAGAGAGTGTGCCTTCTCTAGATTTCAAGGACCGTTCTGACCGTCCGATCTCGACTGAGCAAGAAGAAAGCTGTTTCACGCAGCCGAGGCCACACGCGACACCGATTCTGGAGTTCGACAACTCCAAGAGGTAGGATCTTTCCCTAGCCATATTCTTTCTACTAAGTTCATATAAACCACGACGCATGCGCCGATTAATCGCTGCCGATCTCAAAACACTTCAACCGAATCGGCAAAACTTCATTGTTGCTACCGTGGAATGCTAACCTCGGCGGTTTCACTGCTCACAACAGTGACGATTTTGTAGCGCTGATCTTTATGACGCTGAAATAATCAAAATGAATTGGCTATGCTTGTTAATTAGCCCATGCGTGAGTTAATTTTGTGTTATTGATTGTGAATTTGCATAATATGATTTATGTGGATTAATTATGTTAGTATATACATGTTTTATATATATTAGCATGAGTTTGTCAGATTGGCATAATATTCCTATATGTATTTGGGTAATCTTGTGAATATTAGGAAGTCGAGCGCATTTATTACTTAAATCAAAGAAAAACTAAAAATGTTTGTGAAAGGAATTTCATGAAGATTCACAAGAATTGCCTTGAGAGTCAGTCTAATAGATCACTGAATGAGACCATGATCAAATGTTTATGTTATCCAAAGAATTCGCCTCGAGTGGTAGTCCAATATTTTATCGAAATCCCAGAGTAAGTTTTTCGAGAACAAAAGCTTTTGTTTTGAAAACTGGATATTTTACTGCATTCTGCATACAAATGAGTGAGTTGGTGAGACTCGACATGGATCTGCATGTGACATCTCTGAAGAGTTCACGAATCGTCTAGATACGATTGCTTTCATGACACGTACACTTAGGTGTGGTAACCCACGCAGAACACACGGCTTTGCTCACCCTATCAAGGGATCACTATTTCGCAGTACAGAGCGCATGCGAGCATCACGCCACTAGAGCCGCATTAGAAGAAAGCTCCAAGCGCGGCTGGGTATAATCTTGTATAACATGTATTAGAAATTGTACATTTTAATATATGTTGAATAAAGAGTAATTTATTAACTCTTGAACTATGGTAATGAGGTTGAGGTATTTTATGAGACATGCAAGGCCCAAGTGGCCAATTATTTTACTCGTGACGCGATCCAAATAATGACTATCAGATAATCGTTTGGGTGATAGTCAGGATAGTAGAACTCCCATACAAAGCCGTACTTCGCCCGATTTTTCATGAGCTGCACGAGTTACCCAACATCCACGAATATTCCGCAGATTGAGGGATTGTCAACGAACCCCCGGGTTTTGGGACGTCACACAAGAAGTAGAACTGTGCCGAAGAAACTATGAGTGCATAGAATTGGAGGAAAGAGCAAGAGGCAGAACTCCTCAAAACTAAAGCAACGTCGTTCTATTTCTTCATTTAGCAAAACAACGACGTTCTGTTTCTCCCTTGATTGGGGAAGCCTTTCCTCTTTCTCCGTTTCTTGCTTTCCATTATTAGCAACAATGTTAAATGTTTTAAAAATCGGATTGATCAATAAAACGGAAATAATTACATATTATTAAAATTAAAATAATAAAAAATTAATAGATATATATATATATATATATATATATATATATATATATATATATATATGGAAATAAATTAAATTATATAACATTTATCTTTTATACTTTTTTATTAAATATAAGTATAATTATAATAATATTTTAAATTTTATAAAATAAAATACTTTTAATGTTTAAATCTTTTTAAAACAAATGTTTATACTCTAATATATTCCAAATAAATCAAAATTCAATTATTTTATTCTAACTACTCTTTATATATATATATATATATATATATATATATATATATATATATATATACTAAGCTACAAGAAATGACACATTTAGTGTTTGCAATTAATTTCACAACAGTTATAGCCTTGTAGTTGTCATCTTAGCATGAGTTACAGAGTTCAATGCCACTCGATGTGATATTTTATTGATTTTAGTTCACTAATAGCAGTAATGGCAATCTCGCATCGGACAGCTACAAGAAAATTAAAGTCTTTATAAACAAACATCACAAGTGTAGTGATAAAAGCATTGTCCAGGTGGGCCCATGTTTTTAATGCTTAACTTTAGTTAAATGGTTGGGCTTCAAGGGTGTTTGGACCCATCTCCTCTTGACCCATAAATGATAAGGCTTGAATTGTTCTGTTCCAATAAAATCGCACGATGCACGGCGACCGTCGGCTCAATCAACTTCTCGAAGCCTTAATTCGAATCGTTTCGAAAGTTTGCCACGACGACGACGCATTGACCGATAGGGCCTAGTTTTCAAAATATTGGTGCCACCTAAGGCATTTGTTTTTTACGTCATATTGAATAGATTTTTTTTTCTGCTTAATATCAATAAGATAAGCTTATTCGCTTTTTAATATTTGATAATGGTTGATGCCATCTCTCCTCCTCGTCGCAAAGATGATATTTCATGTTTGGGACATGTTTTTTTCCCCGAATGTAAAACCAAATATTTTAAATTTTTTTCTATTCCTCGCATTTTTTTAATCAAATATTTTAGCTTTTTTCTATTCAAATTTTTTTTTAACCAAATATTTTGGCTTTTTTCTATTCAGATTTTTTTTTTAAATTTTAGCATTAAATAATAAAAAGCTTTAAAACAAATGTAATTTAACGCTGAAAACTATATAGCTTTTTAACAAAAAGCCAAAAAATAAACAACACCTAAGAAACCTCTTATATGGGTGATGGGATGTAATTACATTCTCTTATTTTGGGGTTGCAACTCAAATGATTATTTACAAAACATTAACATGATATTTTCATATCAATTATCATATTTTGATTCATGAATATCATAATATTGGTACTTTTTTTGTAAATAATGTTTCGATTTTTTCACCCCCATTCTTCTTTATTAAAAATGTATTTTCTTCCATAGAATCAGAAAATAAATTGAGAGAGGGTAAAAATATTAATGTAATCTTTCCTCCTAAATTGAATGATATGGCTTCAGACCATTACAGGAGCAGGTTTAATTTTTATTATAAATTCTATTTGAAAATAATAGCTTGGCATTGTTTTTCAAAATTATGTTTTATAGATATATTTTTCTAAAAAAAAATAAACCCCTAATATTATTTGTAATTACTCTTCATATCCTTCTTCCTATTTTTAAAATAGGCTTAAGAGTGAGGTAAAAGAATTAAAACATATTCTAAAATATGTACTGCGTTCTTCTCTCTCTCTCTCTTTTAATTCTCAAACATGTATTTTCTTTTTTTTTCCCCTCTGAAAAAATAGAAAATTGATGGGTAAGTTGAGAAAAGGGTAACGATATTATTTATTTTTCCTTCAAAGTTGAAGTATATAAATCATTATAGAAGTAGGTTTTACTTTTATCATAAATTCTTTTTGAAAATCATATGCTTGGGGATGTTTCCCATTTTTTAAAAAAATATATTTTTCTTAACAAAAATAATTTGCTAATATTATATTTTTCTGTAAAAAGTAAGTGTTAAAAGTTGTGATTGAATATAACTTGATTTTTATAGCTTTTTTTGTGACATTCCAAAACCTGGAGGGTCTGTTGACCAATCGTCAACCTACGGAAACTCGTGAATATCGAGTAACATGATACCACACTATTATATCCCATTTACAGGAACCCGTAGTGTTAGAAACTAAATGGCCACTTCGGGTCCATTTATTCATTTGAAACATGCAGGGTCATAATTTAAAAAGGTCTACAAGGATTTAATTACAACTCTCGTGCATAATAAAATTATAAGTTAGAACTAGATTGTTCCAAAATACTTTACAAAAAAAGGTTATTAAAATCCACATGTCGGCTTTCTTCACAATTATGCCCTTGAATGAGCATTGTCAATCGGTGTTTGTTTCGCACCTGAAATATTTTCCCTTATAAGATGAGTCATGCCTAGTAGAAAAACTTCCTACAGAGACTACTCTCCACCTAAGTGCACATGCAATGGTCATTTTCCACATTCACATCCCAAGTAAAAACATATGTCATTTCTACTATGGAATCCTACATACCATGACATAAAATTAGATGTGACTCAATCATGTACCATCCGAGTCATTACTGACTCCACTACTCAATGTGATGCTAATGAGTAATAAACCCCGAGTCACCAACTCCTACCACACACCACTATGTCCATGCGTTATAAATCCGTCATCGATGAATCACATCTAATGATCATTTTGAAAGAAAAAGTTATTTGTTCTTTAAACCAAAGCTTTGGGATGTCATATTTGAATGACCATTTCTTTTACAAAACCATGTGTCTTTTTATGGGTAGCGAATTTTCGAGATCTCACCGCAGGCTTCGTATGTCTTCTTACACTTTCACGGGCTTTCACCGCTGGAAACGTATCAACCACATATATCGGGTCTTTCACCTCGAGGGGATATCTATCCCTCCTTGATATTACCCAACACATATTTTCATTTCTATGTATGCAACCGTGCGACCCGTTGGACACCATCCAATAGTACCGAGTCCACTAATCAATCACCAAACATTGTGTTGATTCATATCATGCACGCACACCCATGTCATGTGATGTGTCACTTCCTCTCTTTGTATAGACTTGACACATGGCACTTATCATGCCATGTGTCACTCACATGGCATGTGTCATATGCCATGAGTCACTACTCACATTTAGCCACCACCTCATCCTCCTCATGCATGCCTCCAACCATGACACTTGGTCCTCATTATGCCAAGTGTCATCATGCTATGTGTCACATGGCATGTGTCATCATGCAATGTGTCACCCGACCTCTGTTGTCTCGAAAAATACAAAATCCCGACAATCTTGAAATTCAATGAAATTTGTTTGGGTAACTAGATTTCGCGACACGAATCCAACGGTGTTGTCCGTTTCATCATCATAGATCTAGGAAATTTTTAGGTTTTCAACCTGTATTGTAGCGATAATTTATCGTTTTGCTATTTTTTAGAAATATTCAATTTTTCTTGGGTTTTACATATTTTTTACAACAAAACACTTTTAGCTATGATGAAAGTTAAAAGGTCACTATTGAATACACCATAACTTTTATAGAATTTTAAAAAGTTGTAATTCAATATTCCTTAGACTTTGTAATTATTCCATAAAAGTCATTAATTCTCTTAATATGATACACCCCTTAGTTATTATTAGGGGTGGTCATGGTTAAGTTAATCAAACTGTGCCAAAAAAAAAAAAAAACCAATCATTAGTTTTTAGTTTGTTATTTATGTAAACCAAAAACTTAATCATTAATACGGTTAATCAAATCTTCGATTAACCATAAATTGGTTTTTTGTTACCTTGGATCTTGATTAATGCTTAACTGTGACGCCCCAAATCCGGAATCAAGACAACCGCCAACCCATGGAATCTCAAGGATTTCGGTGACCCAATACCACACTATTGTGTCTCATTTATCGGGATCTATATTTTCACAAAAATCAGGCAGAGTCTCATCTGTTCGGGGAGCTCTACCTAACATGCAACCTATATAACAGTATAATTATAACCCATCCATGGTCTTAACAGAAGTAGTATTAATCCCATAGGGTCCATCTATCCATATCCCCAATATACATCCCTTTACCGGGACCATTTCATTCACATTTAAATCTAAAATATGAAAATAAACGCTTTAATTACACTCTCAGAAACTGGGATCATGGCCTTCTTACCATAATTACATACCCAACTATTTGGACAATAGTACCAAAATAATTTAGTTACAATTATTTTAGACATAATACTTTTTACAAAGGAAATATCAAGGCCACACATCGACCTCCTTCCTAATCACGGCCTCGTTAGAGCTTCGTCTCCCTGTATACCCCATGTACCTGAAAGGGGGTCCCACGATGGGGTGAGCAATGCCCAATAAAAAAATTCTCCTACAAGGGCTACTCCCCGCCTAAATGCATACATGCAATGTCAACCATGAAAATGTCTAATCACATTCCATATGAATAATGCAATCCTATATGGAATATTACGTGTTATGCATGAGATGAGACTCCTCATGCCCACAACCCGAATCCCGACTGATTCCCTCACACCTGCAACGCTAAGTGTGAAAAACCAGTCATTGGTGTTTCACCCAATGACTTAAACCATTGGACAACCCTCCAATTTTAATTTATCAAATCCTATGTGTTTTTCATGGGCCACGTCTTTTTCGAGGTCACATTAAGTAGATCATCATGCCTTCGATCGACGCTTACGCTTTCACCAAGCGATGATCATGTTTAATTGCATATAAATTCAGCTCACCCCGGGGATTCACCCCATTCATACGCCCAAACACACATAATTTATATTTATTATTGTTTTATACCACCGTGAGTCTCGATTTTGGATGTGGTCCCATTTTCGAGCTCACCACACATTCACCAAGAATGATGAATAACACTACCATGCACCCACACCCGACTCGACGCAATGTGACCGTGCATATGAAATGCAATAATGCAATTTCATGCGATGTCATGCTACATGCACAATAAGAGTTATATGCAACATTTATAAATTTTGGATAATTATATTTTCTACATATAATTTTTATTTATCAAAATTTCCATGTTAATTCAAACAAGTATATATAACCATGATTTTAATTACACACATCTTATTTATTTTTCCAACAATAACACACAAAATGGCCCAAATCTTGAACCCACATAAACAGGGCACCTCTTAGTCCCTTCACGACCATGAACAATTTTTGGTTCCATTCATCAACAAATTTCAGTGATACTGAAAAATTCAACAAAACCCGAAGACATTAATCCCAGGATTAAAACCAAACCTGAACCCAGTTCAGGACTGCTCGAAAATAGTTCCGAAAATCATGTCCGAACTGTCCGCAAACAATCCCGAAAATTTAGCCTTGATTGTCCGAAAACAGCCTAAAATTAAGTCCGACTATCCAAAACAAATCAAAAATTCGGGCCCGATTGTTCGAAAATAGTCCTAAAATTCAACCCTTGACTGGTCCAAAACAATTCCCATAAATTTACACTTAGTCCTAAGATTTTGGATTGAAATTACTGCAGATCTCACTTGCCTCAAAGAGTCTTGCCATAAATGGCCTTTAGCTAGTTATTCAAAGTAGAAAAATTCCCTACCTTATAGAGTTTGACGAAACTCAAGATTTTGGTACCCACGTGTAGATCTCGATGCATGGACCGACTTAGCCTTTTGCTCCGACGAAAACCTATGGTTCGACATCGAATCTTGTAGAGAAGCTAAAACGCCTCTCTCATCCCTCTGTCACCTACTACTTCCTTGCCTTTGACTTCCTTTTTTTTTTTTTTTATCATTTTTCTTTCCTTTTTTTTTATTAAAAAAAAAAATTTAGATACATGACTCACATTGCGCCATATGTCCATCTCTCATTCAGGTCCATTTCTTCCCCGAAACAATTTATTTCTTTTCTGTTCAATTTATTTTAAATGAACTTAGCTCAAGCCATTTCCCGACTTCCGAGATTTTTGTAAAAATCTCGTCTTTGGAGTCACTGGCGACTTGTCACTCAAAAAATCGTAAAAATATTCTGACTGCCTCAGAAATTGACGAAACTTTTCTGGATTACTGGATTTTGCGAGACGAATCCAACGACGCAGTTCGTTTCGTCATCCGAGATCTAGAGAATTTTATTGGGTTCCCTAAGCCATTCTGGTAATTTAATATTATTATTATTATAATTTTGCCATTTTTGAAAATTTCTAATGTTCTCGGGTTTTACATTCTTCCCCCCTTAAAAGAATTTCGTCCCCGAAATTCACACACACTAGCACACATAAACACATGCATATGCAATAGTTATTCTAGTTCCAATATTGGGATTTCTAATATTGGGATTTAACGACATTCATCCACAATTAGGAGCGATAGGTGTTTCTGATCGTGCCTCGCTGCTCCTGGGCTGCCTCCTCCACTCTCTTCGTTGCCACAACACTTCACAACAGACGGCTCACGCAAAACCCGATCCCTGCCATTCATGATACACCGGCCCCTCCTTGGCTGGGTCCCATCTCAGATAAATAATAATCCTTCCAAATCCACTACATGAGTTGGATCTGGAGTATACTTCCGGAGCATGGAGACGTAAAATACCTCATGAACACTTGATAAACTAGGTGGTAGCGCTAACCGTTACACAACTGTGCCCACCCTCTCGAGTATCTCGAAGGGCCCAATATACCTTGACACTAGCTTCCCTCGCTTGCCGAATCTAATCACTTCTCTCTTAGGCATCACTTTTAAGAAGACGTGATCACCCACCTCAAACTCTAGAGGTTGACGCCGTCTGTTGGCTTAGCTCTTCTGCTGGCTCTGAGCCGTAAGAAGACGCTTCTGTATCAAACCCACCTTCTCAGAGGTGTCTCTAATCAAGTTCAGACCAGTGATGGAACTCTCTCCCATCTCTGTCTAACAAATCGGGAATCGACATGGCCTACCATATAAAGCCTCATAGGGTGCCATCTGTATACTCACTTGATAACTGTTGTTGTAGGCGAATTCCACTAAGGGCAAGTGTTGTTCCCAACTACCCTTAAGATCCAAGACACATGCTCATAGCATGTCCTCTAAAACTTGTATGGTCATCTCTGATTGATCATCTGTCTGCAGATGAAACGCAATGTCTTCGTCAACTATTTCCCCATAGCCTTTGGATACTCTTCCAAAGTAAATGTAAACCTGATCCCCGTCTATCACGACAGACCGATGCACTCATGTAGCCTAATAATCACGAATATACACGAGTGCACTCAAGGTGAAGGTCATCCGCACTGCTAGAAAGTGTGCCAACTTAGTGAGCTGGTCCACTATAACCCATATCGAATCATGTCTCTATTGTGTCCGGTGGGCAAGCAGCGTCACAAATCCATCGATAAAGCCCCCAATTTCCACCGCTATCTCTAAAGGCGAGGTACTTCGCCGGATTCTCGAGCTCACCTTTACTTACCGACACTGGTTAATCGTCGAACAAAATCCCCAACGTGTCGCCCATCCCGCTTCCGCATCAAGCACAAGATCACTGTGACATCTTCTTGCCACCGCCACTGGATGCACAACAAAACGAGAGCAAGGAACTCCCGAGACCTCCTTCAAATTAGTCGATAAACGCTTGCAACCCGCCCCTCATACCTCGGAAGACTACCATATGTGTGGATGGTCCAACCTTCGTGACTTGTACCTGACTGTACCCGATCCATGATGGACGATATCTCTGGCCCCGCCTTGGGGGACCCCCAATCACTCCCTCAAGCCAAGAGAGACAAAGATAGCCACCAGACTCCAAAAAGTGCCTCATGAGCCCGATCACTATATCAGCCTAAATCAATCTATAGTCTCGAGCATCTCGCAGCCTCCCGAAACTGGGCCACTCAGCCGCACTCCCCTGGGTGGACTCCGACCGAGCGATCACCCATCACATTTGCCTTACTAGGAGCAGGCAATGCAAGCAGAAGTCATAGTCCTCCAACACTTCATCATCCATCTATTGCCTCATATCAGGTCCCGTTGTGTGAAAAAATATACTCAGACTTCAGGGTCTAAAACACTTCGAATCGAAGCCACCATACAAATACGGGTGCCAAATCTTTAAAGCCAAGACTATGACCTCCTAACTCAGTCATGTAGGGTAATGAGGTTCATGATCTTTGAATGCTCCTGAATCATATCATAAAACCCTTCCTCCGATTTAATCAAGATATGATCCTGATCCCACCCTAATATAGTATCATGTTGATATCGCACAACCTCCGGTCTCTCGTCCTTCGATGACTGGGACACCAGAGGTCATGTTAAAGCCCTTCTTTCTACCCTGGGAATTCGCCTTCACTACAAATCAATCCCACTCACAACTTGACTTCCTTCCAAGTCAATCTTAATCATAGAGATGTTGCTAATCAGAGAAGTCCTCAATGAATCTCCCCAGAATACCTTGCCGGCCCTAAGAAACCGTACAAAGATCGACTTCTCGGCCTCTCCCACCGTAGTATAACTACCTCGACCTTCCCGGTCCATCGACACAAGAAGCCGACACGCATGTTCCAAGAATCTCACCAAGAGTTTAACTCCATTTACTATAATTCTGGCGTATAACCTGATGTTCTGGAGACTAGAGAACAATGCTCAAGTGATCCACATGCTCTTCCTCAGATTGGGAGTATATCAAAATGTCGTCCAATAAAAGTTATCACACTAACCCAGTCTGCAAGAGGTTGGAATACCTTATGCATGAGATCCATGAATGTCGTTAGAGCATTTGTCAAGCCAAATGGCATCACTATGAACTCGAAATGCCCATACCGCATCCTAAACGTTGTCTTAGGGATATCTGCCTCCCTAACTCGGGAATCATGCGATGACCCGGTGCGGCGGTTCATTCGAATGTACTCGCGCCCTCTCACCATCAAACAAATCATCAAATCTCGTAATGATAAATTCATTCTTAATCGTGAATCGCTCAACCGCTGATAGTTAATGCACGCTTGAAGGGTCTTTGCCTCTTCTTAGCAAATATAACCTGAGCGCTCTGCGCAAAGTGCTCGCTTATCAAAAACCGCTGCCCAAATAATTCCTCGCACTGACCTCAGTTCGTGAACTCTATCCACGATGCCATCTTATGAGAAGTCATAGAGATGGGCGACGTACCAGGGTGTAACTCAATAACAAAGTCTACATCCCTGTGCGGAGGTAATCCCGGCGTGAGGTACTCTGTGGTGTGCACCATGCTTCCTCAAAAGTCACGCACTGATACCGCCCCGTGTGTGGGGCATTAATCCCTCCACGATCACAATCAATGACGACTCGATGTGCCGTCAACCAATCTATGCCAAGAATGACATCAAAGTCCGATATGTCCACACCCAAGGTCCACCGTGGAGCAGAACTTTAGATTCTAACTCCAAACCCATGAGTATCTGATCAATCTCATTCTGGCCCCTTGTGGAGAACTCGCGGGCACGACTCATCCAAGGTCCCACCTCTCGTTTAAAACATCCACATTAGATGCGCAACAACAACAGCCTCCTGCGAAGGTCCCAGCAGTCTAAAGTCAGGCTCGCGGGTTATTACTCCCGCCCCACCGCCCCATTGCCTCTCCTTTCATGCAGCCATCTACACTTGTCAGCACAGAGTTCTCAGCCTCCATCTCGCCTACTCCATAGTATGTGCCAACCACTGGTAATAGACTTTTAACATCATGAACTACACCGTTCATCCTCTTTTTCCTTAGTGGTACATGCAAACCGGGCCTCTAACCAATGTGTTCATTTTGCTCTTCGAACCCTGTTGTTGTTTTCAGCCTGTTCCATATACAATCTAACATGTATAATATGCCCACACAAATCACACAAGAGTGAGCAGGCTACCAAACACGTAGAATACACAACAATGTACATCTAGACCCATGCCCCTTAGCCCCTAAGATTTGTAACTAGACTTTGATACCTTCCAGCTTCCAGACGAGCTAGTATCAAGACCATACCAGATGCCCCACATCTGAGCTCCCTAGGGAATCAATTACTTAGGCTTTGATACCAAGTCGTATTGAGTCAGAATTTACTTGACATTCATTTATTTGAGCTCCTAGGTAAATCGCTACCTAAGCTCCTGAGATACTGAAGCCACACCCAACCCAGGTCTCAAGACAACCCATAACTCACCCTGCGATTCTAGACTCATACCATTGACTGCTTTTGTCCACTTTATCGGTATTTATATTTTCACAAAATCGTACGTTTCTTTGTCTGGGAGCTCTACCCAACATGGGCAACCTCAGATAACAATATAATTCACAATCATCCACAGTCCCACTGAAAAGATTCAACTCCACAGGTCCATCCGTCCATGAACATCCCCAATATACATCCCTTTACCGTATCTCAATTCATTCATGATTAAATATAATATGAGGTAATGGTGTTTAATTACATCCGTAAGATTTCGACTGCTAACCTCTCATCACACCACAATTCGATCAGATTAAGATGGCTGGTACCTAAAAGACCACACAATTCCGATAGCAAAATACTTTTACAGCGAAAATATCGCGCCCACACATCGCCTCCACCGGCCTGTCGAGCTGCTCTCAGAGGTCTCACAGGGCCTGAATGGGGTCCCACGACGGGTGAGCAGCAATGCCCAACAGAAAAATTCTCCCACAAGGCTACTCCCGTCTCAATGCACATGCACACAACCATGAAAATCGCCTAATCACATTCCATATGAATACGTACTATATATGAATATTACGGTCATGCATGAGATGGGACTCTCATCACGTCCTGATCCTGATCGAGCCCCTCACACCTGCAACGCCTGTTGAAAACCAGTCACGGGTGTTTCACCAATGACTGCAAACCATTAAAGAACCCTCCAATTTTAATTTATCAAATCCCATAAGCTTTCATGGGCCACGCTCTTTTCGAGGTCACACCGCTGGATCGACGACGCCTTTCACATTTTTACTGGGTTTCAACTATTTATTATTCATGTTTAACGCATATAAATTTGGGTCTTCAAATCCTAGGGAGTGTGGGGGGGGATCTACCCCATCTTGCTACGCCCAAACACACATGATTTATATTTATTATTGTTTTATACCACCGTGAGTCTCGATTTTGGATGTGGTCCCATTTTCAAGTTCACCAAGAATGATGAATAACACTACCATGCACCCACACCCGACTCGACACAATATGACCGTGCATATGAAATGCAATCATGCAATTTCATGCGATGTCATGCTACATGCACAATAAGAGCTACATGCAGCATTTATAACTTTTAGATAATTATATTTCATACATATAATTTTCATTTATCAAAATTTCCATGTACATCAAACAAGTATATATAACCATGATTTTTTTACACACAACAACATCTTATTTATTTTTCCAATAATAACACACAAACAGGGCACCTCTCGATCGCTTCACAGCCATGTTGCTACGCCCAAACACACATGATTTATATTTATTATTGTTTTATACCACCGTGAGTCTCGATTTTGGATGTGGTCCCATTTCCGAGTTCACCAAGAATGATGAATAACACTACCATGAACCCACACCTGACTCGACACAATATGACCGTGCATATGAAATGCAATCATGCAATTTCATGCGATGTCATGCTACATGCACAATAAGAGCTACATGCGCATTTAGGGTCCTCAGATAATTATATTTCATACATATAATTTTCATTTATCAAAATTTCCATGTACATCAAACAAGTATATATAACCATGATTTTTTTACACACAACAACATCTTATTTATTTTTCCAACAATAACACACAAAATGACCCAAATCTTGGACCCACATAAACAGGGCACCTCTCGATCCTTCAATGTACCTATGAACCATTTTTGGTTTCATTCATCAATAACGTTGATACCCAAAACCTAACAAACCCAAAGACATCGTACCAAGTATTAAACCAACCAACCACCCCAGATTTGCCCTAAATGTCAAAACATGTCCAGACTGGCCCAAACAATCCCCGGTACTTCGGGTCCGAACAACAAAATGCATCTAAAAATTCGGGCCTGAATCCATCCGGAAGCAACTGGGTAATTCATCCCCATCATCCCAAAACAGTCCAAAAAATTCCTTAAAATTCCTACACTCAGTCCAAAGATTTTGGGACTGAAATTTACAGTCTCAAAGAAAACCCCAAACCATTAAGTGACCTTTAGGCTAGAAAGAGTTTAGTACAGAAAAATTTTCAATTCGTGGAGTTTAATGAAACTCCAATATTTGCGTACCACGTGCAGCTCTCGGCGTGGACCGACTGCCTTTTAATTCCGACAACCCTACGACCGATTGTCAGAACGGCAGAGAAACGAAAACTTCTCTGTCTAAAACTCTTTTTCTCGCTCTGTCCTTCTCCTCCTTCCTTCTTGCCTTTTGAATTTTTTTTTCTTTTTATCCCTTTTCTTTCTTTTTCTTTTTTCTTAAACTTGGATACATGACTCATATTACGCCATGCGTTCATCTCTTATTCAGGTCCATTTATTCCCCAAAACAATTTATTTCTTTTCAATTCAATTTATTTTAAATGAACTTAGCTCAAGTCATTTCCCGACTTTAGATATTTTCGTACAAATCTCACCCCTAAATTCATTGACGACTTATCATTCAGAAAAGCGTAAAAATATTCCAACTGTTTCAGAATTAGACGAAACTTTTATGGGTAACTGGATTTTGTGAGATGAATCCAACGGTGCAGTCCATTTCGTCATCCGAGATCTAGAGAAATTTCTAGGATTCCATGAGCAATTCTGATAATTTATTATTATTATTATTATTTTATTATTTTTAAAATTTTCTAATATACCCGAGTTTTACATTAACAAGAGAGGAGGAAGTAGTCTCAAAAGATACCTATCTTTTCCCCTCCCTCAACTTCTAGATGCCATTGTTTATAGATCTTTCCCCATAAGTAAGGTTTGAGTGTACCATATCCATTTATTTATCCTTTTTCTCTCCTGTTTTCACAGGCTTTATCTAAGCAACAAATTATTTTGAGTCTCAATTATTTGGTCATAGCCACATAATATATTCTTCCCATTTTTTTAGACTTCAAGTCAAGGCAAAAAACTAGTTTATTTGCTAATTGTCCAAAGAGATATATGAGAATATTTCCTACTGAGAGTAAAGATTATTTGAAATCATATTATAGATTTGATATTAATTTTTTTCCGTTATAGTGTTGTAGTTAGGAATGGAGATTATTTTGGTTTTGGTCAATTATTTTTTAGTATCTTTTTTATTTTTTAGTTGGTTAACCGAAACTGTGGTTTTTGTATTTTATAAACTTAAACCGAAACCGATATTTGTATGAAACAAAAACAAAAATCGAACCGATCAATTTGATTAACTTATTTTTCAGTTTAGTTTCGATTTGATTTCCTGATCGATTCTATATCTTAGATTTTTTTGCCCACTCATCATATGTTTTTCTACTATTTCTTATCTTAAGAAAGTCTTAAAAATAAGGTAAGAACAATTGAAATATATATCTATATCTATATATTCTATGTTTTTTATTATTTTAAGGGAAAATGTGTAAAAAAAAAAAACCCTTTGGATTAAGTATTTCATTTATATCTTGAACTTTTTTTTTATCCAAAAAGTTCTCTAAACTTTACTTTTGTAGCCATCTTCAATCCCTACCCTAACTATCATTAAAATGGACAAGTGACAATTAAATGTTCAATCATTGAGGTGGCAGTTAAATGGGACCCACTCCCACACAAACAACCCCCTCCAGTTTTTGTTTTATTTTTTTTCTTTTTTATAACACTTAATTTTTTAATATATTAAAATAAAACAATCTCTAATATAAACATATATTCATCGATAATAAGTAATAATCTAATAAAATAAATAAATAAATATTAAAATTGAATATAAAAATTTCATAAATTGAATATTAATTTTTTTATAAAATATTAAAAATAATTTGAATTTAATGAAAGTTATATTAATTTTTTATATTATTACTGGATAAAAGGACAAAAAAAAAACCCTTGTGTTTTATCAAATTTATGTTTAATATTCCATAATAATTTTAAAATTGAATATAAATTTTTTAAATTGAATATTAAAATTTTTATAGAATATTAAACATAAATTTTAAAAATAAAAATATGCTATTTAAGCTTAGCGAAAGTTACATCAATATCTTTTTTCATTATTTCTATTTAAAAAATAAATAAATAATAGTTTTACTAGTGTGAATAGTGATTTTGTATTTTTATTTTTTAAAAATATATGTTTTTTTTAAAGTCATTTTTCATATTCTATAAATTATATTGAAGGTAATATTGTATAAAAATTCTAAAAATATCAAATTAGATCCAACATATGATTTTTATAAATAGAAAAATATTATGAATGTAAAAAATTAAATTATATATTTTAATGTATTATTATATTAAAAACTAATATATTTTAATATATTAAGTTAATACAAAATTTTAATAAAGTTGATGGATAAGTGTTATTAAACAAAATCAAATTTATAAATTTTATTATATTAAAAATTGATAAACGCTTATCAACTTTTCTTTGGAAATCTTAGTCGCCCCTTCACATGTTCTCTCTTTTAGGTCATTTTTCATTAGAGAAGATGAGTGGTTTTTTTTATCATTCTTGACATGAAATCACTCATTCCAGCATTTTCTTTCCCAAATTTGGGTTTTCTTTTCCAATAAAGTTGTTTCTTCCACACTGATTTAGTTTTTCAGTTGTTTTTTCGTGTTTTTGTCGTTGACTTATTACGGCATATTTTGTCACCGACTTGTTGTGGCGAGTAGTTGTGTCATCGACGGTTAACTTCTTTGTAGGTTTTGACATTAGCAGTTTAGATTACAAAGTTTAATCCGATAAAGTCATGAGATCAAATCTTGTTCGTCGGTATGATGTAGATATGAAATCTTAGGTATTCTAATCATTTTTTAATTATCAAATATGTAAGCCATTAGCTGATCTTTTTGCTATTAACCTGGAGGGGTGTATTTGGGTGGAAGTGGGTCCGATTTAACTACCACATGTTCACTTTAACGGCCACCTTAACGGTTCAATTATGACAGGGGCTAAAGTGGACTACAAGAGCAAATTGCAAGGGCCTCTTTGGACCAAAAAAAGTTTGAGGTGTTAGTGAGATTTTTATTATAGTAAACACTTTAGTTACAATGTAGTCCTATTGAGAATCGAATCCGGGACCCCTTCCATTCTATACCTTGCATTTGTTAAATATTGAACGCTCTACCATATGAGCTATGCATGATGGGCTATAAATGGGATATTTGATAAAACACAAGGGTTGTTTTGCATATTTTCCCTTTATTTTTATTGTCAAACATGTATTTTCTTTTTCTTTTTTTCCTTCTCAAAGAAGGAAATTTGATATTGAGAATAATTAACAAATTAACATGCACTAAAAACTATGGCATACATTAATGAAGCTCGAAATGATACCTTTTACTAATTATTTTTTAGAATAACTTTTTTATTATGATTAATTTTGATTGCAAAATCAGATTGCTACAAGCTAGAGTAATCCAGCTGGTGGTTGAGTCAATGTATATTAAAAGCAAAGAAAAGGACCACAAAAAAGGACGGTAAAAGAATTGAATGGTCTAAATACATATAAATATAAAAGAAATGGAACAATTTGAAGGCTTTCAAGTATGCCTCATGGGTATAGTTTGAATACCAGCTTTCAACATGGTTAGATGCTATGTGATGGGATAAGGATATGTAGAGGAAAAAGAAAAGGTCAAAACGCATATCCATAAATTTATAAGTATACTTTTAGAAATTCCCTATAATGAATCTTATTCCTTTCTCAACAGATCGCTGCAAAAATGAAAGAATCAAGGTGCCTCCTTTTTCTCCAACCTTTTGCTCAATATTCCCTCATTTTTTGAAGGATCAGGAAAGCTTGAAGATTACAGGTTGACACAACGATATTGAACTTTCCTCTTGACCTCTAGCACAATCATGATCATCTTGGTGGATTGATACGATCCCATGTCGGTTTCATGTAAAGTTGTGGAGTACTGGTACTTAAGCTTCATGAGTTCTCCCACGTATTAGGCTGGTTTGTTGGATTGGGCTCTTCGATTGGACTTAAGGTCCTATCATCGGTGTTTTCATTGAGAGCCGGTATGTAGTGGGAGAGAGGTACCTAGGAAAGAACTACCCTATGCACCAAAGGTGGGAATGCTAGCTAGAGTGTAAGCCACCCAGAATAAATGTGGTTCGTGGACGTTCGACTTCTCAAGGGGTAGAGAATGATACAATCCCACATCGGTTCCACATAAGTTTTTTGGGTTGGGCTTTCTGATTCGGCTTAAGGCCCTATCATTGGTGCTTTTATTGAGAGCTTATACGTAGCGGGAGAGGGCTACCTGGGAAAAGGTTACCCGGTGTATCAAAGGTGAGCCTAGAGTGAATACTAGCTAGAGTGTGAGCCACCCAGAGTAAATGTCGTCCTCGGATGTCCGACTTCTCAAGGGGTATGAAATGATATGATCCCACATCGATTCCATATAAGTTTTTTAGGTTGTGCTCTTCGATTGGGCTTAGGGTCCTATCATTGGTGCTTTCATTGAAAGTTGATACGTAGTGGCAGAGAGCTACCTAGGAAATGGCTACCTAGAAGAGGGCTACCCGGTGCACCAAAGGTGGGCCCAGAGTGAATATTAGCCAGAGTGTGAGCCACCTAGAGTGAATGTTGTTTGTAGACGTCCGACTTCAAAGGGTATGAAATGATACGATCCCACATCGATTCAACATAAGGTTGTAGAGTGGTACTTAAACTTGATAGCTTCTCTCATCTATCAAACCAATTTTTTGAGTTGGGCATGAGGCCCTCTCATGGATGCATAGGAAAGACACAAGTCTATCATATATAGTAATTATTCCCATTTCTATAAATAACATCCATATAATTAATGGACCAGGCGCAGATAGATAGATGTCTTTGTTCTTTTTCAGTGGCATCACAAGCACTTGCCACTCTTGGAAGTTTGGTCAGATGGGGGAGAATATATGCCCCAACTTTATCTGCCTCTATATATGTCAACATGCATTGTCCCTACCTCTTTCATGGCATACCCTTTGGTGTTTGGTCTAAGAGTCTTGCATGAAGAGGTGGAGAGTGGAGTGCAGCCAAGGATGACTTGCCAGAATTTACATGTAGAGGGGAATGCAGCAAGGGGCCGGCCGGCCGGCGATCTCTCTCGGTGTCCCTGGCGAGTTGTCCTTGGCTACCTTTCGTTCTTCGCTTCTTATGTGAGGCTGCCTAGACCTGTAAGATTACATTCTACGATTATATATTCACATAGACTAGTTCATTGTTATCGATTGTCATGCCAGTGTTTATTCATTTCCATTTTTTTATGATCGGTAGAGAGGTAAAGCTTTTATAGATATATATTCAGTTAAATAACCAACTCTCTTAAAAAATAAGACTTTTAAGATTTGAGTTTAATATGAATATCATGCTTCACACCCTCTTTGTCACGTTGGGGGCATATGCCTTGTTGAATTTTTTTGCAAAAAAAATTCTCTTGTTCAATTTGAGTTTAAGCTATAGTTTCAGGTTAGTCAATGTATGTCTATTTGAACAAAATTCTTGGTTCCAACACTATTTACGTGTGACCCCATACCCGTATATGAAGAGAAACAAATCAAATGGAGTCCATAATGACTTTCAAATATATAAATGTGGATCAAATGTTCAAATTGTAAATAAAGGTCTGTCACATTAAACTTTGATATCATGTTACATAACCAACTTTTCTTAAAGCCCAAACTTATAAAACGTGGGTTTAATATGAATGTCATGCATGCTTCACATGCTCATGTTCGGATTCTCAACCATGCTACACTAGTAATTAAGAGGTTCTTTTTCAGCCACGAGAACTGTCAGATCAAGTAAAGGTAAAGAAAAGAGACACTAGAAAGACTATATGAGTCAAGAAAAACTGCAAGGTATCTCTTGACTTTTAAACCGAGAGAGGTAGAGGTTACTGGAAGAGGAATATGTAAATAAAGATCCTAATAAAAATGGATGCCCATAGATATTATTTTGTAATTATGTATAGATAATGGGCCCCAAAACCCTTCAAAGGATTTGTAAATGGAGCGTTTAAATACCATGTTTTTTAGATTGAATAAAAAACAAGTATTTCAATGATCTCTTTCTTCAAATATTTGAAATTAAGAATCTTTAGTTTATTTAATATCTATTAAATAACATTTGAAACTCACAAGTTGGAAGGAACGGGAGAGATCACCTACCCATAACATGGTTTAAAGTCGCAGTATCGGTCTCGGTGTATCAGTCGATAAAAAAGATGATTAAAATATTTTTAAAAATTATAAAAATATAATATAAATTACTAGAAAGATTGGTATAATTAAATGAGTTAAAAAATTACTAAAATAAAATTTTCTTATATTTAACATTATTTAAACAATTACAAAAGTGTTAACTAAAAATTATTAATATTAAACTAAATTCTTTACAAAATGTATACATCATTCATTATTATTATTATCATCGAATGAAATATATCAATCACCCAATAAAAAAAAATTAAAAGTCACCATTTTAATTTCAAAATACTACTATTATAATTTATATATTTGATACTGATTCTCGTGATGGAAAAATGGCTAATTATGAGAAATAGAAAAATAAGGAAAATTTAAAATTACTAAACTATTGTATTATATAATCACTTATTTTAATTGTTTAATTTAAAATTAAATAATTAAAAAAATACATTTTCTAAAAAAAACATTTAAAAAAGATACGTTTTTTTTTACTAAATTTTCGTTTTCTTTTAAAAAAATGAAATAACAGAATTTTTTTCATCATATTTCTTTTTTCCTTCCTTAGAAACCCATAACCCCCTTTCAAAAAAGAAGAAACCGATTGCCCCATTCCAGTCGTCGATTTGCCAAATCACTGGTTCAATTTTACCATTCAGTAAAAGTTCTTTCCCACAAATTCAATATTCATGGGTTTTTTTGTTATTTTCTCTCTCATGAGTTCAATATTCATGGGTTTTTTGTTCTTTTGGAAAGGATTTTTTTTTATTTATATAATAAATTTTTTATTTTTTTGTCTCAGATTCACTTTGATTCACAATTTTTTATCCGAGTCAAATGAGTTAACTCAGAATCTTGGCCGGTTCATCCGATTTTTACCAATTCATCACTTAGTTCATGACGATATAGTATCGTGTATCGGACTCGGTGCGGCCAGCATCGAGATGAATATGACTTGACCTAGTTGCACCATAATCGACCGAATTTTTGAACCATGACCCATAGTTGCAGCCAAAAGGAAAATAAGGGCATTCCCTGCCTCTGGTGCATGTTAAACAAATGCTCATTTAATTAAAATGCATTTAGTCAAATTTACATACTACCTCTAGTAGGGTTGATGACGTTGTTAGTGGGTGTGGGTGTGTATATTTGTTTTTTAAAATAAATAATGCATGATCTTTTTTAAAAGGATTGAATATATATTTCCAATATTCTTTTTAGAAACTACAGTCGTATTTTTCCATCCCAATCATCAATAGATAGTAAAATATTTGTTGTTAATAAAAGAAGTTGGTGAAGTAGGCTGCATAGTTCACGTGAATGAGATATAGACTTCTCTTACATGCTGGAATTAGATAAACTACAACGCACACTACAAGGAAGTGAACTTTTAGTTGGGGCCACTGACCCCAACCAAAAGAAAGGTTATGTGCAACTATTTAATATGGTTGTAACTTAAATAGGCCGCAATAAGGTGTGATTATAGAGGGCATGACTAAAAGATTATAGTTGCAATTTTAGTTTAAGCCGCAACTAAAAAATATACAAACTAAATGAGGACCTATGGATGGGGTCATTTCCGGCCGCTACTAAAGGAAAGGATTATGGTTGAGGTCATTTTTAGGTCACAACTAAAGGAGAGGATTATAGTTGGGGCTATTTTCTAGCCACAACTATAAAGGTGCCTATGGATACCCGCACCTATAAGATGACATATAGATGAGGTTATGTGTTGGCCGCTACTATAAGGGTTTTAAGACTCTAATTGACTACTTGTTTATTAAGTATTTTATCTGGAGATAAACCCTTGAAGGAGATAAACCATTGATTGAAAATGATGATTCAATATGCCAAGAAGGCTTTTGAGCCTTAATCTACACAAAATATAAGCAAAATGAGGGAAAAACATACAGCTCAATTGTATTTGAAATAAAAGCAGAGATCCACCATTATAATCATGATCAGCATTATAACATGAACAATTTTGTCCATAGGCGAGACCTAATTTCTCTACTTTCTCCTACATAGGCCCTTCCCGCAAGTATGGTACAGCTTTCCTTGTGCTTCATCACAATCATCTTCAAGCATCTCCTTAATCTATGATACACTCTCGATGTCTAACGGAAGGTTAAAAAAAATAAAGGTTTTGGGAGGCCTATCATCTTACCAACTAACGGTATGGTTTTCTTAGTCTTCTTCAGTTAGGAGGATGTCTTCATCAATATTCCAATATTCCAAGAAGGCTTATGAGCCTTAATCTACAAAAAATATAAACAAAATAAGGGGAAAAACACACATTCAATTGTATTATTTTGACACATCACATAGAGTATTTGAAATAAAACAAGATCACAACATTCACATGATCCAAATTAAGTGAGCGAGTGCATAACCGGTGCATAACCCGAGCTTCCAAATCAAGTTGTTGAGCAGCTCGGGCTCATACTGGTAATGGACATGAGAAAAACTCAATCGATCATTAAAGACATAGGAAAAACACGAAATCATCAGTACAAAGACATAGTCTAATCTACAATATACATAAACTTTAAAGACATTTGTTGTTGAAGTGCTTGTTCTCTGAATTTAGTGTTCTCTTGTGTTTTTCAGAACAAGAAAAATATGAGAAACAAACGTGTTCTCTATGTTTTCCTTGTTCTCCTTGTTTTTGAGAACAAAAACAGTTTTAAAAAACAAACCCATAGTTTCTGTTTCTATAATTTTCAATTTTATTGTTTTGCATTCTTCGATTGTTTATTTTGTCTTATCTATTTTGAATTCAAAAGGTTAAATAGCCTTGATAAGTTTCTAAGCATGATCTTAAGATTTATTCCAAACATATGTGACAAAGATATAATATTCATAACTATGGGAAAAATTGATAAATAAAAGTACACAACTCGAGAAACAGAAAAACATTGATCAAAGGCCCATTGTTCATTAATTGAAAAATAAGTTTTTTATTTATTTATTTCACATATTTTCCCACAGCATTAATCATTTACATGGAAAGCAATTGAACGGAAGAACATAATGGGAGCTGTGCGGTAGTTTCTCTAATTAACATTTAAGTCTCTTATAGCTAATTTCATGTAGGTTGGAGGAGCAAGTCTATTAAATATATTATATTTTTGTACCTTCTTCCCTTAAACATTCGACGTGTATGATGTCTTCTCTTAAACAACCTTGATCATGGCATAGATTTTTCAATGATCTTGAGCCTCTTGAAAGGAGAACATAAATGATAAAGGAAATACAAATAGTTTATCGAGAATGTTTACTACAAAATTAGCGAGGCACAAAATTGGATTCCTAATGTCATGAAGGGAATCATGACTACTGATCTTTTAATCAGCTATTGAAGTAGATTTCACATTTTCTCAATTTCAGGTGACAAGGTTCATTTAGAAGCAATAGACACGATGCTGATGATGAGTGCCTAAAACACTCATGTCATACCCTCGTCTATCTTATTGTCTTAGCTTTATTTTACAGTTAATTAAGTATTTCTATAGCTCGACATTTGATTTTTATTGTAGTGGCGACTGCGGGTGGAGCGGGGTTTTGGAAGGATTTTTGGGTGGGGGTAAGTCGTAAAGAAATTTGTTGGGCGATCCGCGGCGTCGGCGTGTGATGTCCCCGGCGTCGACATCGGCGTCGCGGCGTTGGGTGACAAATAAAGGTCAGCGGCGGCAGCGTCGCGGCGTCTCAACGTGCGGCGTCTCCAGCGTCGCGGCGTTCTTGCGTCACGGCGATGGCGCTGATTTGTCTCTCCATCATTAAAAGCGAGAGAGGGCCCAGGAATTCGGCATCGAGAAGATCGATACGAACTAGAACCGCGAGGAAAGTGAGAACCTTGGCGACCTTGATCTTGAAGAAGAGGCCTACTTTTGTATTTTTCTTCTTTTAGAAGTACTGATGTGTTATAGATTAAATATTTGTGTACTCACATTCATTATGTTCTAGATCCATATCTAGAGTGTTGTTGAACCCTGTCACGATTGCATGGATTAAAGATTTGCATTTTATATTATTCATTTGTTTACGACTTGTTAGAGTCTCCTCTATTTCTGTGATTTATTTACATGGTGGTGTCTGGCCAACATTGGCATGATTGTACTAGATATCCGAGATTCGAGAGATGAGGATGTCGGGGATCGAATAAATGACCCTCGGTTAATTCGGTAAATAGAGATATTCCAATTCTGAGGGTGGCGACTAAGGTTAGAACATTTAAGCGTTTCAGAGTATTGAGTTGGGGTAGAGATACACTAAACCCTACTAGCGAGATAGGCGGATACACCTCGAGAGAGGGTATCTCGTAAGCACGATCACCCCGTCATCAATAAGTCATGAATAAACTGAATAGTAATTTCTATAGGAAATAATCCATCGAAAGTGGCGAGGAGACATGTACTAGTCTCTGACACATAAGTCATTAAGAACGATTAGTTTAGTTTAAATCAAATATTAGTAAGCGTACTCAAAGCTTACATCCAAAATAATATTTAGACGTCTACGTATTCAACACACTTGTCGTGGATCGATATTAGTACTGCAGGTACAACATATTACTTGAGATGACAGCGTGCGCGCACTGCAGCAAGTATATAGCAACATCTGCATCAAACTTCGGCCTATCAGAGTTTTAGTGCCGTTCGGGGATCAAATTTAGTGTGATATAGAGAATCAACAATTGAATATTACTCACGGAATTTTTGTTTTTATTTGTTTTACAAGTGCTGGTAATTTGGTCTTTTTTGTTTCGTGTGTGATTGCAGTCAAGGTTTCAGTGAGCGCATGCGACGACGGGATCAGGTTGACCTACATCCGTTTGATCATGAGCCAGAAAGAACTTTACGAGACTTCTGGCCCGGTAAAACGGAAGAACGAGCGGGCCAGAGTCGCGATCGTAGGAAACGATGAAGAAGCGGGATCTTAGCATTGGCGAAAGCGAGCCCGTAGAGCAGAAATGGGAATAATGGAAGGAATCAGCACCCGGGCCGTTTATCTGACCGGATGATCCATTCATGTTGCTAGAGGTTTGCCACTGCTTCTGATTGTTAGAGACCGGCTGTCAAGAAGACCTGACCGAGCGAAGCGACTTGAGCTAAAATTCGGTAACCTTACAGGATGCTTGAGAACATCTTATTTCATGGATTGCTTGATGAGAATCCAAATATGCATTTGACCAGCGCTTCTCGAGTGCAGACACGATCAGAGTACAATGGGGTCAGCGAAGGCACTCGGGTTGAGATTGATTCCCCGCTCTCAACTAGGTGATAGAGCCCGACATTGGTTATGAGTCAGCCAATTTGGATTCCATTATGTGGAACGACTTAGTCGCGAAGTTCGACCCAGTTCTTCCTCAGCCGAAAATTGCACAGCGTGCGAGATCCCGATACTACTGAATGACTAGAGGAGAGAACCTGGCGAGAGGCATGGGATAGATTTCTGACTGTATTAAATTACCCACATCCGCAGGTGACGAGATGGATGCAAGTCCATACTTTCTATAATGGTATGAGGAATGCGACTAAACGAAGTGATTGATGCCTTGGTACGGAGAACGCTAATGAAAACCACGGATGACATATGAAATCTTGGAAGATCTTTGCTACTAATACCGTCGGTGGCTAGGAGAAAGCACACCGATGGCGTGGCGGCGGATAATGAGTTCTCAACAATGCGGTTTCATGTTGCCTGGTGGTAAGCGATTAACTGAAGCGGCAAGGCCTGCGAATGCCATGAGACCCGACCGTAGAGTGTGTGAATTACGTGGAGACGACCGCAATGACACGAATGCGATCGAGAAACCAGCGGTTGGCGGGCCGGTATGTGTCGAGTTGTCGAGTCAGCCCGCAATGAGACAGTATGGAAACTTATCGAACGAAATAAAGGCCTGGGGTTGCGTAATAATCAGAATCGAATAATCGAACGATCGAGGTATGGATGGAGGAACAATCGAACAACATGCCACCAGCGAGTGAAGCGAACCACCTCTGAGAAAAAGAGTAGACTTAGAACAAATATGCGCGAGATCTCCTCACATCTTGCCTTTATGAATGAGACAAGAGCGATAATACGATATGAGCCTTGATTGAACAATGTGCTGAGTTGAAAATTTAGAGTGCAAAATGGGTCGAATAGCGATCTATTGTGAAGCGTAGGGTTCATACGAAACAACTCGGGAAGTGAACCCAGAGAAGGGATGGGAATAGACATGTTATTGTTCGCAGTCACGGCGAAGTGGTAAGAATTGGAGATACGAGGCTTGATCCCGGTGTGGAGGAGGTAGGGGCGAGAAAGTCGGTAGCCAGTCGAATGATGATCTTGAGATGGGAGCATTTGAGAAACGATGCAGTAGGAAACCTGGTAGGCCGAAGGATAACCCACAACCCGTAGTCGATTCCGTATCCTGATGTCTAAAGAAGCATAAGTTGGATAAACGAGTTCACGAGTTCATGGAAGTATTTAAGCGCACATCAATGTCAGTTTATTGATGCTGCAGGCAGTCTTGATTATGTAAAATTTATGAAGGACATCTTGTCTCGAAGAAGGCGCGGATTTGAAGCTTGATTAACCCTGGCGAGGTGTAGTGCCATACTTGAGGAAGGCTGTGGCCCTAAAAGACCGAGCCGATTTCGCTATCCCATGCACCATTGGAAATGCTATCTTTGAGAGAGCATTGTGATTTAGTGCGATATTAATCTCATGCCCTTTGTCCATTTTTAACGTTTGGGATTAGGTGAAATTTGGTCGACCTACGATCACACTTTAAATTTGTGACGGAGTCTTCTAAAAAAACATCAGGAAGGGGTGATAGAAGATGTCTTAGTAAAGGTTGACAAGTTTATCTTCCCAGCATATTTCATTATATTAGATATGGAAAAGGATAAAGAAATACCCATAATCTTGGGTAGATTAGTTTCTTCTGTTGGCCGAAGAAATGATTGATGTTAGGAGAACTAAAATTGAAGTGCGGGAGGATGAAGTCAGGTTTAACGTGTTCGAAAATTTGTGAGACATGGCGGAGGAGTGATACATGTTTCATAGCGGAGATAGTAGAGGCTATAGTGTCCCAGCCAAAGTGGTCTCAGTCCTTTGGAGGCTAGCCCTGATCTGGTGATTCGAGAATATGAGCGAAGAGGCAGAGGAATATGTAAAATGGATGGATTCTTTCGAACCCAATAGAAGGAAATACTTCGAATCTCTAAGTGAAAGTACTAAAACGCTAGTGCCATCGGTTAAACAACCACCCAAGATGGAACAAAAACCTTTACCTATCCATTTGAAGTATGCATATCTTGGGATAACATCCACCTTACCAGTGATCATCTCAGCATCCTTGGCTGAATTAGAGGAAGAGAAGTTATTGAGGTCATAGAGATCCACAAAAATGCTTTGTCCCGGATGGTCTACAGCCCGTTTAAAGGGATTAAGCCCTTCCATGTGCATGCATCGTATTTTCTTTGGAAGATGGTGTAAACCTCGGTGGAAGCGAGGAGGTTGAATCGACTATGAAAGAAGGTAATCCGAGAGAGGTGTTAAAGTATTTGAATCTTTGGGGTAATTTATCTTTATCTCGAACCGATTGCATGCGATGAAGTCAGTTCAATTAGTACCTAAGAAGGGAGGAACAAATTTGTCAAGAGCAGAAAATAACATATTCTTGCCTTCTTGAGCGATTCTGGTGGAGAATTTATTGTATTGATTATCGGAAACTAAATGAGGCCTTTCAGAAAATAATTCCATTACTTTAGATCGGATATTTGGATCGATTAAGCCGTCATGAATACTATTGCTTTTTGGATGGATAATTCCGGCTACAATCAAATTGCTATAGCCTGAAATAGGGAGAAGGCGACATTCACATGTCCACATGGGTTGTTCGCATTGACGGATGCCACTTTGGGGTTGTCTGTCTTGTAGAACACCTTCGACGATGCATGATGGCCATATTCTCATATATGGTTGAAAAGACAATCGAGGTCTTCATGGATGATTTTTCGGTTTTGGGTAGTTCATTTGACAACTGTCTAAAGAATTTGAAATCAGTATTGATAAGATGGGACGACCTTGTACTGGGGTGGGAATGCCATTTGTAGTACGAGAGGGATTAATACTCGAGCATGGATTTAAACCCAAGAGGAATAAGTAAACAGGCAAAGATTGAAACAGATAAGAAAAATTACCGCCCTCATCGGTAAAGGATAAGAAGTTTTTTAGGCCACCTTTGGATTTTATAGGCGGTCGTCAAAGACTTCTCGGATTCTTGGCCCATTGTCAAATCTCACGATTCAAGGGACCCCATTTGAGTTTGATGCCCAGTGTTTGCGCGCATTTTCAGTGTTAAAGATAAGTGGGCCTTGGCTCCTATTGCTTAGTAGCTCAGATTGGTCCTTTCCATTTGAGCCTGATTGATGCAAGTGACTACGCGATTTGGGCTTGATGTTGAGACATAAACAAGAAAAGAATATTCCAGGTAATACAGCCAGCCCAAGCGGGAACCTTGAATGATGCTTTCGGTTGAATTCGCCACTCTGAGAAAAAGAACTATTGGGCCATTGTCATTGCTTTGACAAATTCAGGCCACATTTGATTGACGAATTAAGTGATCCACGTGATCATTTTGCCATAAAATATGATGACTAAAAAGGGCGTAAAACCTAGACTAATCGGTGGGCTCTTTCTTGCAAGAATTGACATTAGAGATTAAATACAAGAAAGGGATAGAAACCTAGTTGGAATCATCTTTCCATATGATTAGAAGAGAGCCAGGTGATGAGGTTCAGTGAATGACAACTTTCTGATGTAGGCAACTCTTGGCTATTGAAGACAAAAAGGCGGTTCCATGGTTTGCCAGTTATGTGGTGGTAGCCAAGGCCAATCCCTCGGAATTTAGCTATCAACGAGAGAAAGGAGTTTTTCGCCCGCGAAACGTGCGTGGGAGGGCGATTACATCTGAGCATTGCGCTGACGAGTGATCGGGAGATGTGTGCTGAGAAGATGAAATAGGCGATTATTTTGAACCAACATACACTTTCATGTGGTGGACATTTCGTATGTGACGGCAGCAGGGGTGCCCGATGGAACTCTGCGCTGCCTTATTCAGGATGCTCATGGAGTTCGTATCCACATGTGACAAATGTCAACGAATGGGGGGCATTTCTAGAAAGGACGAACCGCCCATGCATCCAATTCTGGAAGTAGAACTGTTTGATTTATGGGGGATGGATTTCATGGGACCATTTCCCCCATCTTATAATAACTTGTACATCTTGCTGGTAGTAGATTATGTCTCTAAGTGGGTTGAAGCAATTCCGACCCGCACTAATGAGTGCGAGAGTGTTAGCCTGGTTCTGCTGCCACATATTCGCGATTAGGCTCCTCGAGAACGATCACACGAGATGCGGTACTCATTTCTGTAATAAGATGATTGATAAAGTCTTGCAAAAGTATGGGGTGCGACATCGTACATCCCTTGCTTATCACCCACAGTTAAATGGGCAAGCAGAGGTATCAAATCGAGAAATCAAGTCCATTCTGGAGAAAACAGTTAACAGCTCCAGGAAAGACTGGTCTAAAAAGATAGAGGATGCACTTTGGGCATACCGAACAACATTTAAACAATTATCAAAGGTCACCCCTTTCGAATTGTTTAGTATGAGCATGCACCGCTGAATCGAGCATCGAGTCAATAGGTAAATCTCCTGCGCTTGAACATGGACAAGACATTAGTCGGGTGAGAAAGAGACTGCTATAACTCGCTGAACTCGATCTAATTCAGAATCAGAGCTATGAAAATGCTCGTGATTTAAGGCGAAAGGACAAAATCTTATGAAAAGGCACGATAAACATATTACCGTGAAGGTCTGAGGCTGGCAACAGTTCCTTGTTTAATCTCCCGTCTCAAACTTTTTCTTGGAAATCAGTCTAGATGGTCTGACCTTTCACAAATGACCGTGTTCCACATGGCGAGGTTACGCATCCCGAGAAAGGAACATTCATAAGCAGTTCAATACTAACCGCTGGTCGTATTTCCCGGGGCAAGTTTCATGTGGATAAGCAGACTCATTCCATCGACCGACGACGACGTACAAGAAGCGTTATAGATATTTCCTGATTCCCTGTTACCATTGGAGATTCGTGGCCGCCGAGCTAACGATTATTAAACATAGCTCTTCGGGAGGCAATTCAAGCTTTTTCTTGGAAATTCTCTTTCTATGGTTTAATTTTTCTTGCTGGTTTTAAGTTTGGTTTGGTTTTGTTGTTTCGCCCTTAATAGGACTTCCTTTGATGTCTGCTGCGACTCAAGGACAAAGTATTGTAGAGGATCCACGTAGAAATCACTTCGTAAGTTCGAGGAAGTCACAAATTCGTAATTAGGGGAGTTTTCTTACTTTCGACCATTACTGTCATTTTTCATTTTAGGCCTTCTCTATCACTTCGCGACGTTGGCTTTCAACGTCATCGACAGTTTCAACGCTTTTGACATTTCCCAACGCCGCGACGCCGCTTTGACCTCTTCTCTCAAACGCCACGGCGTTGGATCTCAACGCCGCTGAATGTTGAATTAGACCTTCTTTGGAATGTCGCGACGTTGGATCTCAACGTCGCGACGTTGGTTTTAATCACTTTCTGGAACGTCGCGAAGTTAGATCTCAACGTCGCGACGTTAGTCGCTTCCTTCTTCGAACGCCGCTACGTTGCATTCAAGACGTCATGACGCTTGGCCCCGCTTAAGGCCAAAACACCCCTCATTTCGCTTGCCCTTTTCCTCTTTGCCCGCAACCCGCTGTTCGGGCCGTCAGTCTCCTGCCTTAATCCACTCCCATCTGAGTCCATTGTTTTCTCGCCTCTTCACCACCTCGTCAATTTTGCAGCACCACTCATTCACGCATTACCATTCCACCGGTTCCTATCTCACTTCCTTCCACATCCCGCTTGAGTCCTTGATTGTGATAGAAGGTTTAGATCGTTCCTGCTAGGTCTAGTCCACCTGTTAGGTCTAGCTTAGTTTTAGGTATGTCGTGGTGTCCTAGGTTTGTGTCTACTCCGTTGCTCTACCTGGTCTTGGCCATAGTGCACTTTAAGTGCTCGACATACCCTGCCTAGTCCATTCTGGGTGTGGCCTGTTGCTTTAATAGGCCAGGGTTATCATCCACTCGAGACCTAGGCGCCAGAGATTTGGCCTTGTTACTAATCAATGTAGGTAAGAGGCTAAGCTACTCTACTAAACTACCTGGTTAGAAGTAGATCCCGACTCGAATTTCGATGTCTCGAGGTTTGTCAACTAGGTGCTTCCACCTGGGCTCGTAAGACAATCCTCAGAAGAACCCGGCCCTTATCATCGCAGTGCGGCTCTTATCAATCGGTCCACTTCTTCCGTTGAAGACTATCGGCGTCAAGGGATGGCGGTGCCTTTGCCAACCAATTGGCCCAAACAAGCATGAGCGTGGTGCGAGAATTCTACTCTAACCTCGCCTCCCACATCGTCAAGAAAGTCCTGCGGTGCAAGGTGTGCAGGACAGCCGCAGTCTATCAACCGCCATAATCTTGATCCCGTCTCCCCTGAGTTTCGATGGCTCTACGAGCGCTTCGATTACTCCCGAGGCTGGTCGTCTCGACACAAACAAGCGGTGAGTGGAAGCTCAACAATGATGGCACGGCTGGTTCAATTCAAGGCCAAGAGACATTTGGCCTATATCCCCAAAGTCTCGCATTTCATCACGCCGCCTCATTCCGACGACGAACGTGCGTGAGGTGACCGCTGCCGCGTTCCCCGCTTCAACTACACTATCATTCAGATATTCCGCTTCGATGTTGGCAGGTTATGCAGGATGCCATCCTCCATAACCTGACGCTTAAGATGAACCCCAGTGTCTTTCCTTATATACGGCCTATGCATACGAGCCGAGGTGCCCTTAGATGACAACGAGGCGTGGCTACACCCAGGCATCAAGGCTATATCGCTGTTGACAAACCAGTAACCAATGACCGAGGAGATTCTATGACTCGGGCCATGAGCCCGAACGAGGAGGAGCTCCACAACTATAGCCCTGCTGGGACTCCTCGGGCGATCCCGTAGGTGACATCGCGCCTCTACCACCCACCACCACACCACCACCTCCCACAACACTCTCAGGCGCCCCATCCAGTCCCACACCGACTTAGAGGACCCTGCTCGCCTCATCGAGCGCTTGATGCATTATGGGATGAGACCCGTGGAGCACCGGTCCTCCTACTACTGTGATATGGAGGCCCTTCACAATGAGACATGCGTACGCCCAGCCAACCAGGCCACTATTCTCCATCAATAGCACCTCCAGCCCAAATACAAATCCAGACACCACCAAATTCACGCCACCGTAGTGGACCCGTCTGATCACTGTGGAGTTCCTTCACCCTATATCGTTTTACTACAAGAGGACACCGATACTTGCTCAAAGGGGCGTGATCGTTTCTAATGATTAGTATAGTTTTGTGATGGTTATTTATATTTTTATTCGCAGGCTATAGTTCGCTTTCTGCTGATGCTGCATTTGTCAAAGTGCTTTAGCTTAGTCATTACGCTGTTCATTTTAGGTTGTACCAGTCGTGTTTAGTTCCCTGCTTGTGTTTTTAGAGACTATATCTATGTTTAGTGGTGTCGTGTTTAGGTAGTTTGTGTGTGTGTCACATGCTCGAGTCTAAGATCACTTTCGCCAAACTTACTATTATCATGAAACAAAGCAGATACTCTCAAAGAGGATTCATTGGGTGTTTGATATGCTCCTCGGAATTAGGCTCCCAATGAAAGGAGGCATAAAGAATCACCTCCCGTGATATTCACACAAATTGCTTCTCACTCCAGCCTAATATACTCGCCACACGTACATGACCTCTAGTATGCCTAGATGTCAACCCGGCTACTAAGGTTCCACAAACTCTGTGAGCCCTGCAAGACACAAAGAGATGGGACACTGCTAATAAAAAAGAGGATTGCCTTTAGCCCCAAAAAATATTAAAATAAATAAATAAATAAATAAATAAATAATATATATATATATATATATATATATATATATATATATATATATATATATATATAGGTGCATATATATATATATATATATATATATATATATATATATATATATATATATATATATATATATATATATATAGGGTATATAATAAGTGGGATTCTTTCCACAATCGGAATTCCTTGCATGCCCGAGTAGCCTTTGGGAAGCCTAATGCCTCGAGCCAATCAAGCCTGAGTCATTGGATTTCATCGCCTGCTACATAGGGACAAAAGATGGAAGTTTCCACAACTTGGGGCCCTTAGGTTTAGTCGAGTGTCTCTGGGGTGACGCCTCGAGGGGAACTCGAATGCCCTATGCCTCAACTAACCCGGGGTGGGGAGTCACTAACTAAGCCCCCGCTACATATGAACAGCCTAGCATAAACTTTACGCACTAGCAGTTTTGTTTCGATAAGCACAGTGAGGCATATGTCGTGAAAGAAAACTATGGTGTTCCTATCATTTCAGAGTTAGATTTTCCACCAGGGTGAGTCAATTTTAAGTTCGGGGCTTTAACCTAGGTATAAACTACAGAGGTCATTTATTCAATGCATAGGTTCCTTTCGGGGAAAGGTTATTGAATACCTCGGAGGTCGAGGCATCTCACAATTACAACGGGAGCCTCACCCACTTCCTTCAAAGTTCACCACCCTTGCGAATCCCCGAACTTCGAACAAAATATGTATGTAACCTATCCAATTTGATCCTTTATCTATCGCACGCAAGACTATCCTAGTGTTAGTTATAGCATGTAGGGTGTGTGTATCGTTAGAGTGTTCTGCTCTGGGAACGTTAAAGAAGCTGTTTCAGGGGTGATGAGTGACTAAAACACCTGTGCAAGTCATACCCGCTGTCTATCTTATTGTCTTAGCTTTATTTTACAATAATTAAGCATTTCATAGTCCGACATCTGATTTGTATTATGTGAAATGCTGGAACGGGGTTTTTGGAAGCATTTGAGCAGAGGGGTAGAAGCCAGCAAAGCTTCGGGCCGAACGCGACGTTGGGTCAACAAGAGTAAAAGTCAACAAGCGGCAACGTTGCGACGTTGCAACGTCACGATGTCAGCGCGAGTTTTTTTTGTCTCTCCATCATTAAAAGCGAGGACTGAATTCGAGGCACGGAAGATCGTATTTAACTAGGGCAATTTTAAAGTGAGAGCAAGAAAGAACCTCGACCAAGAAAAGGCCTACTTTTGTATTTTTCTTCAGAAGTACCGATGTGAAGAGATTAAATATTTGTGTACTCACATTCATTATGTTCTAGATCCATATCTAAAGTTGTTGAACCCTATCACGACAGGCTTTGAGATTAAAGATTCGCATTTATATTATTCATTTGTTTACCCACTTGTTAGAATCCGTTTCATTTCCGTATCATTTATACGGGTGGTGTCCGGCCAACATTGGCATTGATCAGACACTTCAGATATCCCAGATTCGAGAGATGAGGATGCCAGGATCCGACAGAGCAAATTTCAATAATCTGCAAATGATATTCCAACCTAAGGTGGCGACTAAGGTTAGAACATTTAAGCTTTTCGGAGTATCGAGTTGGGGTAGAGATACACTCAACCCTACTAGCGAGATAGGCGGATACACCTAGAGAGAGGGTATCTAATAAGCACGATCACCCCATTATCATAGTAAGTCATGAATAAATCGAATAGGTAATTTCTATAGGAAATAATCCATCAAAAGTGGTGGGGAGACATAACCTCTAGTCTCCACAACATAAGTAATTAAGAACGATTAGTTTAGTTTAAACTAAATATTAGTAACTGTCACCAAAGCTTACATCCGAGATAATATTCAAATACAAATCTGTATTCAACACACTTGTCCTCGTGGATCGACATCCGCATTTCCAGGTACACTATATTTGAGAGGCGACGCCATACCCCAGCAACATAGGTTTATATATACACACATCACGCTTTCAGCCCATGATGTATTAAACCTAAAAGACAACCATGAAAATGATGCCTCAGATACAAAAGAAAATTTCATCAAGTGTACAAAGAAACGTATACAAAACAAAAAATAAAAATAAAACAAGCATTAGTAATCTCAAAAAGAACAAGTGGGCAAAATTAAGAATTGATAATGCAGGAAATTGCCATGATCACTTCAAGAAAAATCAATCTTGAAATACAATTTCGTGACATGGAAAACATTATGCATGTCTACAGAATCTTAAATCTTTCGCGAATTCTTTACTGTTCGCCGCTTTTACACTTTCATCATCCATGCTTTGATTATTGATAACCCTTTCAGGCAACCGCAAGCAATAAGACATCTGAAAAGGGAATTTATCATATTCATATTCATATAAAAGTTATGGAAAGTGGCAATAAGGAAAATCTAAAAGAAGAAAGGATCACTTATGATAAATTCAATGATACTCGATAACATAAATCCACTTAGAGCCTTTCCCTTCAGCAATTTCGAACCTTCAATTGAATTAAAAAGTCCAATTTAAAGATGTTTATATCGGGTTTGAAGTTAAACAATCGAAAGATATGTGGCGTGAATATGCATAAGATATGATTCAATTTACGTAAAATAATGGTGAGATTCGCTAAAGTAATGAAGGTGTGCACATACTGTAGGGCAAAACCAACTTAAATCTACCGTCTTCCAAGTAATGAAGGTGCGATTGAAACTGATGCTGGCAACATATTATCATCTTATTTGTGAAAAAATCATACTAAATTACTTACCGCCAGAATATTTGGTGGTAGAATGTATTGTGGGAACTGAAAAAAGAGAGGGGGAAAACATAAACAGGTTTTCATGTACTCTATTGAAAACATATCAAGATGAACAGATATTATAAAAATGAGGGATACATCTTTAGCCGTATTTATCCACCTTTACTAAAACGGCCCCCTTGTATTTACCCTATGTTCCTCTTGAGTCATATTTGGAGAATAATGCTAAGTAGTATAGGTGAAATGAAACCAGTGATTTCAACCTTAACCATAAATTTTTTCTTTCCCTTAGCAATCAAACAGAGCATTATATATGAACATGAGGAAACCTCGTCACGAATGCAAGAAGTAGAAAAATGTGGAACCAAAATAAGCTCTCTAACTCTAGAAAACACAATGGGTCGGAAAAAATGACATCATCCACAATCAGGAACCCCATGATCACTCAAATTAAAATATTTTAATTATTTTTACAAAAAAAAATTGTAATCTTTGGAAACTTCCATAATTCAAGAATGTTTTCCTAACATTGTTTAGTCAAATAATCTCCTATATGCTATAGCGAATGCATGCATGTGGGGAGTATGTGTTTGAAATATTTAGCCTAAAATCACTATCTGGACGTAGTTTATTTCAGTTTTGTTTTGTTAATTATATATTATGTTAAGGGAACCATAAATAAATTAGTTGGGTAAAATGTTTTATGGATTTGTTGTAAAAGGACAAACAAGACATTGACCTAATGAAGGTGTTATAAAAGTGGAAGCATGCATGATAATATTAATTCAAGAACACAAAAATAAAGTAGTCAACATAAATGTGCATAAAGTTTTAACATGGTTCAATCAATGTCTATATCCACAGATGAGAGAAGATCTTTCCACTATTATGAAAAACAGAGTATAAGATTGTAGTGTTATTGCGACGATTAGGAAAAAAAAAAATCACAAAACCCTAATAATTCCACAATTCCAAGAAAATACCGTACAATACTCCCTATCCCATTTATGCACACACCAATAGCCTTTACAAGTCTTTCTCTCCCGCATAACTTTTTTCTCCTCAAGACCCAAGATATTTATAGTGTTATTCATAATAACTTTCCTTATTCTATAATAAAACATAATATTACAATAATATAACAACTAGGAATTATCCTATAAAAGATTCTTTACAAAAAAAGAATTAATACTAATTAGGAAGTTGAGACATATTTTACCAAATCTCCACCTTTGATCAAATTTCATCAAGTCAATCATCCATAAAATCTTGATGAGAGAACAACCAACTCCACCTTGAACTGAAATTCATTTCATCTTCATCTTGTGTGCTCTGTTATCTTTTGTCATTCCAAATATCTTTAACCTAAAGCTCTGATACTAGTTTGTTATAAAAACGGAACCTTTGATGCATGAAAATATTAATTCAAGTACACAAATATAAAGTAATCCACATAAATTGTCACAAGGTTTTAATGTGGTTCGGCCAATCATACCTATATCACAAATGAGAGAGAATCATTCCACTGTTATGAAAAAACAAAGCACAAGATTAGAGTATCAAGTATTGCGACGATTAGGAAAAAATTACAAGACCCTAGTAATGCCCACAATACTAAGAAAATACCTCACAATACTCCCAATTTTTAAAACCTTTACATCTCTATACATACTGTACAGCATTTACAAGCACAACTCTCTCATGACTTTTTCCCTTGTGACAGATATTTCTAACAACTTTTCTTATTCTATAAGAAACCTAATATTATAATAATATAACAACTTAGGAATTATCCTATGAAATTTTCTTTATAGAAAAGGAATTAATACTAATTAGGTTTTTGAGACATATTCTAACACAGAATGAGAGAGGTCATGCATATTTGAACAAAGATGGAAGGACAAAGGAGCAATTAGAAAGAAGCTTTTATGTGTGCCTTTTTCTTTGTCTGTAACCGTATTGGACATATATGTATGGTTAAGATTCCCGGAAAATATGTGGTTATATATGTACACGGAATGATGGAAAAAGGGTCAACACCCACTTAATCAGATATTTTCCTTTAATATTTTCCTTGATGAATCGTATTCCTCTTTCAAAAGGCACCAGAAAATCTCAAGGATCAAGACTTTACATGACCATTTCAAGAAGGATTCTTTTCTCCAATCTTCTATTTTCTTTTTGGATTCCATGTGCGCCCCTTGTTTTATCGAGTTCTATGGTAATGAATATCAAGAGAAAAGTCCTCAGGGCCGTTTGTATTATACTGGTCTCTAGGCCCCCCATTATATGGAAAGGCTTCAAGATTTCTAGTTTAATCAGTGGGCACAATCTTTAGGTGTTTGGTTCTCAAAAAGTACAGATAAAAAAAAAAATCAAGGAAAATGATTTTATCATGTTTGGTTGTTTTATGATTTTTTTTTTTAAAAATCAAATATAACTAAAATTAGTTAAAAACTATTGTGGTCATGAAGTGAGTCGTGGATTCGAAGCTAAAGGAGTAAGATTAAGTGTTCCAAATGAATGACTTGTCAGATCAAACTTCTAAATGGGCTATGTATGCTCTTTGGTTCCCTTGACAATTTCCTAGAATCAAAGTAGAAAATGTCATACGAATAGAAATATTACAGGAATTAATTGCTGAAGAAAAGTGTTAGATTTTGTAGAAACAGTCGAAACAACACCTTTTGTCAAAGTTGATAGACTTAAATGAAACTTAAACAGAGTGTCGGACATCTGGTCGGCGAGATATTGATTCACCGAAATCAATACCGTGCTAAAAAATTGATAAGAACTTGAATAGAACTTGCAACCAGAATGCTAGAATTGCTAGAAAAAATCTTAGATTTCACTATGAATGAATGAAATAACACTGAGCTGGAAATTTGACACACTTTGCTACAACTAGGAAATAGAATGTTGAAATTGCTGAAAGCTTATTGAAAAACTAGGATTTGCTAAAGTAGATTGACATTGAGTCGATTGATTTGTTTAGTTGTTGATTGAATGATTGATTGCTTCTTTCATTGATCTCCTTCTGTTCATTCATTTTATAGACGTAGATGACTTGCTACCCAAGTCTTCATTTCTCCACTATCTCCACTTTCTGAAGTAACTACCTATGTCTTCCATTAAGAAAACTTGTTCCTCAAGAACTTATCTATGTCTCCATTATAGAGTCTTGTTCTTCAAGAAAATTCTACATTAGCACATAAGTGCTCCACTTCTGATAAAGTTTCGTTTGATCAAAAAATTTAAAAATTTTAGAAATACCCCTGAACTTCTTCTCTAGGTTTGCACAAATGGATCTAGGCCCCTTTCTATCTAGACTTTTATTTATGAGTTTGGGCTTTAGGCCTAACCCACTATTGGATCAAGCCAAATTTCAATTTGGGTGCAAACATAAACTTATACATTTTTAAATTATTTAATCTACGTATTGATGAGTAAAATAAATACAATTAGTTTGAAGGTAGAAGTAGAAGTAATTTATTGACTTTTATCATTATTTTTATTTTTCCTATCTTTTCATTTTTATCGACTTTTAATCTCTATTTTTTCCCCTTACATTTTTCGTCCAAATTTTCAAGAACCAAATATAATATATGAGTGGTTAATTTAGAAGGAAAGAGAACACATTAATGGCAACGTAGGTAGAAGAGGTCATCTCCTTTCCTCTTATAATTCCTTCAATCATTTGATTCTTTGATTCCTGGGAAATTAGAGGGAAAAAGCAAAGGAAAGAAAATGAGGAAAAGAAGAAAAAAATAAAATGAAAATGAAGGATAATAATGATAGAGTTAAATTCAATATGTTATTTTTATTTGTCACTTCAAACCAAATTTATTTTGACTCATCAATATAAAGATTACATAATTTTAGAATATGTAAGGTTCCAAGTAATTTTATTTACATTTGATTTTCTTTAAGATTTTTCATTAGATAACCAAATATAAGAAATTTATTTTCCTTAACTTGTTTTTTTTCTTTTAGTACTTTCCAAGAACCAAATACAACTTAAAGGAATAGCTTAATCACTATATGCCTAGAAAATCTAAAGCACGCTGACATTTGATTATTTTATGGATATGGATATTGTTGAATGCCTTGCATATGAAGGGGGTCTTACTCCTAGTGAACCACATTCTAGGAAGACCATCTTCTCTCTCGGTACAAGATTCTATTCCCATTTTCATAAATAGATACAGGCAACAATCCACTGACCGCCATCTTTTATTTTCTTCATTAAAAGCAGCACAATATCCTTGCATATATTTTTTTTGAATACGATATCCTTGAATATTTGTGTTGAAAAAAAGGTTGCAAGGGAAGGTTTTGGGGGGAGGGTTGACATTATCAGAATCTGCATGACTTAGGGGCTATATGTCATACATTCCCTCTTGGTGCCATCACACAAGCACTTGCCTTTTTTGAAGGCAGGTCAGATGGAGAATATATGCCGCCAACTTTATCAGCCTTTATATGTCTCAACAATGGCGCCCTTCATAGCTTGTAGGAGTGATCAAATTCACAAAATCTTGACTAGTGCTTACCAGCTCCTGGTGTTTGGTCTAAGAGTCTTGCATGAAGAGGTTGAGAGTGGAATGCAGCCAAGGATGAATTGCCAGAATTTATATGATGTCAGATCTAGGCTTAATTTCACGTACATAGTGTATCCCGGCAAGTCGTTCTTGGCTACATTTGATTCTCTTCTTCTTATGTGAGGCTTCATAGACCTGTAAGTTATCTCACTAACAAGATTACAGCAACCGGACTAGGTCGTCCTCGAAATTAATAAATATATTTGAGACCATGTTTCCTATCCTTCTCATAAGATATATAGGGGATCATTCTGCAAGTAGCACATGAGGATGACGATAGTTTTTATCAATTTTGTTTTATTTTTCATCTCTATCTTTTTATTTTTATATTTTTTTATGTTTGACACGAGCGCAGGTAGATTATATCAGGCTGAGATGCTCATGCTGAGATAATTGCCATGACATCTGCTTTGTGGGAAGAAGCTAGCTCTTACGTACACCAGCATAAGCTTCAATTCAGGCCGATGATGATCATCCCTAAACTATCCCCATGTTTCCATACTTCTATAGGCATTATAAATCCCATAGACATTACAAATCCCTTTGCATGATCGCATATTGTTTTCTTTCTATTTTCTTCATGATTTCCTGGAAAGTGCTAAAGAAATCCCACACGTCTCTATATGTAATATTTGGATTGGGAATCGAATTAACTTCCCCAAATTAGCTCCCAAACATGTAAAGCATCCTTTATAAATAGGATGGCTGATCAAGAACAAGGGTGCGATTTTTATTATTCAATAAAATTAGTTATTTCCTTTTACTCTGTTCTTCTCTTTTCTCATACAAAATTAGGTTAGTTTTCTTCACCCATGGCTACCATCTCACCAACCACGAGTGAGTAGCCGCCCTAGTCTTGGGTTGAGTAGATCCAAGCCCCCACAATGATGGATCCCAAGGGTTGTGTGTCCTGATTTCCAAGGAAGAGGGTGGAATTGGTATGAATGTAGCCTAGGAAGCGGAGGCAAAGTTTTGGGTGATCTCTGAGGGTTGAGCATGACACTCAACTCTAATGTTGGATGTATTTGACGAAGGAGTTCTTCATTGTTACGGAGCATTGTCTTTCTTGATATTTGGAAAATCCAACCGGTATATTGGATTGTTGTTGAGAAGATCCTTTCTCCACTATGCATGACCAAGATTGTCTCTTGTCAGGACTATGAAAGAACCAGTGTGAAAGCCTTTCCGACAACATACTAGGTATCACTTCTCTATCCTACTCGTAGAATTTGTGCTTTATTATAAATCTAATAAGAGGACTACCTCAAGGACCCCTCGGAACCATCATGCTTGTATTCTTGGAGAAACAAAGCCATGGGATACCTTTTAATTCTGATTTCAGAACCAAAACAACCTGCCTTCTCATAAAATCCAAACTTTATAATTGAAAAGAGAGACTTTACAAGCAATTCACCTAAGATTACCGAGCTAAATGGAAGACCCATCCCAGAGGACAACCCTAAAGCCACTATACCTACAAGTAGCCTTGACTACTCGTTAAGGTGGAATTCGGTAATTATAAATTTTTGTGCATTCCGAACCTTGTCCCACAAGTGACGAATCAGTTTTGGTAATTCTTGTAATTAAGTATTTCTCGAGTAATGACTTAATATTGATTATCTTATTTGGAAACTACTCTTATATGTCATATATGAACCATATATATGTAATATGGTTTCCTTAAATGTCATAGAAAAATCTTGATATCCTCCCACTTGTCCAATGTACACCATGATTTGCCAATGTAAGAATCAAATCCATGAATCATAGTGATAATTCCTCCAAGAACGTGTATTATCGGAGAAAACTGGATAGAAAAAAAGTAATTTTCACTTATGTTCAATAGAGGTTACAAGAGGGAGTCTACACAAAATTTTAGTCTAAAACACCTCCATGAATTAGGAAACTTGCCAACTCTATGTATAGTTGATAAGGAATAGAATCAGAATATTATCTAAAATATTCTACAATCAACACTTTCATTTCACTGCCACATACACAATCTTTTTGTAACACCCAGGAATTTTTATAAGGATAAGTTAGGAAAATAATAATGATAATTAAATAAATAAATTAATTAATTAAGTAATTAATTTAATAAAATGAAAGAGGGGTAAAAAGGTAATTTTCTTAATAAATACCCTATGTATAAATTGGAATAAGAAAAATCATTTCATTCTTCTTGAATTTCTTTCTTCAAGCTGGTAGAATTTCGTGAGGACGATGACTTTCTAGCTCTAGGTTTGAAGAACAAATTTCTTCTAGGTAAGATTTATGTTTTCTAATTTTTAGATCTTATTTTAATATATTCGCTTATATTTTTTTACCTTAGGTAAGAAACCCCAATCTAGATTAGGGTTTGTTAAAAAAAAAAAAAAGAAAAGAGAAAACGAAAAAGATTAGAAATTGTGATTTTGATTTTGCTAATAATGTTGAAGAAAAAGTTTAGAAATTCTAGAGATAAGTTTAAAGTAAGAATGTGTATATAATTTATTCTCCAACTTAATGTATTTTACATGGATTAAACCTATGTTTTGAATTTTTATATGATTTTAAATTTTAAATTTATTTGTCCTTAGAAGTTGAATTGTACCCATCTCAATCCAATTCTAGGGAGGTAAAAAAGTATTAAAATTAAAAGCCTTAAGTATGAACTCATATTTCATATGTCTTCATTTATTTAACAAATAATTTTTTTTCATAGAAATCTAATTTATTAAAAAACATAGGGCAACTTATGATTTTGACTTTTGGAGATTAAGAGAAAAAAAAAGTTATACATTTTGCAAGTATAGGCTGATTTATTTATGGGGATGGAGAAAGTTTAGGATATTTAGTTAAATGTATTTAAACAAAATCTTGGATCTAGAATTTGAAAAGAAAATAAATGAAAATGGGACATGTGTGATTTTTTAGAATAAAATAAAGAAATAAAATCTTGTAAAATATACAAAACAGTAAGCAAGATATATCGAGAATATAAGCTAATATTATTAAAAGAAGAAATAGGTTGGAAACACGTAATGACGGTTTGAAATGAATTTATAAATAAATAAATTTTTTAAAGGTTAATATAGAGAGAAATTTCAGTAAACAAATATCTCAGGAAAACTCAATTTGGTTTAGAAGAATGTTAATTACTAAGATAAAAATAAAAAAATAAAAAAAAATAGGTTCTAAAGTTATAATTTTAAAATGAATAGTGAATAGTGATAATAGTATATTTTTATTATGTTAGGTGAGAAGTAGACTGGGGCTAAACTCTTCTAAGATTGGAGGTGTTGTTTCCGAGGTAAGGGAAATTAATGCGCTTGTTTAAAAAATTTTGAAACAAATTTTTATATACATCATTTAGAAACATATGAATTATATTTCGTTTATGCTTGGATCAAATTTGTTTTGCATGGAAAAGTATGTTAGAGTTTTATATTTTGTTTTTGACAGATAAATGTGGAGATATTATGTTTTGTAAATTTGAATCATTGAAATAAATATTTGACTCTTTTTTGTTCGCCTTGTCAACTAGATATACAGTTACCCTGCCCTTATCAAACTAGATATGTAATAGCTGACCTTTACATTTATCATGGTAATGTAATTGATTTGAACCTAGCTTCAGGGTTTTGGGCAGAGTTAGTACTAGTAAGATTTCGTTCCATTCAATTTTAAAGGAACAATTCCGAGGCTAGCCACCATTTGAAAAGTCCCACACCAGCACCATTCGATGTTTGACATGACTAGAGAGAAAAATGATTTGAATGTTTTGATTGAATTTGGATAAGAAAAGTTTCTGAATCATAAAATGAATGCATACCGCTTGTAAATTTAAAACATTGCAAAGCTACTCTCAAAGGCAGGAAATGGATTGATTATATTATCTCCTATTTGGTGGTGGGTGAATTTGAAATACTGAATTCTGACCGCATTAATGTTCCTTATCAATGCGGAGCCTATTCCTATTTGTCGACTACTTTTCAAAATTCTAGTTCAAGTGAGGAGTGATGGTTAAAGTTAAGGAATGGTCATCAGATTGGCTTAGGGAATTTAATGTTGGATTTTGTTGATCAGAAGATATTTTTGGTATTTGGAAGCTATTTTCGATATTGATCCTTTTAAATTTTGCGTTAGTTCGAGAATAGTTGAGATTATGGGGAATTTGTTTTACGTACGAATTGTTTAAATTTGCAATAAGCTGACAATGGCTTTTGGATGGTGGATATTTAGTTTTGAAATCAGTTTTGAGGATTTGCACTTTGTTCCGCTACTCTGAAAAGGTATTTGGTAATTGGCAACATCCAGTTACAAGATAATTGTTTGGGTCAAGTTACATTGTAAACCTTCGGGTTTGAGTTGTGAAATGACCGTCATGTGCTCAAAGTGGGTCTTAGGGTGTGACAGAGAGGGTACGTGAGCCCAGTTATGATTCGATGGAACCATTTAGCTTACCTGGGGAATATATGAGCGATGCATTAGCTTAAGTTTCAATCTCATCTAGTTTGATTCCTTTGTGCACTCTGTACAATTCTAATAACTTGCTTACTTGGCTTCTTAATGACTAATTTAGTTATACCTTTTGCTTTATAGGACACCATGCCACCAAGGAGACCTGTATCTTCCCAAAATAGTCAAGCTAATGATGATATACCTCCTCCACCTGAGGCTTTGCCCCCAATGAGTACTAAAGGGCATTATAGATATTTGGGAACTTTGGCAAGATTGGTTGAGCTGTAAGCTAGAGCAACTGGAAGTAATGGTCAAGGACAATCCTCATCTAGTAGCTAGGGGTAGCTCCTTTGAAGACTTTAAGAAGTTGAGTCCCTTTTATTTTTCTGGTACTTCGATCAAACAGAGGTAGAGGCTTGGATTATGAAGATAGAAAAATTCTTTATTGTCATCGACAGCTCCTCGAGAGCAAAAAGCCTCTTATGCAAAGATTTATGCTAGACAAAGAGGTGGATCATTAGTGGCTCAGCTGACTAAGAGGCTTTTAGAGGATTAGGGTCTATCGTTTGGAGACAAGCTTAGAGGCTTTTATAAGAAGTAATTTTCCGATAGTGCGTTCGATGATAAAAAGGAGGGAGAGCTTGTCCGTGCTTGGACAGAGGATTTGACAAGGCCCAATATGAGGCTAAGTTTACCTAAGTATCACGTTACTCTATAGCTGATCACACAGATAGAAAGAGCATTAAATTTAGGACGGGACTAAAGCCTTATTTGAAGAATAAGATATCGGCCTCAAAAGTTGGGTGTTTATTCAAGAGGATAGACGTAAGCCTGTAGCCTGACATGGTATTTTCTATGACTCACAGAGATGCTCAAGTCACTTCTGATGTGGTGGTAAGTACTCTTCAAATTCACACCTTATTTGCTAGAGCCTTAATTGATCCCGATTCAACGCAGTCTTTTGTTTCCGTATCTTTTGCTGGTTTGTTGGGTATGTCGATTGATAACATGGACTTTGATTTATTTGTTGCATTCCTTCTGAGAATCTGTCAGGGTTAATAAAATACTCTAGAGATCATATGTGATGATCAATATAGAGATGACGCTGACCTAGTACTTCTTGGCTCTAAGATTTTGATGTGATTTGGGGATGGATTAGTTAGCTTCCATTATTTGTTGGATTGTTTAGAAAAACAAAGATGTTTAGCATCGTGTCACCAGTTTGGGCTGAGGAAGCATGTGATGATCATCACAGATGATCCTCAAATTATGAGCTAGTTCTTTTCTTTAGGGAAAGGTTGTCACAGGCTTTTCGTTTATGTCAGAATGAGGAACCGATTAAAGTTGGAAGACATACTCATTGTAGCGGATCACCCCCAATGTATTTCTAGAGGATTTACTTGGCTTGCCACCAGAAAGGGAGGTGGGGTTCACCATTGATTTGTAACCAGGGATAACTCCTATCTCTAAGGCCCCTTACAAGGTGGCACCTTTGGAGCTTAAGGAGTTGAAGATTCAACTGTGGAGTTGTTGGGATAAGGGCTTCATTGTGCCTGTTTCACCTTGGGAGTTCCCAGTATTTTGTGAAGAAGAATGATGGATCTATGAGACTCTGCATTGATTATAGAGTGTTGAATAAGGTGACGGTGAGGAACAAGTATCCCTTTCCTCGAATTGATGATTTGTTTGATCAACTTTAGGGTGCATGTGTGTTCTCTAAGATTGATCTTCAGTGTAGTTATCATCAGTTAAGGGTTAGATGGGAAGATGTACCCAAGACTGCTTTTCGAACTAGATATGGGCATTATGAATTTTTGGTTATGCCTTTTGGTTTGACTAATGCACTTGTTGCTTTGATGGGCTTAATGAATAGGGTATTCAAGCCCTATCTAGATCAGTTTGTGGTGGTTTTTATAGACGCTATTTTGGTGTACTCAAAGATTAGGGAGGAGCATGAGCACTATTTGAGTATTGTATTACAGACTCTCAGAGATAAGTAGTTGTATGCTAAACTAATGAAGTGTGAGTTCTGGTTAGATAGAGTTTATTTCCTTGGGCATGTGGTGACTAAGGATGGCATCTCAGTTGATCCATGAAAGGTAGATAAGATAATAAATTGAGGAGACTTTATCATCAGACCGAGATTCGGTTCGGAATGGTCAGGTTATTATTATAGGCTGGGCTTATTGAGTGTGGGTTATCTAAGATTGCCCTACCTTGACCAGCTGACTCGTAAAGGAGTTAAGTTTGAGGTCTATTGATTGTGAAACGAGGTCATGGGTGAGTTAAAGGAAAGATTGGTGATAAATTTCTATTTTGACTATCCCTTCGCTCGTAGAGGGCTCAGGGTGTATAAAGGATGCCTCTCGTCGTGGTTCGGGTTGTGTTCTTATGCAACATGGGAAATTTCCAGGGTTTATGCTTCTAGAAAGTTGAAGCCTATGAGCGAAAATTGACCTCACCCATGATTTGGAGCCAGCCATAGTGGATTTTTGCGCTTAAGATTTGAGACACTTGCTTTTTGGGTGGAACTGCAGATATTTATAGATCAGATAAGAGTTTGAAGTATTTGTTTTCCTAAAAGAATCTGGAATTAAGTGAGGTGGTGAAGATGGATAGAATTAATGAAGCAATCAGTAATATTCAAGATCGTTCAGTAAAAGAAATGCTGTGGCTTGATGCCTTGGAGCAAAGAAACCTGCTGGCCCTTAGAAGATATTAGAGATCATAAAGACACTATTGAATATTTGAGGAGTTCTGAGGCCCATATAAGATATTTGGACTTGGGAGCTCTTGTGGAAAACTTTAGAGTACAACCAGACTTAGTTGGGAGAATTAAGACCCTACAAAAGAATGATATGCAGTTAGTCCAGCTTATGGAAGAAGTTAAGAGGGGTAGTAAGCCTGACTTTACCGTATTAGATGATGGGATTTTAAGATTTGGGAATAGGCTATGTGTTCTAAATGATGGAAACTCGAGAAGAGAGCTATTGGAGGAAGCTCATTGTTCTAGACTTGTAGTCCACCTAGGAGGGAAAAGATGTATAAGGATTTAAAGCAGAATTATTGGTAGTCAGGCATGAAGTGGAATATTGCACAATATGTGGCTCAGTGTTTGGTATGTCAACAGGTGAAAGCTGAGCATCAACGACCAGCAGGGTCTTTACAACCACTTGCTATTCCTGAGTGGAAATGGGAGCATATTACTATGGACTTTGTGACAGGGTTGCCAAGAACCTTAGGGGGTAATAATGCGATTTGGGTGATTGTTGATCGGTTGACAAAGTCTGCTCCTTTTGCCTAGCAGAATTGATTTTCAATGGACACCCAGCTTCTCTTTTTATATTCGCAGTCACGAGAATGCATGGAGTACCCGTTTCTATGGTATCCGATAGAGATTCTCGTTTAACTTCTAGATTTTGATATAGTTTACAAAAAGCATTCGGTACTAAGTTGAGTTTTAGTACTTTTCATCCGTAGACTGATGGCCAATCAGAGAGGGTAATTCAGGTTTTGGAAGATTTGTTGAGAGCTAATGTGTGTTCATGTTTGAGCCTTGAAATATGTTTTGATCCTTCTCATGTTATGAGTTGGAGCCTATTCGATTGTCAGCTTGACTATGAAGGTGCCCGTTCAAATTGTGGATGTGATGGATAAGGTTCTACGACATCTTTGTTGTCAAGTTAGTAAAAATCCCGTTTAAGACAATCATAGTATCGAGACTTAGGTATCATCAGGATTTGGGGACTAACTTTTATAAAGGAGGAGGATGCTTTTAATTTTATAGGGATAAGTTAGGAAAATAACAATGATAATTAAATTAATTAATTAATTTAATAAAATGAAAGAGCGGTAAAAAGGTAATTTTTCTAATAAATACCCCAGGTATAAATTGGAATAAGAAAAAAAAATCCTTTCTATTCTTCTTTGAATTTCTTTTTGGCTAGTAGAATTCCTAGAGGACCTACGACTTTCGGATCTAGGGTTTGAAGAACAAATTTCTCTAGGTAAGATTTATGTTTTCTAATTCTTAGATCTTATTTTAAATATGTTAAACATATTTTTACCTTAGGTAAGAAACCCCAATCTAGATTAGGGTTTGTTAAAAAAAAAAAAGAAAAGAGAAAACGAAAAAGATTAGAAATCGTGATTTTGATTTTGCTAGTAATGTTGAAGAAAAAAAAAGTTTGAAGAAATTATAGAGATAAGTTTAGAAGCGAGAATGTGTATAATTTATTTGAACCAATGTATTTCACATGAATTATACCCAGGTTTTGAATTTTTATATGATTTTAAAATTTAAATTTATTTGTCCTTAATTGAATTGTAACGATCCTAATCCAATTTAGAGGTAAAAGTATTTAAAAGTTAATCATACTCTTGAGTATAAAGTTTCCACAATTAAAAGCCTTAAGTATGAACTCATATTTCCATGTCTTCTCTATTTAAATAATTTTTTTCACAGAAATCTAATTTATTAAAAAACATAGGACAACTTATGATTTTGACTTTTGGATATTAAGAGAAAATAAAGTTCTAAATTTTACAAGTATAGGCTGATTTATTTATGGGGATGGAGAAAGTTTTGGATATTTAGTTGAATGTATTTAAACGAAATAACTGGATCGAATTTGAAAAGAAAAATAAATGAAAAATGGGACATGCATGTTTTTTTTATACAAAATAAAGAAATAAAATCTTGTAAAACATACAAAAAAAAAGAAGAAGATATATTGAGAATATAGGCTAATATTATTAAAAAAAGAAATAGGTTGGAAAACATGTAATGATGCTTTAGATAAGATTTATAAATAAATAATAAATTTTTGTATACAATCTTGAGTTACAAACAAATATTTTTAAAAGCCAATTTGGTTTAGAAAAGAGAAATAAATTACTAAGGATAAAAATAATAATAATAATAATAATAATAATAAGGATTCCCAAAACTATAATTTTAGATGAATAGTCAATAGTTATAATAGTATCTTTTTATTATGTTAGGTGAGAAGTAGATTCTTGTGGCCAAACTCTTCAAGATTTGGAGTGTTGTTTGAGGTAAGGGAAATTAATGCAGTTGTTTAAAATTTTTTTTTGAAACAAATTTTTATATACATCATTTAGAAACATATGAATTATATTTCGTTTATGCTTGGATCAAATCTGTTTTGCATGGAAAAGTATGTTAGAATTTTATATTTCATTTTTGATAGATAAATGTGGAGATATTATGTTTTGTAAATTTGAATCATTGAAATAAATATTTGACTATGGTTTGTTTGGCCTTTGTTAACGGGATATAATAGTTGACTTTTTGGCCCTTGTTAACGAGATATAATAGTTGACCTTTATATTTCTTGGTGGAGAATGTAATTGATTTGAACCCCAACCTTTAAGGGTTTTGGGTAGAGGTTACTAGTACTAGTAGTATTTGGTTAAAATCCTTTAAAGGAACAATTTGAACCTATACCCATTTGAAAATTCCCACATGGCAGGCGCCATTTGATGTTTGATAACTAGAGTAAAAAAAATGATTTTAATGTTTTAATGATGGAATTTTGATATGAAAAGTTTGAATAAAAATGAATGCATATTAATACGTAAATTTAAATGTATTCAGTGGCTAACTCCAAAGGTTAAGAAAATGATTGATTATAATATCTCCTATTTTGCAAGTGAATTTGAAATACTTGATCCAGGGACTGCATTAATGTTCCTTATTGGGCTATGAGCTCATTCCTATTTGATGACTACTTCTCAGGTACCCTTAGTTCGAGTGAAGAGTGATGGCTAGGCTAAGGAATGGTCATCATTAGGATTGGCTTAGAATTTTATGTTGGATTTTGTTTATGTCCTTTTAGATCTTTTGGTATTTTGAAGCTATTTGGATATTGATTCTTTAAATTTTATGTTAGGTCAAGGTTGAGTTTTGGAGATTATGGAATTTGTTTTAATACTTGAATTGTTTAAATTTGGACAATGGTTTTTGGATGGTGGATATTTAGTTTTGAAATTGAGTTTTGAGGATTTTAGAATTTTGTTTCACTACTCTAAAAAGGTATTTGGTAACTGGTAACATCCAGTTACAAGATAATTGTTTGGGTCAAGTTACGCTGTAAACCTTCGTTTGAGGTGTGAAGTGACCGTCATGCCCTCAAAGTGGGTCTTAGGGTGTGACACTTTTGTGACTCGGTTTACAAAATTTATTGTTTTGTTAGGAGAACATCTATAGATGATGGACATTCTTTATCATTATGGTGCTAGGATGTATTTAGAGATATCAGACTTGGAGTTGATATTTGAGCCTCAAAAATTGGTATGTGAGCCTCAAATTAATCAGTGATAACCTTTTACTATTGAGGCCTTCCTTGGCATGCATTGAGAGATAAAACTGGTTCCCATGGCTCATTCCACATATGTGAACTCCCTTAAAAAATTAATGTATGATTGATATATGGAATAGCAAGTAGTTGTGATTGTCATATGAGTTCTTATTATGGTAAATAACATAAACACAATCAAAAGTTGAAGTAAGAATGATCTAAATACCTCAACCATTGACAACGTAACTGAAAACTCCAAATGACATAAAAAACCACTATATTGGTACATTTGGGAGCTTCTAATGCCTCGTTCTAATATTAGAATGAATAGCACTGAGACAAAAAATATTGCATTTTATAATTGCATTGTTTGTTATTGAGTTATCCGGAATGTTTTCAGTAATTCCTCTAATTGAGGATTTCTTTAGTAATTTCTTAACATTGATTATCTTATTTTGAAACTACTCTTATTATAAATCACTAAATTAATGAGACATATATGAGCCATATATATGTGATATAGTTTCCTTATATGTCATGGAAAAATCTTTACATCCTCTCACTTATCCAATATACACCATGTTAGAATCTATTTCAACTTCCTATTTAATATTAATTCATTTTTGTAAAGAATATTTTATAGGATAATTTCTAGTTGTTATATTATTATAATATTAGGTTTCCTTATAGAATAAGGAAAGCTTTTAGGAATATCCTTATAAATATTATGGGTCTTGAGGGGAAAAAGTTCTGAGAGATATTTGGTGTGTAGAGATATAAAGGTTTGAGAGATTGAGAGTTTTATGAGGTATTTTCTTGGTATTGTGGGCATTTTAGGGTTTTGTGATTTTGTGATTTTTCTTAGTCGTTACAATACTTTGATACTTCAATCTTGTTCTCTATGTTTTCAAGAATAGTAGAAATATTTTCTCTCATCTGTGGATGTAGGCATAATTGGCCGAACCATGTTAAAACCTCTCGTGCATTTTGTGTTCTTGAATTTATATTCTTGTACACCAAAGCTTCTACGATTCATAACACACCATGATTTGCCAACGTAAGAATCAAATCCATGAATCATAGTCATAATTCCTTTGACAACAACTAGGTATAAAAAAATGATTTTTACTTATGTTCAATATTGGTTACAAGAGAGAGTATACATACACAAAATTGTAGCCTATATACTTCTCCACGGATTAGGAAACTCACCAACTTTATATACAATTGATGAGGAATTAGAATCAGAATATTACCTAAAGTCTTCTACAATCAATCTTTTCCTAGTACAACCACATAAACAAAATTTTCTATAATACGACATAAACAAACTTTACAATTCTAACCACATAAAACGACACTCCCCCTCAAGCTAGTGAATGGATGTCCTTCGTTCCAAGGTTGCTAATGATGTCCCGAAACATTGTGCTTGGCATACCATTTGTGAGAACATCAGCTAATTGATCATTTGATTAAATAAATGGGGTGTATATGAGCCTACTGTCATTTTCTCCTTAATAAAATGCCTATAAACTTTAATACGCTTCATTCTATCATGTTGCAAAGGATTATGAGCAATACTGATGGAAGATTTGTTGTCGTAGTACACCCTCATTGGCCCTTCCCATTTAATATGCAAATCATCAAGAATCATTTTCAACCACAACAATTTTCAAATCCCCATTGCCATTGATCTAGACTCATACCTTGCACTTAATCTTGCAACCACTTTTTTTTTTACTTCTTTATGTTACAAAGCTCCTTCCTAAGAGAGTACAGTATCCTAAGGTTGACCTTTTATCATCCAACAATCCTTCATAGTTCGCAATAGTAGAGGCATATAATATCTATCTTTTTCCCTTTTTGAACAAAATACCTCTTCATGGATTGCCCTTCCAGTATTGCATAATTATGGGGACAACCCTATTATGCGTTTCTTTAGGATTGTGCATAAATATGCTAACAACATCACAATGAGCAGTCTCGTATAGTCATAAGTAATCCAACATTCCTAACAAGCCTCTTATAAGAACCTCTATTCACCATGGGATCATTACGAACATCACATAGTCCATGATTGAACTCAATGGGCGTATTAATCAGCTTACACCCTAATTTTCTTGTTTTTTCCACCAAATCAAGTACGTACTTTTGGTGAGAAATAAAGATCCCTTGTTTTGAATGAGCCACTTTAATATCTAGAAATATTTCAACCTCCCAAGTTCTTTGATGTCTAATTCTTTTAAAAGACATTGTTTTAAATTGTTCATCTCTCCATCATCATTGCTTGTCAGAATCATACATATGTGGATACACTAATAAGGTTGTCACTCCCCCTGAATCAAAATATCTCACAAAATAGAGAGTGGTCACCTTGGCTTTGTTTGTATCCAAGTCAACCATTACCTTGGTGATTCTTCCAAACCAAGCCCTTGGTGATTGTTTGATTCCATAGATCTCTTTCTTCAACTTACATACCATTCCCTATTTAGATTCAAATCTAGGAGGAACTTCCATGTAAATATCTTCTTTTAGGTCACCATATATAAATGCATTTTAACATCAAACTATTGTAAATTCCACCCAAAATTGGCATTTAACAACAAAAGAACTCGTACTATATTAATCTTTACTATCGGTGCAAATGTCTCAAGATAATCAATTCCATATGTTTGAGTATACCCCTTAGCAACCAACCTTGCCATGTATCTCTCTATAGAATCATCAAACTTGTACTCCACAATAAAGGCCCATCTACATTCCACTGATTTGATTCATCTCAATAGTTTTACCAACTCTCACAAGAGATTTCATCTCCACTTTCATGACATCCTCCCACCTCTTGCCCCTTAATGTCTCAGATGGATTTATAATAATGGTTATAGTTTTAAGATAACTTAAGAAGGCTCTATGGCTTTGGTAGGGCAAGAATATGCATACCATATGTTTTGTGCAAGCTCTATTTCCTTTCTGAAGTGCAATCAAAAGATCTACATCACTTGGTTTTCACACTAATTTGTGGATTTATCAGGCTCAATTGATGATGTTACATTTTTTTATGGATGAAGGAATGATTTTGGGAACATGAACAAAAGCACAAATAAGCGATTATACTTGTACCGATCGAAAGACTAGGATTTTCTTCCTAGAATAAACCTACAATGGTTGAATATTGTCTTGGTTCCCTATATCTTTCATCAGTTCATTTGAATTGGATGGCTTAATTGATGGTATTACAAACTTCAAGAAAGTGGACTAAACTGGTGATGTGGAAGTAGGCTCAATAGACATTGAAACATATTCAGGTTCAATCGGGTCAAGAATAGTAATAGTCATGGATGAAATTTTTGGTGAATTGAGATAACTAAAAAGTCAAGAAGAAACATGTTTATTGCTCTATCTTTAATAAAGTTCTCTCAATGAAGATGAGAATGTTGAAAAAAGGACTCATTTTCAATAAATTTAACATTCATAGAGACAAGGAATTTTCAAGTAAGTGTGTGAAAGCACTTAGATCCCTTTTATGTGGAAGAATAACCAATAAAAATGCTTTGAAGAGCATGTGGATCAAGTTTTCCCTTGTTTTGAGACTAGACATGAACAAAAGCAACACTTTCGAAAATTTGATGTATAAGATTGTTTGACGCATTAAATTTTGAAAAGAGATTTGTAAAATTTCAATTGGACTTTTGAAGTTAAGTACCCAAGTTCAAAGTCTATCAATAAAATGTGTAGTGGGTAGAACAACTTCACCTAGCATTGTTTAAGAACATTTTTGTGAAATGACAAGCTCTTGTGACATCCAAAAGATAGTCATTTTTACGTTCAATTACTCCATTTTGTAGTGGTGCATATTGACACAAGAAGACTCATGTATAGTCCCTTCTTTTGGAAAAAAAATGGAGTGAGAACTTGATTTGAAAAACTCTTTGGCATTATAAGAATGAAACTGCTTAATTCTTACATCAAATTATGTCTTGATCATGTTGTAAAAATTGGGGAAAACAATTCCAACATCAGATTTATTTTTCAAAAGGCAACTCTACGTCACTTGAGTACAATCATCCATGAATGAAAAAACTACCTCACACGATAAATATTTTGAAATGTAGAAGGACCCCAAATGTCACTATGGATGATAAGAAAAGGGATAAAGAGTTTTTGTATTGCTTTTGGAAAAGAATCATGTTTCTATTTGGCAAGTTCACAATCATTACAATGAAAAGACTTTAAATTAGACCCTTTCAATAACAAAGGAAACATCAACTTAAGAACATTGAAAGACTAAACTACGATGATAAAGCCAAATCTTATTTTTATTTGACACAACATACTCAGAAAGAAAAGATGTAGATAGTGATTCCTCAACTTTAATTCTTCCACTTTGATTTTCTAGGTAGTAAAGATCATCCCTCTCATTAGCATGTCTAATCTTCCCTTTCTTGCCTTTTTCTTGAAACACACAATATGAATGGAGAAATTTTACACTACAACTAAAATCTTTGGTAAGATTTTAAATAAAAATTAGATTGAGAGACAATTTTGGGACATGGAGAACATTTATTAGAGTGAGAGAATCACTTATATAAATGTCCCCTTGATTGGTTATAGTGATAGCAGACCCATCTGTTATGGCTATTTTCTTTTATACTAGAACTTGGTCTATAGGAAGAGGAAAAATTGGAAGAACAAGTCATATGGTTTTTTTTTTCTCTATTATCTATTACCCATCTTTTTGGAGAAAACTTTTCTCATAAATGAGCATCCCAAGAGGAAGAAGATTTACCTGAAAATGCAAGTGAACTAGTACCTGTCGAGGATTAATGTTTCTCAAGGGCTTCCAAAAAATCCTTTAGCTTCTTAATCCCCTCTTTGTTTAGTTTGAAGGCAGAACTTTGTGAACTTCCTTCATTATTTGATTGAGTGCTTGTCACATTTTTTAAACATTTTTCATTTGCACTTCAGTTGGGCTTGTCATAGAGTTTCCAAATCGTTCCTTGGTGTGGTAATGCTTTCTGTAATATATGCAGAATAAAGAATCTCAATTAATGGTTTGGATGGATTTTCTTAGACAATGGGTTTAGTCAGACTAGTTTCCTTCAATCCTATTCCTTGGGTCAGAAGGAAAAATCCATTTTCTTCATGGTTCTCAAGTATAACACTTTGTTGTCCCTTTGTCGGCTTATGATCAAAATAGTTTCATTCAAGGAGGACATGTCTTGTTTTCCAAAAATCCACACTCTATCAACCTCAAACTCAACATTAAAGCCAACGAGAAAATCATATATGTAACTCCCCGTCCCAAAAGGGTGTATGGTATGTGTAACCGTAGGGTCACATATGTGCTCCAAGGGCTTCCTTAATTAGTTGAGTGCCATAGTAGGATTTTTGGAAGTTGTTTTTAAGGATGAAATCGTAAAGTGTTCAAAGAATGGTGGCACTTTTGCAATTAAGGAAAGTGGAGGGGTGAAAGTACAAATCATGGGAACTTTAATTAGTTAAAGGATAATAATAATAATAAATTGTTAGAATGGTTCAGGGAATCCTAGAAAATTCTCTAGATCTCAGATGACGAAACGGACTACGTCATTAAATTCGTCTCGCAAAATCTAGTGACCCAAAAAAGTTTCATCGAACTCTGAGACAAGCAGAATATTTTATGATTTTCTGGGTGATAAGTTGTTAGTGACTTCAAGGACAAGATTTTTACGAAAATCTCGGAAGTCAAGAAATGACTTGATCTAAGTTCATTTAAAATAAAGTGAACTTAAAAGAAAGAAATTATTTCGAGGTAGAAACGGAATCGAATGAGGCAATATGAGTCATGTATCCAAATAATAATAATGAGAATAAAAAAAAAAAAGATAAAAACGAAAAAGGAAAAGTAAAAAAGGGAGAAGGCCACATTTTGGCCGAGAGAGTTCGTAGAAAGAGAGATTTATTTATTTATTTTCTTCTCTTCGCTTCTCTCTTAGATCTACGGAAATCGGATCGTAGGTTTTCATCGAAGCAAAAGGCAAAGTTGGTCTACGCGACGAGAGCTACGCGTGGGTACCAAAATCTTAGCGTTTCATCAAACTCCAAGAGGTAGGAAATTTTCCTACTCGTGTTATTTTTAGCCTAAAGGCTATGTAATGGCTTGGGATTTGCTTAGAGGCCATAAATTTCACTCCCAAAATTTTTGAATTGAGTTTAGGAATTTTTGGGACTATTTTTCGAGCTAATCATTTGAATTTCCAAGGCTTGTTTTCGGATAAACAGACGGGATTTTGAAGCTGTTTCGAGGCGATCCGGACTATGTAAGGTTTGGTTTTGATCCTAGGACTGATGTTTTCATGTTTTGTGGTGTGTTTTGGTATCACAATAATTCGGTGACGAACCGTGAAGGGATCAAGAGGTGCCCTGTTTTCTATGGATCCGAGATTTGGGCCATTTTGTGGGTTATTGTGAGAAAAATAAATAATATGCTATTATGTGATAAATGGAAATTATATGTAGGGTAAAAGCAGAGATAGAGAAATTTTGAAGTCGTTCTCGATTATTGTAAACGGAAAAATGAGTATTCTAAACTTTATTTTTCAATACTAGTGTATTGTTATAAATCGTTTTACGCTAGTATGTTATGGTTTTGATTGGTTGAACCATATTTTAAGCTTATAGGTTTGAATTGTTAAACCATATTTTAGAGCTTATGGTTTTAATTGTTAAACCATATTTTAAAGCTTATGGTTTTGATTTGTTAAACCATATTTTAAAAAGCAAGCAAGCAAGCAAAATTATATTTTTATAAATCAAGCCTTAAGAAATCCCTAGTTTAAGCAAGCATTACCGGTCAAAGGTAATTCGTACATGCATGGTGAAGTTAGGACATGATTGCATTGCATTTTAGGTTTGCATGGTCGGCAAACTTAGCTCATGCATTATGGCATATTAGAGGAGGACCGTGGCACGTACTGGGGTATATAGGGTTAGCACGCTAGCTATTTATGTGGTGATGAAGCATTCCACCATATTTACTGTAATAGGTGATGTGGACACGGGGTCCTTCCATTTAGGCATGGCCAGAGATGAGGTTTCCGTGTTTCTTAGAGATCTGACAAGCAGAAAGGCCTCCAGTCGTTGATCTTTATTTTTATAAGCGTTTTACATACAGCTTTAAATAGACTACTGATAAGCAAGCAAGCAGTTTATAAAAAGTTTTATAAACTTTTATAGCAAAGCAAGCAAGCAGTTTATAAAAATTTTTATAAACTTTTATAGCAAAGCAAGCAAGCATTTTTTGAAAAGTTTTTGAAAGTTTTATAGCAAAACAAGCAAGCAGTTTATAAAAAGTTTTATAAACTTTGATAGCAAAGTAAGCAAGCAGTTTATGAAAAGTTTTAGAAACTTTTATAGCAAAGCAAGCAAGCAGTTTATGAAATGTTTTAGAAACTTTTATAGCAAAGCAAGTAAGGTTTTCTAAAAATGTTTTTGTAAAAGATAGTTTTACAGTTTTGAGACATTTTAGAAAAGAAAACTTATTTTATAAAACATGCACTCATTGAGGCTCTTTTATTTAATTATTTTCCGAGTTTTAAAAATTGTTATTTTCAGGTCTGAGATACCTTTGACATTGCAGGACTGTCAGGGGTCCTCTCGACTACTAGTTATATGTGTTGTATTTACCCACCATTGTATATATTTGTAAGAAAGTACTTTGGACTTGTATAGTTGTGCATATGTATGTACATAGTTTGTTTATGAAAATGTGATGAGCCTGAGGCTCTTTTGAAGAAGTGTTGTTGGTTGCCAAATTTTGGAAGTGTAAATTGTATTTACAGGTTTTGGGACATGTCCTATATGTAGCTGTTATTTGTCGAAATTTTATAAAATCACAAGTTTAGAAAAGAAAATTTTTTATACTAGTTTTCAGCAAGCAACACGGCTTAGCTTCACAGGATTCTTTAGTCGTTGGAAGTATAGGCTGGGGTTTCTGTGGGGTTGCCGGCACACTGCCTGCTAGTAGGGGTGGGGGTGTGTCAAGTTGGTATCAGAGCAGGGTCTTAGGAAACCTGTGTTATTAACATAGTTTTCTTATACACTATTTTACACTATTGGCAACCATGCATTTTCAAATTCAAAGTACATACATATTAAGTGTTTCAAAGTACTAAACAGTTGAGTTTTGCGAATAAAGCACTATGTCGGCGGGAGGGTGAGGTGCTCTCGGAAATTCGAGGCTTTCGGCGTGCTGCGATATCGTGCACCGGGGAGTTGGTAGCGCGGTACGCAATTAGCCTCCGGAGAATCGGGGACCAGACCATGGGCCACTAGAGGGAGATCAAGTTCTAGGATTGTTTCCTGTTAAGAAAGTGGCACGGTGCTCGGATAACGTGGCTATATAGCGACTCGTTGCGACCTTGACCTCCCGGCCGCCTCCGTAGCCACCTCAAGAGGTTCCAAAGAGCCTGGGAGGTCTATGAAGAGCACGAAGTTGGGCACCAAGCCCATATGATGCTTAGCACGACAATCCCGAGACCCGACCATTAGGGGGTCGGTATGGGGATTTCCTTCCGGCGGGAGGTCAGTTAGTCTCGAGACCAAGTGAGTCGGAGATAATAGAGTTTTGATTGGGACGGGGGAGTTCCCAATGGATCTTGTGGCCCTAGATATGAAGTTTTGATGTGGTTCTCGGCATGGATTCGTTTGTCTCGCCATAGGGGCCACATTAGATTGTTATAAAGAAAGTAAAGTTGTAGGCTAGGAACACGGAGGTAAGTTTAGGGAATCTGCGAGAGAGAGGAGTAATTTCGATTATGATCTCGCCATGAGCGGCGTAGAGGATCTTTGTGTAAGGGTTGTTAGGGTTATTTGGCTTATGTGGGTGGAACGGGGAGGGACTCTAGTGGATGAGATTCCGATTGTTAGAGTTCCCGATGTATTCCCAGATGATATTATAGGATTACATCCATATAGAGAAGTGGAGTTCACCATTGATTTGATCCCAAGGACTGAGCCCATTTCCATTCCTCCTTATAGGATGGCTCTTGCAGAGTTGAGGGAGCTTAAGACTCAGTTGAAATAGTTGTTGAGTAAGGGATTCATTTGGCTGAGCATATCTCCATGGGGAGCTCCAGTTCTCTTTGTGAAAAGAAAGATGGGAGTTTGCAGTTGTGTATAGAGTACAGGCAGCTGAACAGAGTTACCATCTACAATTAGTATCCACTCCCTAGGATCGATGAGTTATTCGATTAGCTCCAGGGGTCTTGAGTGTACTCCAAGATAGATTTGAGGTCGGGTTATCATCAATTGAGAATGCAAAAGAGTGATGTTTCTAAGACTGCATTCAGGACACACTACGGGCATTATGAGTTTTCGAATGTGCGTTTGGTTTAACTAATGCCGTGGCATTTATGGGTTTGATGAGCCAGGGTGTTCAAGCGTATTTGGATAGGTTTGTTATAGTCTTTATCGTTGATATCCTAGTGTATTCAGGTAGTCTAGAGGAACATTCAGAGCACCTAAGGAATGTGTTACAGACCCTAAGGGAGCGGCAGCTATATGCCAAGTTGAGCAAGTGCCAGTTTTGGCTTGACAGGGTGGCATTCCTAGGTCATGTGATCTCAGTTGAGGGGGTGAGTATGGTTGAGAAAATAGAAAGCGTAGTAAGTTGGAAACCGCCCGAAAGAATGTCGAGGTCGGAAGCTTCATTGGTTTAGCGGAGTGTGGGAAGTTTGTTGAGGCTTCTCGGGATAAGCGGCCCATTGACCAAGTGACAGGAAAGATGTCAAGTATGATTGGGTAGATGCCTGTCAAAGTTTCGAGGAGTTGAAGGGTAGATTGACTTCGGCTCCGGTTAACTATGCGATGGGAGAGATGGGGTTTGTGGTTCTGATGATGCTTCAGGCATGGTCTTGGTTGTGTGTTTTGATGTAGAATGATGAGGTGATTGCATACATGCCTCTAGGCGGTGAAGAACCATGAGGAGGAATTACCCTACACACGACTTAGAGCTTACGGCTGATTGTGTTTGCCACGAAGATATGGGCATTATATGGTGCTCCATGCGGGATCTTTACGAGATCATAGAGTCTTGATATATTTTTGCGAGAAGAGTTAAACTCGAGCCGAAGATGGCTTGAGTTGATTAAAGAATCTGTTGTACTATTGAGTACCTTCAAGAAAGGCTAATGTCTGCATGGACACCTTGAGTGGCGGCCAAAAAGCAGAAGTTCTTTGTCTCATATATGAGATCGGGTTATCTTCCATTATTTTTGGATCCCGAGGCTTTAGGAATTGATATTGGGTACGAGGATTCGGGGCATTGTTAGCCACATTTCATGTTAGATCTCTCCTAGTGGATCAGATTCAGGTAGGGCAATTGCAGGATCCACATATGATTAAGCTTAAGGAAGAGATAAAAAAGGGAAAGAAAGCAGAGTTTCAAATCAAAGATGACGACATGATAGTGAAAGGGTAAAGAATGTGTGTGCCAGTGTATGGCGAGGTGAAGAGAGACATTATGGAAGAAGCACATTCAATTGCTTATGCTATGCATCCATGTAGTACCAAGATGTACAAGACTTTGAAAGAACATTACTGGTGGAATGGGATGAAGAAAGAGATCACAGGTTTAAATCTACGGATACTTTATTACATCGCGGTGAAGAAGTAGCTTATCGAGAGGCCCGTGGGGAAGATATAGTTACTCCTTATTCCAGTATGGAAATGGGAGAAGAGAACTATGGATTTTGTGACAGGTCTTCCACGGACTTAAAGGCAGCATGATGCTATATGGGTGATAGTTGATCGATTGACGAAGTCTACTCATTTTCTGCCAGTTAATGTTGAGGATTCTCTAGAAAAGTTGGCCCAGTTGTATGTGGATGAGATAGTGAGACTTCATGGGCTTCTAGTTTCGATAGTTTCAGATCAAGACCCTAGGTTCACATCCAGGTTTTGGCCCAATTTATAGGCAGCTTTAGGTACTCGCCTTCATTTCAGCACAACATTTCATCCTCAGACAGATGGCCAGTCAGGGAGAACCATTCAAACGTTAGAGGATATGCTGAGAGCTTGTGTGATAGAATTCAAGGGGAGTTGGGATACTCATTTGGCACTATTGGAGTTCGCCTACAACAACAGCTATCAGGCCAGTATAGAGATGGCTCTATTTAAGGCACTGTATGGTAGAAAATGTACTCAGGACCTACTAGTCTCCTCTCACCAACCTCATAGAAAGTGAAAGTCGTTCGTGATAACTTGAAACTGACAAGGGATGAAGACCGGAAGTTGTGCGGACAACAGTCAGGGCTGAGTTCCGGGAGGGTGCCTAAAATTTTCCCTACTGGGAGGGGTTTTGAATTCTAGATCAGTCAAGATTATGGACAGCAGCAGAGATTGTGACGAGTGGGGCGATGGCTTATAGGTTGAGTTACCCCGAGGTTATCTAGGATTCATGACACCTTCCATGTGTCGATGTTAAAGAAATACATCCCAGATCCTTCACATGTGCTGAGAGAGCAGCCAGTGCAACTAAAGGAGAACCTGACTTATGAGGCAACACCTATGCAGATTGTATATTTCAAGGAACAAGTGTTGAGGAGTAAGGTGATTCCTTTAGTTAAAGTCTTGTGGAGGAATTATGAGAGGGAGGCAGCTACTTGGGGAGCGGAGGCTTAGATAACGTCCGGTATCATCTCAACTATTTTCCGATTGAGGTATTTTCCTTTCCTTTGAGTTAGTTTGTTCATTTCGAGGAAGAAATGTTCTAAAGGAGGGAGGATTTGTAGCTGTCCCGAGAGGGTGTGCGATTTTATGTAACCCCGTGGGAGTCGCATATGTGCACCAAGGGTTTCCTTAATTAGTTAAGTGTCATAGTAGGATTTTTGGAAGTTGTTTTTAAGGATGAAATTGTAAAGTGTTCAAAGAATGGTGGCACTTTTGCAATTAAGGAAAGTGGAGGGGTGAAAGTACAAATCATGGAAACTTTAATTAGTTAAAGGATAATAATAATAATAAATTGTCAAAATGGTTCAGGGAAGCCTAGAAAATTCTCTAGATCTCGGATGACGAAACGGACTACGCCGTTAAATTCGTCTCATGAAATCTAGTGACCTAGAAAAGTTTCGTCAACTTCTGAGACAAGCGGAATATTTTACGATTTTCTTGGTGATAAGCCGTTAGTGACTTCAGGGACGAGATTTTTACAAAAATCTCGGAAGTCAGAAAATGACTTGAGCTAAGTTCACTTAAAATAAAGTGAATTGAAAGAAAAGAGAGAAATTATTTCGAGCGGCTTAATCGAATGAGGCAATATAATATGTATCAAATAATAATAATAAGAATAAAAAAAAAAGATAAAAACGAAAAAGGAAAAGTCAAAAAGGGAGAAGGCCATATTTCGGCCGAGAGAGTTTGTAGAAAGAAAGATTTTTTTTTTCTTCTCTTCACTTTTCTCTTAAATCTACGGAAATCAGATTGTAGGTTTTCGTCGGAGCAAAAGGCAAAGTTGGTCTACACGACGAGAGCTACGCGTGGGTACCAAAATCTTAGCGTTTCGTCAAACTTCAAGAGGTAGGAAATTTTCCTACTTGTGTTTTTTTAGCCTAAAGGCTATGTAATGGCTTGGGATTTGCTTAGAGGCCGTGAGAGGCCATAAATTTCAGTCCCAAAATTTTTGAATTGAGTTTATGAATTTTTATGAATTTTTTGGATTATTTTCGAACAGTCCGGGCTGAATTTCGGGACTGTTTTCAGACAGTTCGGGTTGAAATTTAGGGATTGCTTTCGAATAGTCCAGACAGGATTTTCAAAACTGTTTTCGAGCAGTCCCGGACTATGTTAAGGTTTGGTTTTGATCACGGGACTGATGTTTTCGGGTTTTGTGGTGTGTTTTGGTATCCATGATAATTGGTGATGAGCGAGTAGAAGGGACGAGAAGGTGCCACTGTTTACATGGATCAGAGATTTGAGGCATTTGTACAGGTTATTGTGAGAAAAATAAATAATATGCTATTATGTGATGATAATTATGTAGGGTAAGCGGAGCGGAGAAATTTTGAAGTCGTGCTCGGTGTTGTAAGGCGAAAAGTGAGTATTCTAAACTTTATTTTTCAATACTAGTGTATTGTTATAAATCGTTTTACACTGGTATGTTATGGTTTTGATTGGTTAAACCATATTTTAAGCTTATGGGTTTGAATTGTTAAACCATATTTTAAAGCTTATGGTTTTGATTTGTTAAACCATATTTTAAAAAGCAAACAAGCAAGCAAAATTATATTTTTATAAATCGTGTCTAAGAAATTCCTAGTTTGCCAAGATTACGGTCAGAGGTATCAGACGCGGCACTGGTGAAGTTAGGGACATGATTGTATCAGAGATTTTATCGTCTATCATAAACTAGTTTACATATGGTTATGTTAGAGATGAATCGGCAGCACCGCACCAGGCACATGGTGTTGTCATTAGCCATTTATGAGGTGATGAAACATTCCAACTACATTTACCTATCAGTGATGGACACGAGGTCCTTTCCACCGGCACTTAGAGACACAAGTTTCCCGTGTTTACTAGGGTACAACAAGCAAGAAAGGCCTCCAGTCGTTGATTTTTATTTTTATAAGCGTTTTACATACAGCTTTAAATTAACCACTGATAAACAAGCAAGCAGTTTATAAAAAGTTTTATAAACTTTTATAGCAAAGCAAGCAAGTAGTTTATTTATGAAAAGTTTTAGAAATTTTTATAGAAAAGCAAGCAAGCAGTTTATAAAAAGTTTTATAAACTTTTATAGCAAAGCAAGGGTTAAAGGCAAAGTTTATAAACTTTATAAGAAAGCAAGTACATTTTGCAGAAAAGTTTTAGAAACTTTTATAGTTAAAGCAAGCAATATAAAGTTTATAAACTTTGATAGCAAAGCAAAGCAGTTTATGAAATTTTTAGAAACTTTTATAAGTTGCTAAAGCAGCTTTTATGAGATGTTTTAGAAACTTTTATAGCGGTTAGTAAGGTTTTTCTAAAATGTTTCAGAAAGATGGCTTTGCGCTTTTTGAGACATTTTCAAAAAAAGCAAGCATTTTATAAAGCATACACTCACTGAGCTCTTTAGCTCATTATTTTCCTGGTTTTAAAATTTATTTTTCAGGTACAGATAAGCCGAACGCTGGGACAAATCAGGGTTCTCCTGACTACTAGTTATATGTGTTGTATTTACCCACCATTGTATATATTTGTAAGAAAGTACTTGACTTGTATAGTCAGGCATATGTACGCATAGTTTGTTTTATGAAAATTTGATGAGCCCTCGAGGCTCTTTGAAGAAGTGTTGTTGGTTGCCATATTCGAAGTGTAAATTATATTTACAGTTTTCAGACATGTCCTGAGGCGTGCTTTGTTATGTCAGTTGAAATTTATAAAATCACAAGTTTAGGAAAGAAAATTTTATACTAAGCTTAAATCAAGCAACACTCGCTTAGCTTCACAAGATTCTTAACATCAGCGGACTGGGGTTTCAGGGTCATCAAGACACCGCCCGCTAGTAGGGTAGGGGTGTACAATATATGTGATCCTTCTCCACAAATCGCTTCAAGCAACATCCTTGCAGCATTGTATTTGGATGCATTGATAGTGGTCCATCTCCTACCACAAGCCTTACAAGAAACACAAATATTTTGTGAGCTTGAGTCCCTTGTGTGGTTGTTGAAATTTTTGTTTTCTTCTCATAGATTTGGGAAGCATCAAAAACTTTGGAGTAAGTTTTTTTGGATAGGATCCCAAATCTCCTTGGTGGCTCCAAGGAACATATATGTGTTTCTTATTTCTAGTAGAATGCATTGAATTCCACGTCTAAAAAATCACCATTGAATATTGTTTGTCCCATGCCATAAATTTTGGATTGTCATTTAAAGGTCTTATGCCCAACAAATGGCTTAGTTTCCCCTTGCCCTTTAGAAAAGTGCATGCTAGCTATGGCCACTTCAACTAATTCTTTCTATTCAATTGATATGCCACTTGGATGTTTTGCAAATCCTCCGTTGAGGTAGGAAAATTATTCTCTATTCTAGCAATCCAAGATTAGGCTTGTACCAGTAAACTCCTGATGAGTGCATGAAACAGTCTAATTTTAATGACATTTTGAGGTCATTTTATATCCTTTTGGGTTGATTATGAATTTTTTAAGGCTTAAAATGTTTCCTTTCACCTTAAGGTTACCCTTAGAGCTGGATATGCAAACAAGAAGCAAAAATGACCAATAATGCCACCAATTACGAAAATTGCTAATCTATGGAACTTTTCACCTAAAACTTGAAATTGCATGCTCCTTTCATGTAACAAAAGCATTCGTGGCATCACAAGCTTCGAGGAGCCAAAAAATCACCAATTCGAGTCCAAACAAGAGATATGTGACGAGAAGCTGGGAACAAACAAAGTGAGAACAACAAATGTTATGCCACAAAACGCAACACTCCAAGAACCACAATTGATTTCCATTTATGCAACTCCATGCCAAGGCACCGACATAAAAAACAACTTACTAAGTTTCCTTTGTGCAGGGACACGCCAAGGCGTGGACCTCGAAGCCCACAAGCCCACCTTATAGCCCATTCTTGGTTCCAAAGCCCTAGCCAAAGAGAGATATGTTTTTAAGACATCTGAAGCATAGAAAGGGAGTTCTTGAACGAGGGTGGAGACACCCTAGGGCTTAAAGATAGGAGTTTTGGGATTATAGACGACACTTGGAGGCGAGCTTCGACGAGAGATCGCAAAGACGATGACAACCTATCTACAACCCTAGTTTTCTCTCTTTCTCTTTCTTTTATGTTTTTATTTTCTTCTTTTAGGATGTTTTAGGTTATTTTTCTAGACTACGATGTAGCCTTTATTAGGATTGATTGTTGGAAACTTTGATTAATATTTATTTATAGTTTTTATTTTGTTGGATGTTTTTTGATGTTTTTATTACAAATAGATTGCTTGCCACCTTCTATTTCATTATGTCTTTCGAATCTAGGTTGAGAAGCCAGATTTGGGAAGGGATCTGTTTGAATCATTGTTTAATGCCTAGAGATAGAGATATCCTAGGGTTTAACATGGCAATCAGAACACTTGAACTTAATGACTCTCAAGTTTAGTAGTTAATGTAGAGATAACCTTAACCTAAACTAAAGAGATGCGTTGAAAACTCGAGAGAGATCAATTACAACTAAGTGATATTCATCAACAAGTAAACAAAATGCACTCATTTAAATCCAATTCCTTTAATTGATCATAATTTTGGTGAAATCTATGCCTTAGGGTTTTTAGATTGTTTTAGGTCTTCTTGTTTTCTTGAGTCTTTCTTGTTAGTTTAGGCCAATATTTGCATGTTTGATCTTCTTATTTTGTCTTTCAACCAAGTCTTTGTTCATCAAATAGAGTTTAAGGCTAGATTTGACGGCATTTCAATAAAGACAACTCTCGTGGGTTTGACACTCTTATCACCGATTACTTGTTAGCGATGTGTATACTTGCTCAAATTCAGTTGTCGTATTCTAACTAACAAGTTTTTGGCACCGTTCCAACGTTTCCAAGGATTGTGTTTTCTATTAATATTGATTTGAAATAGCCTAATTCTACTTTGGATATAATTTAGTTTCATTTCATTTCATTCATTATTATCTTATTTTCTCTTTTCTAGTTTACATTGGTTTTGTTTTTATTTTTGTTTTATAGGAACTTGATTCACCATGGATGTTCTCAACAATTTAACAACTCAAGTGGTTCTCCTAAACTGGGCAACCCTAAAATTACAGCTGGCCATATCAATGTTAACATTAAAAGAGTGAAATGCCAAGGTCGGGAACTGTGCCTATGGGGTGTTCAAAGATGTGGGTAATGATAATCAAGCAAAGATCACGACCCATACTCAAACACATACAACCCGGATTAAGAAAGACCACCTCTAAACCTCATAGTGTTCCCCAACCTCCACAAGAGAAGAGGTCGAACCTTGAAGTAGCAATGATTGAATTGGCTAAGTCTCGGGTTGAATTAGCTAAGTCTCAAGCCTAATTCGCTAAGTCCCAAACCCAATTCATGAATGAGACAAGGGCAAATTTTGAAATTTAGTCAGAACAATTCAAGAGCTTGGAGGTGCAAGTTGGGTAAATGGCTAGGATGCTTGTTAGGCTTAAAGCGTGTATGTAAATTTGCAACCTAACTTCCGCAACTACATGGGCCTAAAGGTAGTAAAAGTGGACTTAGAGAGTCCGAATATCGTTCCCACGAGGATCAATGTGTGGAGAGGTTCAATGGGGATTAAGTACCCTGACTATTCAAGTTATTTGCTATCTAAGCTCTCAAAATGATTAGAAATGGGAGATTTTAAAAATAAAAATTTAAAACAAAAAAGGAATAATGTTGGCTCAACTAACAAGGATCGAAACAAATTAGGAGAAAATACTCAAAGGGGAAATACTAGGGTTGATTTTTCTCTTTGATGTCTCTTGATTTATATTAAAAAGCCTAAGTTATGTGAAAATAATGCTTGTAATTGTCCGAGGAAAAAGGTATGGGGTTTTCACTTTTGTTGTAGCCCCCAATTTCTTACACTAACCCCCTATTCACTCTTAAGTCCATCTAGGTAATTAGAATGATACTTTTCTAAGGCAATTTTTACTTAAGTGTTAATGGTCATTGTTACGTCCATGCAATAAAACAACTTGACCTATGTAGGAATCGATCACTGTTAAGTCCATACGACCCCCACATAATGTTAATTGATGTATTACCCTAATGAAATCCATTTAGTACCAGATATTTTTGATTTCCTAAATTTATTTTATTAGGCTAATTAGATTCTTTGATTAAACTATACTAGCATGAAATCGCCAAGGCCTCGGGTTCAATTCCAGCAGTCACTTGGGAAACCTTAGATAAATCCTTATGAAACAAGCTCTTCAATAAGCTTCCCAATATAATTTAATCAAAAGAGACCATATTCATCTAAGATCTACACCAACTACATCAACACACATATTTCCACAAAACTTTACTAAAAATATTATAAATCAATACATCAAATCCAACAATCAACCCTAGAGGATGTTTAGCTCTCCATTACAAACCCAAAAATCAATCAAAATCATGTCAATTACAACCATAAGATTGAAAGAAATAGAAAAAGAGCAAGAGTTAGTGATTCAAAACAAATAAAAGATGAACATGTCTCCAAAATTGCTTCAAGGTTGAATGAAGTCCTCTAGAAGGTCAAATCTTCAAGAAAATCACCAAATCCGAGGTGGAATAAGCCAAAGATAAAAAAACCTAAAAGTGATTCTAAATTTGGATGGAAAACCCTAAGGAGAGCTTATTCCTTTCGAATTCAAATCCTAAAAAAGTAAAAATAAGAGCTTATGTAGTGTCTTGGGAAATGGGGCTCAAAACAGGCTAAAAATAGCAATCTATGGTCAATCTTAACGATGTATGTCATGACATAGCTTTTGGTTGTCACGGCATACCAAAAAGTTGTACAAAAAATTTTCTTCGTATGTCGCGACATAGGAAGTGGATGTCACAACATACCTGAGGTTGATCATGTTGTGATGTCTTTTGTTGTTGCGACATGCAAACCTATGTCGCGACAATCACTCTACTTTGCTCCATTTTATTTCTTTCTTGCTCCATTTGCATTCTTTTTCATCATGATTCCTACAAAATGAGTTTAGAGGGAAATTAGCATAAGCTTGCATGATATAGGTGTAAATCTAGCATCAAAAGCCATAATAATCATGAAAAACATGCTTAAATTCCAAAGAGATTCACACCTAACAATGCTCTTAGAAGAACAACAAGAGAGTTTGCCTAAACTTACGGAGCCTAATAGAGTAGATGTAGATTCCAAGGAACTAAATGACCTATTTGAGGAAGAAAATGGGTCAACTTCTCTGGAACCGGAAGAGATGAGTGAAGAAGTAGAGAAGACAATTCCGGAGATAACTCTTTGGGGAGATGTGCATGAGGAATTGCAAAGTGAGAAAATGCGCTATATATTAGAGGTTGAGGAAATCGTGTTAGCATTGAATGAAAATGAGAAGGTACCCATTGTGGAGAAAGAGCAGGCAACCCTAAGACCACTTGTGCTCAAGCAGCTACATGAGCATCATCTCTTCTTCTTAGGGAAGCATGGAAGAAAGAACGATCCACCATTCTGTAGTTTAAGGAGTCAAGTTGGACTATAAAAATGGAGCAGCTACTTAGGAGGCAACCTAAGCTAGTTTTTGCATTCACTTGATGATTTATTATTTTCTTAAGAAGTTAGAATTGATATTTCTTATTGGTGATGTTGTGTTTTTATGTTTTGATAGTGTGTAGGTAATCCAAAGATCGAAAATCTAGCTAAGATGTCATGAAAAGGTAATATGGAGATGAAGAATTAGTGAATTTGGGACTCAAGGTGATCATGAAGAGTAGATATTAATGTGGAATTCATAGGAGTAAAAAGTGTTGTGGAAAATTGCTAATTGGGGGAATCCTATGACAAGGCGCCAAATTTGGTGCCAAGGCATGAAGCAACATGGTGTAGGAAACTGAGTAGCTCCACGCCAAGGCAAGGACAAAAAAAAAAGGCTAGAAACTAATTTTGCAAGGTTTGAAGCGACGCTAAGGCATGGACATCTACATCCGAGCTTCCATCATCCACCACAACCTCCAACTAATGATAAGCCCTAAGCACACTTTGGGAAGACTCCTAACCCCTTTTATTTTCATGCTTATCATTCACATTGAGTAAAATCCTCATAATAAGTTTTTTTTTTGGGGGGGGGGTGGGAGGATCTATCTTTTGATTTACCTACTTTGTGTATTTGTTTGCTTTATGATATTTTCATGTGTTTTCTTGCTTGCTTTTGTTGCTTACTTTTGAGTTTTATTTAGTGTGTTTTCTTTGAGCGGGATAAGAGTAAGGCTAGTGCTTAAGCAACTATTATGAGAAAACATTGGCACTAAAAACAATGGCCTAAATTTTTTCAATGATACTTATGCATTTATCTGATTTAGGACTCATGTGTGCCCAATGGTTAGGGCAGACTAGGCTTGATGAGCCTCCTTGTCTCTCAAGAAACCATTTCTGATTGGAATTACTATCACACACACACACACACACACACACACTAGATCTTTCATATATGTTTAGGAAACGGACCAATCTCCTAATTGGTTTGTGCTTTAAAAGTGACTTGACTTGGATAGTGTTGGGACACCTAGAAAAGAGGATTACCATAGTGCCCCAACCATAAAAGCAATACATAAAATATATATATATATAAAAAAGAGCCAATAAGAATAAGAGAATTCTACCTAATCGAATCCTGCCACGCTCCGAGGACTTTCAGCCTAATGCCCTAAGCTTAACTCGGGGTTGGGAGTCATTAACTTACCGTCGTCAGGGACGTAAGATGAGATCAAAGAGCTTACAGTAAGCCTTGCCTTGGTGGGGTTGTTTAGGTGAAGTTCAAGAGGAAACTGGAATGCCTGTGTGGCCCTAACAACTAACCGGTGGGACTAACTGGATCCCCACTACATGAACACCCTCCTAAATGTCTTAGCATTGCTCCTTACAAATTAGGTTAATGAACAAATAAAAAAGGTGCGTTCTCGGCCTACTTGAGTCATAGCCTTTTATAAAAAAATTTGTTAGTAGGAGTGATTGGTACCTTGGTATATGTATGAGATCTAAAAACAACGTTTTCACCTGGTTCCCAAGGCCTATTGAGAATTTGGAAAGCAAGCTATCCTTGATCAACATGCTAATTCAATGCCTCGTCCTTTAGAGATGGTAAATGCATAGGGATTTGACCTTAGATGTGTATCTCAATGTGATTGTGTCATATTTTCCCTAACACATTGCTAGCATCATACCTTACTTTTATCCTTGTCTAGTTGTTTGTTGAAGTGCTCGCTTTCCTTTGCTTGAGGGCAACAAGGAGCCAAATTTGGGGTGTGATGAGTGCATGAAGCACTCTAATTTCTATGACATTTTGAGGGCATTTTAAATCCTTTTGGGTTGATTATGAGTGTTGAAGGCTTAAAATATTCCCTTTCGTGTGCAAGTAACCCTTGGAGCTGAATATGCAAAAAGGACCAATAATGCCACCAATTGCGGGAGTTGATGATTTATAGAGCTTTTCACCTACAAAATGACATCTCATGGCTCTTTTCGTGTGACAACAACATTCTTGACATCACAAGCTTTTTGTAGAGCAAAAAACTCAATTTAGAGTGCGGACGAGGGAGATATGATCTCGGGGAGTCGGAACAAACAAAGGAGAACAATAGAAGTAGGCCACGCCAAGGTGTGAACACTCTAAGAACCAACACTGATTTCCGTTCATGCAGCTCCACACCAAGGTGCCAATATCAAGAAATAGCCCACTGAGTTTCCTTCATGCAGGGCCAGACTAAGGCATGGACCTCGAAGCCCACAAGCTCACCTTATAGCCCATTCTTAGTTCCGAAGCCCTAGCCTATGAGAGATATGTTTTTAAGACATTTGGAAGCATAGATATGGAGCTCTTGAACGAGGGTAGAGAAATCCTAGGGCTCAGAGAGAGGACTATGGGGATTGGAGATGGTGCTTTGAGGCGAGCTTCGACGAGAGGTCGCAAAGATGACGATAACCCATCTACAACCCTAGTTTTATCTCTTTCACTTTCTTTTATGTTTTTTTTTCTTCTTTTATGATATTTAGGTTATTTTTCTAGGACTACGATGTAGCCTTTATTGGGATTGATTGTTAGAACCTTGGATTAATATTTATATATATATTTGTTTATTTTATTCGATGTTTCATGTTGTCTTTATTACAATAGATTGCTTGCCACCTTCTATTTGATTATGTCTTTTGAATCTAGGCTGAGAAGCCAGATTTGGAAAGGGACCTGTTTGAATCATTGTTTAATGCCTAGAGATAGAGATATCCTAGGGTTTAACATGGGAATTAGGACACTTGAACTTAATGACTCTTAAGCTTAGCAGTAAATTTAGAGATGACCTTAACCTAAACTAAAGAGATGTGTTGAAAACTTGAGAGAGATCAATTACACCTAAATGTTATCCGTCAACAACAAGTAACCAAAACGCACTCATTTAAATCCAATTCCCTAATCTTGGTAAAGTCTATGCCCTAGGGTTTTTAGATTGTTTTAGGTCTGCTTGTTTTCTTAGGTCTTTCTTGTTAGTTTAGGCCAATATTTGCATGCTTGATCTTCTTATTTTGTCTTTCAACCAAGTCTTTGTTCATCCAAATAAGGTTTAAGACTAGATTAGGATCGGTACTTAATATCACAATCCTCGTGGGTTTGATACTCTCTTATCAGTGGTATTACTTGTTAGCGATGCGTATACTTACGCAAATTTAGTTATCATATTATAACTAACAACACCAACATATGTTTTCTGAAGGGAAGGAATATGAACAAGAGAATAGAAGGGAAAGGACAAAAATATTTGGATGAACAAAGATAAATAATTCAGCTAGAGAAGAAGATGGAGAAATTCTAGAAATTCTTAGGAAAAAGAGACAAAAGCTCTAATAAAATGAGAAAAACTTAATAGGAAAAAAGTGATTTTCACCTATTTTGAATATAGGTTAAAAGATGGAGGATACATACACAAATTTGTAGCCTAAAATACTACTTTACATGAATTAGGAAAGTAGCCAATTATATATACAATTGATGAGGAATTAGAAAAGAATATTACCTAAAATCTTCTATAATCAACTCTTATCACAACCACTTACACAAAATCTTCTATAATCAAACTTTAAATTCCAGCCACAAAATCTGATATTATATCTTCCATGTATTGCATTACATTTGAATTTTAACACACCACTCAAAAAGTTAATGAATAAACCATATGTTTATTCAAAGTCCAAGCTTAATTGATATTCCTCTAACAAATAACAAATATATACGAAAAAATGAGAAAAATTACAACTAAAATATAATTTAATTAAAAATAACATTATCTTAACATTGACTTGGCCTATATGAAATAAACTAGAAGACCAAGGTCTATATGATCTACGAAATCCTTGTAATATAATTGTGGCCTATGTTTTGTTGAAGGATCAACTACCATCAATTCAATATTTATATACTGAATGGTCATTGACTTGTCCTTAACATGTTCTCTTAAGGCTAAGTACTTAATTTGTCAATTCGAGGCAAGTGTAGGGATCTATTATGATATAGCTTTAAGGCGCTATCTAGATCCGTTTAATATTATAAAACCTTTTTTGGTCTTTGAATTGGAGAATTTGATATCAGGCCAATTTGGAGAGGGTAGGTCCATAATTTTCCTTACAAAGGTCCTCTGGTTAGATAGAAAGGGTTCCAAATTCCTATTTTAATTAGTGGGCACAAGCTTAGCTTTTAATTTAGAAATAAGGAGAATACATTAATGGTAACATAGAGAAAACGAGGTTATTTACTTTACTCCTTCACATCATTAATGGATAAACTTAATATATATATATATATATATATATATATATATATATATATATATATATATATATATATATATATATATATATATATTGTTCTAAAAGTATTATAAAATCCGAACCTTAAGCATGGAAGAAATACATTTCTCTCTTTGTATATAAGAAGAGATAAGGGAAATGAGAGAATTAATAAGTGAGAAAAGAGAATGAGAGAGATAGAGATAGGAGAATGAAAGGCTTTCTTTCTCACTAAGATGATTGGAATACAAAGGGTGGGAAGCCTTTAATAGGCTTCTCCAATCAACAAGTTCATGAACTTCATAAATGAAGTTCATGAAAGATCTCATGAATGAAGTCTAGTTAAAGGGCTTCATAATAGCTATTAAGAATTTCACCATCAATGTGGTCATTCACCATACAAAGAAGAAATAACCCATTTACAAAGACTCGAATGACCACCATGCTAATATGCCTAAAGAACCATAGTAAAACCCAATGGGATAAAACCTAGAGAAGGAAAAAGAGTATAATATTCATATGATGTTGTAGATTGTTTTTAGTATGTTAGGACTATCTTGTTAAAAACTTGCCAATAAAACCCAATGGGACAAAACATGAACGAAGGGAAAAAAAAGTACAGTACACTAACATCATGTCATAAGAGTACTCCCCTCATGTCAATGTCCTTTAGTTGGTGCATTCCAATCTTGTATATTAGCTTCTTGAATGTTGAGGTTGACAATGACTTTGTGAATAAGTCTACTAGATTATCACTTGAGCGTATTTGTTGAACATCAATTTCACCACTCTTCTAGATTTCATGTGTATAAAAGAACTTTGGAGAAATGTGTTTAGTTCTATCTCCTTTGATATAACCTCTTTTGATTTGTGCAATGCATGCATCATTATCTTCAAATAATGTTGTTGGACTATCTTTGATAGAGGGGGGAGTATGCATGATTCTTGGATATATTGAATCATCGATTGTAGCCATATACATTCACAACTTGCTTCATGAATTTCTATAATCTCTTAATGATTCGATGATGTGGCTGCCATTGTCTGCTTAAAGGATCTCCATGAAATAGAAATTATATTACAATTAAACACGTACCCTGTTTGTGATTTAGGCTTATGTGGGTCGGAAAGGTATCATGCATAAACATATCCAAGTAATTGTTGCTTTAATTCCTTTTAGTAAAATAGACCCATATCAATTGTTCCTTGGAGGTAGCACAATATATGCTTGATACCATTCTAATGTCTTTGGGTTGGAGCTGAATTGTGCATGGCTAATAAATTGACAGAAAAAACAATATCTAAGGGAGTATAGTTAGAAAGATACATAAGTGCACCAATGGCACTAAGATATAGTACTTTAGGACCAAGTAATTCTTCACCCTTTTCACAAGGACAAAATGGGTCATTTTTCATGTCAAGTGAACGAACAACCATTGGAGAACTTAAATGGTGTGCTTTATCCATATAAAAGCACTTAAAAATTTTCTTATTATATGCCAATTGGTGAACCAAAACTCCAATAGGGAAATGCTCAATTAGCAAGCCAAGACAAAAAAAAAAAAAAAAATCCGAAGATCTTTTATCTCAAATTTCCTTTTCAAATATTTCTGTTTTTGTGAACTCTTCAAGAGTCCCAATAAGATTTAAATCATCAACATACACAACAATAATAGCAAATCAGGTTTCCGATTTCTTGATAAAGATAAATGGGCATATATGGTTGTTTGCATAACCTTCTTTCAATAAATACTCGCTAAGACGATTATACCACATGCGTCCAAATTGCTTCAATCCATATAGAGATCATTGTAATTTGATTGAGAACATACTATGAGGCTTTATATTATTTGCTTCAAGCAATCTAAATCCTTCAAGGATTTTCATGTATATTTCATTATCTATGGATCCATATAGATAAGCGTTGATGACATCCATGAGACGCATGTCCAGTCCTTTAGAGACTGCTAAGCTTATTAAAAAGTGAAAAGTAATTGCGTCCATGAAAGGTGAATATGTTTCCTCGTAGTCAATACTAGGTCTCTATGAGAAACCTTGTGCTTCTAATCGTGCTTTATATTTTATGATCTCATTATTTTTATTGCACTTTCATACAAATACCCATTTGTACCCATCAAGCTTTACACCTTTAAGTGTTAGGACTACAAGTCCAAAAACCTCTCGTCTCATTAACGAGTTTAATTATACTTGCATAGCTTCTTTCCATGTTAGCCAATCAGTTCTATGTTGACATTCTTCCACATTTTGTGGTTCAGGATCCTCATCATTTCTTATGATGTCTAAGGACACTTGGAAGGCAAAAATATTATTGATAACAATATTATTTTGATCCCATTTATATCCCTTGTGCACATAACTCATTAAAACTCATAATTTAAGGTACCTATGCCTTTTCAAGGGTTATTTCTTTATCTCGAACATCTTCAAAGGTTTCTTGTTTAATATATGCCTATGAAGGGGCCTCTTGTTCACAATACTCTCCAAGGGCTTTTTGTTTTTCATATGCCTCTACAAGGGCCTTTTGTTTATCATGTACCTCTTCAAGGGTATCAATTTTCATTTGTGTTCTCATCTTTCGAGGAGTTATATCTTTTGAGCCAATAGGTCTCCCACGCATTAGGCATATTTTAGACTCATTTTCTAATTGTCCTTCAGGGACATCAATCTGTGCTGGAGCATTCGCAGCTGGGATATGTGGCTTTGTCACTTTCTTTGTATAAATAAAAGCATATATGTTAATTGATTTGAAAGATTTTGAAAATGAATGATCTTTTGAACGTCTAATTCGCATTGATTTGTATGATGATCAAAATGAGACATTGTAGATGCATTCCAAGTAATTTTTCGTCGTTCTTCTAGAATTGACTTTTCTCCCCCTAATGGTGGGAATACACTCTCATTAAATTGACAATCCACAAAGCGAGCTATAAAAACATCTCTTGTTAAGAGTTCAAGATATCTTATGATAGACAGAAAATCAAAACATACATAAATCCCAAGTCTTCATTAGGGACCCATTTTAGTGCCCTGTGTAGGTGATTGGCATATAGATTACACAACCAAAGATTCGTAAATGAGAAATATTTGGTTGTTTTCCAAGTACAAGTTGTGAAGGGGAGTATTCATAGTAAGTTGTTGGTCGAATACGAACCAAGCTTACAGCATGCATAATAGCATGTCCCTAGGCATAAGTCGGCAATTTGGTTTTCATTAGCACTGGTCAAGCTATTAATTGAAGACGTTTGATGAGGGACTCTGCTAAACCATTTTAGGAGTGAGTATGAGCAATGGGATGCTCAACATTTATTCCAACTCACATGCAATAGTCGGTAAAGGCTTAGGAGGTAAACTCACAGACGTAGTCAAGTCTGATGGCTTTAATTGGATAATCAGGAAACTGAGCTCGTAATTTGATCATTTGTGTAAGGAGCCTAGCAAAAGCAACAATTCTTGTCGAAAGAGGACAAACATGTGACCACCTAATAGAGGTATATATTAAGACAATAAAGTAACGAAAAGGCCCACATGATGGATGAATAGGTCCACATATGTCCTCATGTATTCTTTCGAAGAAGATTGGTGACTCAAATGTGACTTTGCTAAATGATGGTCAGACTATCAATATACCTTGTGAGAAAGCAGCACATGGGTATTCATTGGGCAAAAGAATCTTTTATTTCTTTAGTGGATACCCATGTGAATGATCTATGATTTTTTGCATTATTGAGGACCTAGGGTGACCCAGCCTGTCATGCCAAAGGACAAAAGTCTTTAAGTCGTTGAACTTTTGGTTCACGACAACATATGACTCGATAGACTTTATATTTGTATGATATAACCTAGAGTAGACTGAGAGTTTTTTCATTATAAGTTTCTTGCCATAAACAATAAAGGTAATGTAAAAGCATTCTGTATAACCTTCATTCATAATTCCGATATATTATCCATTTCTGCAAATATCTTTAAAGCTGAGCAAATTCCTTGTGGATTTGCTAGAATATTGCATTATTGATATGGAACCTAGTTCCATTTGGTAACATTATGTTTGCTCTTCCGGAGCCTTCATTTAAGTTTGTAGTACTAGATATGGTACTTACATTGGCATTTGTTAATGTCAAATCTAAAAAGTATCTTTTATCTTAAAGAATTGTGTGTGTGGTTGTACAGTCTGTAAGAAACCGATCGTCGCCCCGTACCTGACCCGATTGGTAGATCCAAACCAAATCTAGGGGAACAAGGTCCTCACTTTCATTTCCAATCCAAATACAAAAAAAAAATTCAATACAAATGTGAATACATTTTCAATACCAAACGCATTTCAAATACTCATTGGGTATACGTAAAAATATACATTAAACATTTTTACTTAACTAAACATTTTGCGGAAGACTCCATCATTTTGGATAACTCCACATTTGTACTATCATTTACAAAATTTATCAAAGTTTTCACATAAAAACATTTACAAAATAGAATCGAGCCACCAAGATACTTTATACAAAAAGAGTCAATTCAATGTCATGCATGCGTGCACGGAGTTTTACTTCTCCTCCGAATGGCTTTGACGTTAGCTCTGTGCTTGTGCGGTCTTCACTCTTGTACCTATTCAATCGGTACCTACGCGTTGATAAAAACAACACGCTATGTATTTTCATGCTTAGTGGTTTTATACAGTTCTATTCTCTATTCATTTCATTTTAAATCGAAACATGCAATATTTATAAAACAATGCTTTTGTACAATTTTCAATGAGTAATGCATACCACGATCTATATATTTATTCAATAAATCAATTAAGTAATTCATCGTCATCTCAAGCTATGCATTTTCATAGGCAGAAAGAAAGAAAGAAAAAAAAATCATTCGAAGCACAAATGGTGCACTTTTCAATCTCATTATCATTTTGTCCTTATCGAATTTAACCTATGCTTTCGGTGCACATGATAATGAATCACCGGCACGGTCCCGCTGGGCTGTAGGCCGGTATATATATATATAAAAATATGTACTCGGTTGGTGTACACTATCGATACTGTCCCTCTGGGCTACGGATCGGTATGACACAATAGTACGTTTGTTCGACTCTTATTGGTATACCAATTTATCCTTAACTTGAATTCTAATGGTTAACATTCTTTGTATGCAAATAGAACATTTTCACATTCATGCATTTTTCTTATGCAAATTCGTTTCACAAGCAATTGTCTCAAATCACTTAAAACAAATCATTTCAAACACAAATCAATATGCACTTTCTTGTCAATCATTTCAAAATTCAAATCATTTCGTAATTATTCAAATATTTTAGAAATAGAGAGAGAGTTTGAGAACAAAACCAAAAATCACGCTTTGATTCCACCTTCTAATCTCGACTTCAATGTGCTTTCCTCCTCGGGCCAACCCCTTTATTCAAATACAATGACAATCACATACTAGTCAGGTTATTCTAGGAGTTATATTTTCTGCAGGGAATTGAATCATCTCATTTGATAACCTAAAACTGGTTACGACATTTCAATGCCAAACTAGTCGATATGCCTAGCTCATTGGATCACCCACAGTTTTTTTTTTTTGGGGTGTTAGCTCCATAAATTGGTAATGATTCCTTCACTCATTTGAATCTATGGTTCTAAGGTTTCTTCTCCAATTGGAATCATCTAATTTGGATCACCCAAACTCAAGTTACGGCATTTTAATACCAAACTAATCGATATGCTCAGCTCACTGGATCACCCACTGTTTTTTTCGATTTTTGGAGTCTTATCTCCATAAATTGGTAATTTTTACTATACTAATTTGAAGCTATGGTTCTAAGGTTTCTTCTCCAATTGGAATCATCCAATTTGGATCACCAAAACTCAAGTTATTGCATTTTACATCTAGACTACTCTAAATTGCAAAACATAATCTGCACATAGCTCCACTTTGACAGATTTCTGGGCACTTTGGGGTTACAATTTATGTATACTTTCTTCAATTAAATTATTCCCCTAGAAGTATAGTTTACCCATAATTTTGAATCACTCAATTTGGATGAGTGAAACGCAACTTATGGCCAAAACACCACAACTATACCCAAAACATAGCATACCCATGAGTTACCCGAAACTCACATTTAAACCCATATTTGGGAGCCTTAGAGCTACAATTTTCTCCTGGTTCCTTCTATACATTTGTAGCTCTAGATCTTATGGTTCTTTACCAATCAGAATCATTTCATTTAGATGATTATAACTTAACCTATAGTCAAAACAAGAACAGGGGTTTTGACAAATTTTTGACAGCATTTCCTTTGAAAACCTAACATTTCCCTTTTACAAACATTCCTCAAAACCAATCCAAACCAACACCACCCAATAGTACTCTTAAAAACTCAACCCAAAACAACCTCTAACTCAACTATAACCAATACAAACACCTTTAACCCAAAGGTTGCTTTACCAACTGAACTCAAGAAAAGGGGTTAGGGTTTAGCTTTTCTTACCTTTCAATCCTTGATTCTCCACCACCAAGCTTTCTTCTTGTTCTTTGATCCTTAATTTCTAGTTTTTATGGAGCAAAATCATAAATCTCCTCCTCCCTTTCACACCCAACCGGATGGAGCCCTAGCTTTTCTCCTCTAAAAAAAACGTGAATGCCCAAATGGCATTCCATAGACCATAATTTGGTCTTTAATCTCATTAAAAGATTAAGGCCTTGTTTGTCCTTCTCATTAAATCTATTTTTCTCATTTTTGCCATTTTAACACTTCATTTCACTTTCATTTTTATTTCATTTCACTTCATTTACATTTTGGCAATTACATTCTTCATTTATGACTCTTAGGTCCCCATTTGACATTTTTACCAAATTTATTTGGCTCCTGTAAAATTTTCGGGTTTTATATTTTTTTTCATTCTTAGGATTTAAATTCCAGAAAATTTTAATTTACTTTATTTTATACCCTAAACATGTTCTGAAACTGTTAGGGTATTTTTAGGGCGTTACACAGTCAGTAAGACATACATCACCCGCATTCATCTTGAGATCAATAACACATGGATTTCAGATAAAACTAATAAAAACTATAGATAATATAAATAACAATGTAATAGATGTAATAACAAAATAATACTTTATTTAATTTTGATATAAGAAGCATCATTCAATATCAATATTTTCATCATTCATCAAATAATCTATTTTTTCACTAGGACCTCCAAAGAAATTAGTATCATAGTAAGTTAAGTCTAGTCCATTTCTATCAGTAAAGTTCATTTCTATTTATTTTCCTTTTTCTCTAATTGATGCTTGGTAGAGATCGACCAAATGTTTGGGCATACGACAAGTACGCCACCAATGCCCTTTCATACCACATCTATGATAATTATTCTCATGGGCCTTGGAAGGTGTAGTTTGTATATACTTCCCATTTTCTTGTTTCACCTTAGTATTATTCCACTTCTGGTTGTTCTATGAGGTTTTTCTTTTCTAGGAATTTAGATGATTACTACCATGAGTTCCATGGTATCAAAAATTCCTTCTAGTTCCACGACTACAACCATGTCCTTGTCCACATCCATGGGTTCAAGACGATATCACATTCACTTTAGGGAATGGTTTAGATCCAGTTGGACGAAAGTGGTGATTTCTCATCAAAAACTCATTATTTTGCTCAGCAACTAGAAGACATGATATCAATTCAAAGTATTTCTTAAATCTACGCTCTCAATACTATTGCTACAGGAGCACATTTGAGACATGAAATGTGGTTAACGTTTTTTCTAGCATGTCTTCTTCTATGACTTTCTCTTCTCACAACTTCAATTAGAAGTTGATTTTAAATAATGCGGAATTATATTCACTTACTGTTTTAAAATCTTGCAACCTTAGGTGTATCTAGTGATATTGAGCTTTTGGGAGAATCACAGTTTTCTAGTGGTCATATCTCCCTTTCAATTCATTCCATAGAGTGAGGGGGTGCTAATAGGCTCGAAACATGCTATATAAAATGTGTGTGCCTATATGCGGAAGTGTACACATCATATTAAGTAGTAAAGTGATGAGTGATGAGTATCATCCCACAAGGATTAGATTACCAATTATCGAAATTAGAATAGTCGTAACTTTATTTGGATTGACACCAAGGTGAATTGAAATGGAAAACAAACTAAACTAAATAAATCCTAAACTAAGGTCACTAACATGCAAAGTGAAAAGTTAATTACAAGAAAGCCTAGGGTTTTGATTTCATCTAACAAATTCCTATTGTGGGACTCTACTTGTTCCCAATGATGCCTAAATCATATATTAATGGCGAATTTCACCCAAGCACATGCTATTCTTTCTCAAATAATAACAACTACCCTTGGAAAATGTTATATCATTGTAAATACCCAGAGATATGTTTCATATATTCAAGAAGGGATTTTGGGGAGCAAATGCAACTTATGCCCTATGATATTTTAAATTGTGACAGATTAGCAATCTTAATGGTTGGTTTATAGAGGATTAGCAAAGTGTGTTAGATTGCATTTTATGGTATGTGGGTCAATTATAATTAGGTGTTTAGTGGTTTTGTTAGGGTTTGAAATTAAGTATGTCTCAAGGACCACTTTGAAAAAAACTTGTTAAGGGAGAGAGGGACTAAAGTGCACATCTCAAAGGAATGACAAGGCAGATCACGAGGCATGAAGAATTCCTCAAACATGCAAGGTAGGAGCTCGACACACGGCAAGCTGCATGAGAAGAGCTTCATGTGCCAAGCAAACCAATTCCTCTTGGTTTTGGATGCTAGACCAACTTCTTGCTAGGAAGTGGAAAATTATGGAATTTTAGGTAGTGAGAGAGAGTTCTAGAGAGAAGCTAGAGAGAAGGAGGAGAAAAGGCTTGAAGGAAAGCTTGGTTTTTGGTGGAAAAAGTTCACTAAGGTATGTAAACATGATCTTTGAGGCTTTAGCTAGCTTCTATGGACTTTGGTTATATTCTTAGTTTTGCTGGATTACATCCTAACCCTAGATTTGATGAAAGGTGTGTTTGGTGGAACCCTAAATTGTAAAAGACCAGTTTTGTGAAGATTGCATGTGTGTGTGTGTGTCCAAGGGAGGTGCTGTCCAGCTTTCCCCTTGACCCCATGACAGTGTTTTGGCCATGTTGGTTTGCAAGAACCTGAACTGGATGATTCCAGTTGAGAAGAAGCCCAAGACCTAGACCTTCGAATGTCGAGAGAAGCAAACTAAGAACTAAAACCTACCATAAGACCCTTGAATTTGAGGTTGAAAGTCAGGTACAGATTCTGTCCCCTGTTCTGGAGCAGTTCCTGTTTTTGAGTCATAAGTTGAGTTATATTGATCCAAATGGAGTGATTCAAAATCCTTCTTAAAGTAGACACATAGGGGAGTAACTTCATGAAGAAAGTAGGGCCAAATTATGGCTCATTTGTTCCCATAATTTCGTCAAAGGAGTGAAAGAGAGGAGCACAGTTACGTCCCTAGGAAAGCAGTCTCGAAGTCATATTGTAAAAAGCCATAACTCTTGATTTTGAGTCAGAATGACCTGATTTAGAAGGCTGTGGAAAGCCTAAGAGATAGAGACTTTTGGTCAGAAGACCACAATGAACAAAAACATGTATGGCTAATTGAAATTGTAGTTGAAAAAAAAGGGGTCTTGAGATAGGCTGAAAAAGAAAAGGGTACAAGTGTTGTATTATTGCTTTGTGTTACCCTAATAAGGGGTGTTAAATGTTGTGTTGTAAGTGTAAAGAGAGTGCTCTTGAAGGATCAAGGTTTATGTTGGTAGGTATATAAGAATATGTGTGATTCGAGTGGTGAAGTAGTAATAAACCAATTGGGTAATTTTATGTAACCCGGATTGTTTGAGGCTAAGAAATCTTATGACTTGTTAATTGCAGATCCTTTGGAGTAGCCTCGGTTTTGACTTCCTTGGGAGACTTGTGGATTTTGAATCAAGGAAGGTAGGGGAGATCTTGTAACCTTCTCTGTATACCATGGTTTGCTGAAGTCTGTACCATTCCATGCTTGAACTGTGTGATTTTCTAATGATATATATAAATGTGTATATTTTTATGGAATTCTTTGAATTAACTGGTACATGATGTTTTTAAATATCCATGTGGATGAATGCTTTGTGAAATTGTTTTAAAGCATGACATGGGTATGGGACTGTGTGAGAGTCCGAATTGATGTAGTGGACACGGGACTATGATAGTCCACTGGGTTGTGAATCCCGAAAGGTCACGGATATACGGGATGTGGGCATATCCTGGGTGGTAAGTCCGACCAATTTGTCGTTATACGGGATGTGGGCATATCCTGGGTAGTAAGTCCCAGCAATTTGTGGTTGTTCGGGATGATCGGCTAGTCACGGGTGAAAGCCAGAAAGATCAACGATGAGGGTCGAGATGGTGGTAGTATTGCATCCATTTGTTCCACATCAACCTATTAATTGAAAATGCTCATGTTTGAGATGTGTTGAATTATTTGTATTTTGAAATGTTTTATAAGCATGGCTTGTTACATAGGATTCACTGCGAGTTGTCGAACTCACCCCGTTATTCCCTCCACCTTAGATGCAGTGCGAGACCATTTACATGACTTGAGAGTTTGACTTGGGTTTGGAGGTTGGGGGTGTGCATCCAGCCTTAACATCTTTAGTGGTTGGGCATACATTTTAGGAACATCTAGTGTTGTGTGGAGGTTCACCTTTGTATATTTTGGGCGAGTTCATATCGATCATGGGTCATTGTATATTGGCTTGTGGCTATTAGTTTGGGACACTTTGTAGAAAGTTTTGGGATTTTGTGTAAATATTATTTTGATCAAGTGTAAGTGAATAGTCTTGGGTTCATTGAGGACTTACCTCAGTACAGATATGTATATATATGTTTTGAGACCTGGAGTTGAGTTTTAATTACGTTTCTAGGCGATTACTCCAAGTGGAGTTTTGGACTCAGGTTTTGAGGAAATACAGGTTGATATATATGGTGTGTAGGACTCAGTGGTAGCCCGCTTTTATCTGAAGTGTTGGATTTTGAGAAAGAAGAGTCACATGTTAGGTTCGTGATGAAAAAAAAGATGGTAAAATAACATAAATCCTTGGCAGAGTAGAGTAGGGTGTGACAATTGTATCTCTACCTCAAACCATCATAACCAATGATGCATTAAGCAATTGAAATCCAATGAAGCCCACATGTAACCCATGAATATCTCTATTCTATGGTGGCTTATGATATTGCATTCATAATTCTAACCTAGTATCCTTCTTAATCTCAAATTAGGTCACAAATCATGTTAATGGTGATCAATCATCAACAAGCATTAGGAATTGAATAGAACATTCAATATATAAGAAAATCCAAACATCAAAGATTACAAATCAAAGCTAAACACCATAGTTCATTGTTTCGACTACATCCAAACCCTAGAAAATGACATTAGCTCATGGAGAGGAGAATACCACCAAAGAAAAGAGAGAAAATAAAGAGGAGAAGAAATATTCTATATGGAAGATGAAATGCTCAATCTCTTCTTCATCTTCAATCTTCTTCCTTTCCCCAAAGAGAGTTGTGCCCTAGGGTTTAGAAACCCTAGGGGCTTCCCTCTTTGCCTCCTCCGAACTCTTTTTCAAAAAGCCTTAATTTCGTCTAAAACTAAGAGAGCAGAAGAGATGGGCTTCAGCAACTTTTGGGCCCTGACATCCATGCTATAGCGTGACAGATCTAACGCTGCAACGTGGTGAAAAAATGGGAGCTACATAACCATGCCATAGCGTGAGTGGGCTCACACCAAAGCGTGAGTAACTCACGCTTAAGCCGATAATTCGTCCATTCACTTTCCGATGTCGTATCTTGCTTATCCAGACTTCAAATCACGTGATCTTGGTGTCCATGGAAAGCCCTCGGAGTCTAAAATCTGTCCATGCCAATGAGGGAGCCATAGAAGGACATCACGTAGGCAAAAGGATCATATGTTTGCTACGACTTCATGATGGCTTTGCCTATTTTTCTTCGATTTCGCTCATTTCCGCTCAATGGTTGGCCTAATCACAAAATTGAGAAAATAGAGCATTAAGACACTTATTTATCTCATAAAACTACTAAAACATAAGCAAAACATGGGGATAAAATGAGTATTTAAGATACTTATCATGTGCTGAAGGAAAATTAGCGCTTTTGTGCGATCTTGCAGGGATGCTTGATTTCCTTCTTTGATGACAGCTCCAAGATTCATTGCGTCAAGCTGTGTTTCAGCATCAAGGATCCAAGATAGGTAGTTCTTTCTAGTAATGTCAAGTGCCACAAACTCAAGTTTTGTGAGATTTGACATTGTCAACAAACATTTAATAATAATGTATTATGATCGATTTTGACAAATAGCAATATAGATTTGGTTTACAATCAAAACCAAATATAAATATAGATATGTAAAATCAAAATAACTTCAAGATAGGGTTGTGAAATTACTTCGAAGCAAACTCGTGTTGATAACGTATTGTAAAAGTATTATAAAATCCTAATCTTAAGCATAAAAGAAATGCATTTCTCTCTTTGTATATAAGAAGAGAGAAAGGAAAGGATGAATTAATAAGTGAGAAGAGAGAGAAAGAGATAGGAGAATGAAAGACTTTCTTTCTCACTGAGATGATTGGAATACGAAGGGTGGAAAGCCGTTTATAGGCTTCTCCAATTAACAAGTTCATGAACTTAATAAATGAAGTTCATGAAATATCTCATGAATGAAGTCTAGTTGAAGGGCTTCGTAATAGCTATTAAGAATTTCACCATCAATGTGGTCATTCACATGTAAAGAAACAGCCCATCAATATGGTCATATATATATATATATATATATATATGCCTAGAAAATCTAAAAACACTTCGTCACTTGATCATATGATAGGCATGGATATTGTTCAATGCGTTGCATATGAAGTGGTCTCCCTACTATTGAACCACTTTCTACCAAGGGAGACCATCCTCTCTCACAAAAAGATTCTATTCTCATTTGTGTAACAACACATTGGAATTCAACCTACTGACCATCCTCTTTTATTTTCTCCATATAAGCAGCACAATATCCTTACAGATTGTGTTAAACAAAAAGCTGCATGTCGTATAAGGAAAGATTTTGGTTGACTTGATCAGAATCTGAATTACTTTAACAGGCTACATGTCTTCATTCCCTCTTGGTGGAATCACAAGCACTTCCTCTTTGGTAAAGGTTGGTCAGATAGAGAATATATGCTTCAATTTTATCAGCCTTTATATATCTCAACATTCACCCTTCATAGCTTCTAGGAGTGATTGAATTCACAAAATACCAAGTTCTTACCAACCCTTGGTGTTCGGTCTAAGAGTCTTGCATGAAGAGGATGAGAGTGGAATGCAGCCAAGGATGACTTGCCGGAATTTATTTATAGTGAGAAGTGAAGAAATCACTAGAGGTTAACATATATAGCGCACCCCGGCAAGCTGTCCTCGGCTACATTTGATTTTCTTCTTCTTATGTGAGGCTACATAGACCTGTAAGTTATCTTACTAACAAAGTTACAGCAATGAGACTTGCCAGAATTTATATATATATAGTAAAAAGAGACGAGGTCACTAGATCTAAGCTTTCACGTCCATAGTGCACCCCCGGCAAATTGTCTCAAAGATAACCTGGTCAAATGAGTAGTCTTTGCATAGAACGCTCCCTGCCTCCATGCACTAAGTCCAGACTAAGTATAGCGACCAGACTACTGGAACTGCCCAGGGTAGGAGAAGGCATTGAGAGGAAGAAATTCATCTATATACGCGCGGTCTGTCTTTATATTTAATTTTCTTTTGAGATTTTCCAATAACACGATGAAATAAAAAAGAAAATCATTCTTTTTATCATTTTTTAGTCCGTACCTTCCAAGAACCAAACACAACACAACCTATGTCTCCATGCTAGAAGGAGGACCTCGAGAGAGGCATACACAAAAGAAAAGGATAAAAAAATACTAGGCTAGTTTGGTTGTCCGCGAGACCTGGTTCAAGTCTTAAAGGGGATAGGTAATGGAAAGTCGGAGACTCAGAGTCCTTATAAAAACACAGTAAATGTAATCCAAATTAAGTGAATAGATGTTAAAAAAAAAACTAGTTGTTTAATTGATTAAATTTGCTTACACTAAATGAGAATTGAGAGAGAGAGGGAGAAAGAATCAAGTCATCTCACATAACAAATGTCATCAACTCTTATTTGCTAGCTACCAATTTGTTCCTGCAGACTACTGGATTAATTTTACCCAATTACGCCATAGGCTTTGGCGGGGAGCTAGCACACGTACTCTTGAGCAAGGGCGGAAATATAGGAGTCAGAGGAAACATCTTCTGCCAACAGTTCTGGTTAATGGTAACAATAGCCTTACAGCAAGCAGGGCCAAGAGACCCGAATTGGAAACTGAAAAGCGCCATATAAATCTCCCAAACGCATCCTTCTACACTCATAATTGACGACCAGCACTTCTGTAAATCTATGCCCATGAATGGCGGGAATAGACCTGGTATGTTTGGAAACTGAAGCGGGGGCGGCGGCGGCAGCAGCGCTGGTGCTGGCGCTGGTGTTGGTGTTGGCTCTGGCGCTGTGTGGGCGACCCCAGAATAGAGCATCATACACAGGCATAAAGCTGATACTACCACTTGATTCTTCCTTGCCATTCTTGAAGACTTTGACACTTGGATGGTGAGGATGTTTGATGTGGAGGAAGAGAGGACTGGCCGGGATTTATAGCAGCAGAATGAGGGGAGGGGAAGAAATTATACAAGCGGTTTTCTTTTTCTCCAATTAATTTGGTAATTAACAGTGGCCGCTTCAATTCGAATAAATGATAAAAAATTGTACTAATAACCGAACAAAGATTGTAACCTCATGCATGACTCATAGTTTTAGAAACCGATATTTGAATTGTATTAACATTTATCATCTTTTCCATCCTTAATTTGAAACAATATAAGGAAATTCGTGAATGATTGACAGTAACAATATCCAAGCAATCCCCGGGTTCCTTTTCCTTGTTTTTTCATCTCATAGACCTGTAAGTTATCTCACTAACAAAATTAAGGCAATCAGACTAAGTCATCTTTGAAAATTAGTTCTATAGTTCCAAATAATATTCTTTACCAAATAAATGTATAAATTAAAAGGAATTAGAGATACTGTGGACCAAGATATGCCTCTTTCCAAGTCTTTCTCGAAGATATGAACACGTGTACATATTTTCTTCATACTCGGAATAGGCATTAAGAGTAATGCTTACAACTTCTCTTTTATATTAAGATATTAATTCTATAGTTCCAAATAATATTTCTTTACCAAAGAAATGTATAAATTAAAAGGAATTAGAGATACTGTGGACCAGGATATGCCTCTTTCCAAGTCTTTCTCGAAGATACGAACACGTGTAGATAATGGATTATGGATTATGGAAATAGGAATAAGCGGAACTACTGGATTCTATATATAAGCCAGAAAACATGACAGGCGTCCCTTGGAATGGAAGTTGTGAGTCAATGGAGGCAACTGGAAGCAGAATATATGCAAAGCTTTAAATAATAATTGATGCCAAAGTTATTAACCATGCGTTGAATATCTTAATTAATTTGAAAATCCTTGAGGCACAAGATGTCAAAGAGAATATATTTAAACATTTCCATTTTCTCTAAGCAAGCAACAGTTATTATATTAAGGATTGGAGTTCTAAGGCTCTTTTTGGAACCGGAAAAATACTAAGGAAAGAAAATATATAAAGGAAAAGTGGAAGAAAAGAAAAATTGAAGTAAAAAAATAGGTTTAAATTTAATAAATTAATTATATGTTGATTCAAACTCATTTTATTTGTTTCTCTCTATTAGATTATATAAGGAATAAGAAATTTTAAAATATATAAAATTTTGAGGAATTTCGATTATATTTGATTTTTATATTTTCAGGTGAAACCACATGAGAAAATCGATTTATTAGTATTTTTAACTCGCAATACTTTTAGTTAAACGGAACTAATAATGCCATTGTTGGTTGATTTGTTTCTCAAATTAAATGGAGTTCTAAGCAAGAGAAATCACCATGTATACTTAGTAGAAAAAAGTGTTATTTTTTGTCTTATTTGCAATCCCACATCGGTTAAAAGTGGGATTTGTTTCCATCATCTTAAGGGCATTTGTAGTATTACCCATTACTTGGGTGACATTGTATCTTGAAGTGAGTTGCCAGTTAATTCTCTTTATGGGTGAACATTTGTTATTGATTAGCAGGATGTAGGTATTTATACCAAACCTCATTAAATTCTGTGTTTTGTTTATTTTCTGCCTTTAGTTATTCTGCTTATTAGCATTATTTGGTGCATTGGCACAACAATTGGTATCAAAGCTTTAGGTTCTTTTGAATTTATAAGTATGCTTTGTGATTGCGGCATAGCCCGATCTTCCACATCAGAAATTTGTCCTTGAATTGTTGATAGTTGAAATGTTCAAGTGAAGTTATAAGTTTGCTCAGTGGTTGTAGTGTAGCCCGATCTTCCACATCAGAAATTTGTCCTTGAATTGTTGATAGTTGAAATCCGTTCAAGAGAAGCGCCATAGGTTGAAATATCTATGGAAGTTCTATCTAAGGAGATTGGTATTTTGACACCATTTAGACCAATCCAGCCTTTCATGGGAACTTTGTTTTATTTAAGGAGGTTAGTTCTTAAGTGGGACTATGGTGGTCAATTCAATCTTTCCTAGGAACTATCCTAGTATTTGCAGGCAAAGTTGTGTGGAAAGATAGTAGAATTTGGATTAAAAATGGCAATAAAAAATGCAAACGTAGATGTTGAAAAATTTGATGGCTAGAATAATTTCGGCTTATGGCAAAGTGATATGAAGGATAAACTGTCTTTTAATGAATTTTGTTCTGCGTTGTTGAATTATGAAATTCAAAAGAAAGATAAAAAAAAAAGAACATCGGGATGAGTCAGTGGAAGCATTGGCAATAAGAGGCCGTAATCAAAATAAGAAATGGGAAAAAAAGGGAAAGGTGACATCAAAAAGTAGATTAGGGAAAGATAAGTGTGCCTTTTGTCATGAGAATGGGCATTGGAAGAAAGATTGTCCTAAGTTGATAAAGAAAGATAAGGGCGAGTCTATTTTGATGCGTGTGTTATTGAGCATGGGATGTGATTCTAGTCATTTTGAGTTCTGTTTAGTTGGTCATCAAACTATTGCTAGTTTTGATGAATGGATTTTGGATACAGGTTATACCTATCATATGTGTCCATATAAGGAGTGGTTCTTCAATTTTGTAGAAGTTGATGGTGGAGCTGTTTATATGGGTGGTGGTGATGTTATCTATATCACGGAGATGGTTTCAGTCAAGTCAAGGAATCATGATGGATCAACTCGAGTTTTGACAGATGTTCAATATGTACCAAAGTTGAAAAAGAATCTCATCTCTTTGGGGGCCATAAAATCTAAAGGTATTGTCGTGTTTATTTGAGATGGAGCCTTAAAATTCATTTAAGGTGCTCTTTTGGTTATGAAAGGCATAAGAAGAAATAACTTGTATTACTATAATGGTAGTACAATGACTAGAGTAGTGGCCATGGTTTCTGGTAGTGATGAAGATTTAGAGATTACTAGTTTGTGGCATAGACATTTAGGGCATGCAATTAGAGTAGTGAGCAGGTATATGCACGATCCTAGTAAAGAACATTGGTAGGTAGTGAAATGGATTTACTGTACTTATTGAAAACTGTAGATGTTGGTTTACTCTTTGAGCAAGATGATACATGTAATCAATATGCTATTGGCTTTGTTGATTCGGATTATGTTGGTGACTTGAATAATTGGCGGTCGACAATTAGTTATGTGTTTACTCTTTTAGGACCACTGGTGAGTTGGAAGTTTGCTTTGCAATTTACAGTTTCTTTGTCTACTACTAAAGTAGAGTACATGGCATTGACTGAGACTATAAGGGAGGCTATTTGGTTAGGAGGACTACTGGATGAATTTGGGGTTGGTCATAAGCAAATCCCTATTTATTCTGATAGTCAGAGTGTTGTTTCTTTAGCAAAGAATCCAGTGTTTCATGTTCGTACGAAGCATATCGATGTTCCCTATCATTTTGTGTAGGAGATTATTAGTGAAGGACAAATCTTACTTTAGAAGATTGTGACTATTGAGAATCCCACGGATATTGATTAAGGTTGTGACAAAAATCAAGTTCAATCATTATGTAGACTTGATCAACATTGTTAAACTTTGATTTCGCCGTTGAGCGCATTTGGAGGTGTTGCAACTTCTATTAGAAAAGAGAAGTTTCGAGGTGGGATTGACATATTTGTCAAGATGGAGATTTGTTTTTGTTTTTTTTTTTTTGTTTTTGTTCTCATTTTCAATCCCACGTCGATTAAAAGTGGGATTTGCTTCCACCCCATAACCTATAAAAGAGCCTTTGATGCTTTGTAATATTTGCACCTATTTCCCACTTATTTTAGGGTATTCGAAATATTGCCCAATTGCTTGGGTATTTACTTTTTGGCTCAATTTCTTAGGAAATTGATTTGTGGCCCAAAGTTTGAAATTCTCTTTGATTAGTGGAAGTTGTTCTTTGGCGCCTGAGGACGTGGGTATTTAATTATACTGAATGTCATTAAATTTTGTGTTCTCTTTCTTTTTGAACTCTACTTGTTAGCATTGTTTCGTGCATTGGGACAACAAAAGGGAAGTCATCTTAGGCCTTTTGGAGTGGCCTAAACCAAATCCACTACATTAATTTTCGCAAATCTGATATCAGCGGGGAAAATGCATTGCCATCTTTATAGGAAAATAAGGATCTAACCGAACCCAATGTTGTTACTCACTATCTGAATTCAATGTAATCATGTAAGAAATTAAATTAGTTGATATGAAGGAAATTATTTAAGGGATTGTTTGACAGTGATTTTGGAAACATTACTAGCCTCTCAAACAATTGAAAATATATAATTCATTTAATAAAAAATTTGAAGATTTTAAAAAGTTAGAAACACTTCCTAGAATCTATCAAATGGGATTTTAAGGCTATGTTTGGTTCTCATAAAACTTTAGAAGAATAGTAGAAAATAAAAGGAAGGAAGAGAATAAAAATAGAGTTAAATCTAGTATATTATTCTTTTTTATCTAATTAGAAAGAGAAAAAGGCTATGTGCTTATCAAGTATCGAAACTAATCTAATTAACTCCAATTTTATTTGAATAAAAGGAAGGAAGAATTGAATAAACATAATTAAACTAATTGTGAACACTAGATTTTAAGACAAAGGAAAATCAATTTCCGAAAGCTCTAGGACACCGATTTCACTAAGAATATTCCAATTTGAATCACCTTAATTAGTTTAATTAATCAATGTTTATTCCTAATGGTGGCAACATCTTAGGCCTAGAAAGAAAATCTAGAACATCCTAAAATTGAAAAAAACATGGATATATAGAGAGTCATGATGAGAGAAAGAAGAAGAATTAGATGGAGAATCCTACACCACAAGCTTGTTTTCTCTCTAAAAACCAGAGCAATGGGTATCTAACCATCCAAAAAGCCCCCCTTTGAAACCTAAAAGCATTTATTTATAGTCTCATCTCTTATGGGCTTCAAAAAGGAATAATTAGAAAAATTCTGGGCTTGAGGTCCGGACATAGCATCAAGGCACCACTGTTTAAACGCTGGGGCGCTGCACATTATTTCCACTCTTGCTGATTCAAGCGCCAGGGCGCAACTGTTCAAGCGCTGGGCGCTGCCCTTGCGGTCCATTGTAGGGATTCAAGCATCGAGGCGCAAAGTTTAAGCACTAGGGCGCTATCCTTGTCCGAAACGAACTTTTGTGCTTCCAATCCTCAACTTTGCTCCAGCTTTAGTCATTGCTCTCCAAGATTACTACAGTTACCAAAATAAAAATAAAATGCATCAAAACACATAAAAACCTTAAAAATTACAAAATATCAAGTATATAATGTAAGTACCACGATCGTCTGAACCTCTGGGCATCAGCAAGCGTAACGTGAACCTACAAAAAGGCGATCTAACGGTGATATGTTGGCCTCATCTCCGATGATTAAGTCAAGCCAAAGATGGAGAAAAAGAGAATCAAAGAGTTTTAGCACAGTTTGAATACCCTCACCTTGTGGGAGATCTTCCCGATTTATAGGGCGTAGTTCATTAATCTTCCCTTAATTTAAGGAATAAAATCTCTTAATTTTAGGGATAAAACCTCTTCCTTCCTATTAAGGATTAACCTTCTGAGAAATAAGGGATTTGGAAGTGGGAATCCATTGATAAATATATATCTTTGTGTATTTCCGTTTTCATGTATTTTATCCATAACGGACACCCTGAGGTATGAGGGTGATCATTGGGGACTTAAAGCTCTAGGCAGGCCTTGGTGGTTATGGGAAGACAGAACTTTCTCATACATGCTTCAAGACTTTTCCGTTTGGATAGTCCCCTTGGTCTTAATACGGCAAGTGGGCTTGGGTCTTTTATAGTCTTGAGACGAGCGGGCAGGCGCAGTTAGTCTAGAATGCAAGGTGTAGTTGCTCACTTGATACCTTTTCCCTGGCAAAAAACAAAACCATGGGAGCCTTGTGAGCCCAAAAGTGAGTGATGTTATGCTAATGTAAAAGATGGGTGCTAAGGTTTATAATTAGTAGCATATGAGGGCCTGGTAGTTTTTACTTATTTTATTTTATTTTCCATCTTTTTTTAAATGTTTGCCACAGCCTGTCTTTCTCGCTCTGTCTCGATATTTAGCACAGGTATATTTTAAAGCTGATATTCTCATGAAGAGATTAACTGCCATAACATCCGTTTTGTTGGAATAAGCTAGCTCTGATACCAGCATAAACTTCAATTTAATCCGATGATCCATAAACTATCCCCATGTTTCCTTCTGCTCTGAAATGAGAATTCTCGCAGTATCAGGTGTCTCCCAAATTTCACATATTTTCTTCATACTCGGTATAGACGTTAAGAGTAATGCTTTCAACTTCTCTTTTATATTAAGATATTAGTTCTATAGTTCCAAATAATATTCTTTACCAAAGAAATATATAAATTAAAAAGGAATTAGAGATACTGTGGACCAAGATATGCCTCTTTCCAAGTCTTTCTCGAAGATATGAACACGTGTACATATTTTCTTCATACTCGGTATAGGCATTAAGAGTAATGCTTACAACTTCTCTTTTATATTAAGATATTAATTCTATAGTTCCAAATAATATTTCTTTACCAAAGAAATGTATAAATTGAAAAGGAATTAGAGATACTGTGGACCAGGATATGCCTCTTTCCAGGTCTTTCTCGAAGATATGAACACGTGTAGATAATGGATTATGGATTATGGAAATGGGAATAAGCGGAACTACTGGATTCTATATATAAGCCAGAAAACATGACAGGCGTCCCTTGGAATGGAAGTTGTGAGTCAATGGAGGCAACTGGAAGCAGAATATAATACAAAGCTTTAATAAGATGATACCAAGGGTGCGCCACCACATACGTTGAATATCTTAATTCATTTGAAAATCCTTGAGGCACAAAGTGTCCAAAGAGAATATATTTAAACATTTCCATTTTCTCTAAGCAAGCAACAGTTGTTATATTAGGATTGGAGTTCTAAGGCTCTTTGGAGCCGGAAAAATGCTGAAGAAAGGCATCTGGGAAAATTGAAGAAGAAGAATTGAAGGAAAAAATAGGTTTAATTAATAAATTAATTATATATTGATTCAAACTCATTTTATTTGTTTCTCTTTATTAGATTATATAAGGACTAAGAAATTTTAAAATATGTAAAATTTTGAAGAATTTCGATTATATTTGATTTTTTTTATATTTTTCATGGTGAAACCAAAGATGAGAAAATCATTTTTATTAGTATTTTTTTCTTTTCCTAATACTTTTCAAGTTCCAAACTGAGCCTAATAATACTTCGTATTGTTGGTTGATTTGTTACTCAAATTAAATGGAGTTCTAAGCAAGAGAAATCACCATGTATACTTAGTCAGGAAAAAAAAGGTGTTATTTTTTGTCTTATTTGCAATCCCACATCGGTTAAAAGTGGAATTTGTTTCCATCATCTTAAGGGTATTTGTAGTATTACCCAATTGCTTGGGTATTTATTTTTTGGTTTAATTTCTTAGGAAATTGATTTGTGGCTCAAAGTTTATAATTCTCCTTTATCAGTGGACGTTGTTATGTGGTGCCCGAGGATGTAGGTATTTATACCGAACCTCATTAAATCCTTTGTGTTCTTGCTGTAGCCATTCTACTTGTTAGCATTATTTGGTGCATTGGCACAACAATTGGTATCAAAGCTTTAGGTTCTTTTGAATTTATAAGTATGCTTTATGGCTGCGGCGTAGCCTGATCTTCCACATCAGAAATTTGTCCTTGAATTGTTGATAGTTGAAATGTTCAAGTGAAGTTATAAGTTTTGCTTTCGGTGGTTATAGTGTGGCACGATCTTCCACCTTGAAAAATTGTCAGCAATTGATAGTTGAAATCAGGATTCGAAGAAGCTTCGTAGGTTGAAATATCTATGGAAGTTCTATCTAAGGAGATTGGTATTTTGACACCATTTAGACCAATCTAGCCTTTCATGGGAACTTTGTTTTATCTAAGGAGGCTAGTTCTTAAGTGGGACTATGGTGGTCAATTCAATCTTTCCTAGGAACTGTCATTGTATTTGTAGGCACAATTGTGTGGAAAGATAGTAGAATTTGGATTAAAAATGGCAATAAAAAATGCAAACGTAGATGTTGAAAAATTTGATGGCTAGAATAGTTTCGACTTATGGCAAAGTGATATGAAGGATAAATTGTCTTTTAATGAATTTTGTTCTGTGTTGTTGAATTAAGAAATTCGAAAGAAAGATAAAAAAAGAACATTGGGATGAGTCAGTGGAAGCATTGGCAATAAGAGGGCGTAATCAAAATAAGAAATGGGAAAAAAAGGGAAAGATAAGTGTGCCTTTTGTCATGAGAATGGGCATTGGAAGAAAGATTATCCTAAGTTGATAAAGAAAGATAAGGGTAAGTCTATTTTTGATGCGTGTGTTATTGAGCGTGGGATGTGATTCTAGTCATTTTTAGTTCTGTTTAGTTGGTCATCAAACTATTGCTAGTTTTGATGAATGGATTTTGGATACATGTTATACCTATCATATGTGTCCATATAAGGAGTGGTTCTTCAATTTTGTAGAAGTTGATGGTGGAGCTGTTTATATGGGTGGTGGTGATGTTATCTATATCACTGAGATGGTTTCAATCAAGTCGAGGAATCATGATGGATCAACTCGAGTTTTGACAGATGTTCAGTATGTACCAAAGTTGAAAAAGAATCTCATCTCTTTAGGAGCCATAAAATCTAAAGGAATTGTCGTGTTTATTTGAGATGGAGTCTTAAAATTCATTTAAGGCACTCTTTTGGTTATGAAAGGCATAAGAAGAAATAATTTGTATTACTATAATGGTAGTACAATGACTAGAGTAGTGGCCATGGTTTATGGTAGTGATGAAGATTTAGAGATTACTAGTTTATGGCATAGACATTTGGGGCTTGTAGTTAGAGTAGTGAGCCGGTATATGCATGATCCTAGTAAAGAACATTAGCAGGTAGTGAAATGGATTCTACTGTACTTATTGAAAACTGTAGATGTTGGTTTACTCTTTGAGCGAGATGATACATGTAATAAGTATGCTATTGGCTTTGTTAATTTGGATTATGTTGGTGACTTGAATAAATGGCGGTCGACAACCGGTTATGTGTTTACTCTTTCAGGACCACTGGTGAGTTGGAAGTCTGCTTTACAATTTACAGTTTCTTTGTCTACTACTAAAGCAGAGTACATGGCATTGACCGAGGCTGTAAGGGAGGTTATTTGGTTAGGAGGACTATTGGATGAATTTGGGGTTGGTCATAAGCAAATCTCTATTTATTTTGGCAATCAAAGTGTTGTTTCTTTAGCAAAGAATCCAGTGTTTCATGTTTGTACGAAGCATAACGATGTTCACTATCATTTTGTGTAGGAGATTATTAGTGAAGGACGAATCTTACTTCAAAAGATTGTGACTATTGAGAATCCCGCAGATATTGATTAAGGTTGTGACAAAAATCAAGTTCAATCATTATGTAGACTTGATCAACATTGTTAAACTTTGATTTCGTCGTTGAGCGCATTTGGAGGTGTTGCAACTTCTATCAGAAAAGAGAAGTTTCGAGGTGGGATTGACATATTTGTCAAGGTGGAGATTTGTTTTTTGTTTTTTGTTTTTTGCTTTTTTGTTTTGTTTTGGTTTTTTTTTTTTTTTTTTTTTTTGTCTCATTTTCAATTCCACATCAATTAAAAGTGGGATTTGCTTTCACCCCATAACCTATAAAAGAGACTTTGATGCTTTGTAATATTTGCACCTATTTCCCATTTATTTTAGGGTATTCGAAGTATTGCCCAATTGCTTGGGTATTTACTCTTTGGCTTAATTTCTTAGGAAATTTATTTGTGGCTCAAAGTTTGAAATTCTCTTTGATTAGTGGAAGTTGTTCTGTGACACCTGAGGACGTGGGTATTTATACTGAATGTCATTAAATTCTTTGTATTCTCTTTCTTTTGAACTACACTTATTTAGCATTGTTTTAGGTGCGTTGGGATGGCAGAGAATTTCATCTTAGTACAGGGTGGCTTTATTCTGAAATCCACTAGTAATTTATGAAATGCAGAACATGAGTGGGAATGCATTTTATCTTCTATAGGAAATGAGGATCTATGAGACTTGATGTAGATTTACTCACTATACGAATTCAATGTAATCATGTAAGAAATTAAATTAGTTGATATGAAGGAAATTATTTAAGGGATTGTATGACAGTGATTTTGGAAACATTACTAGCATCTCAAACAATTGAAAATATATAATTCATTTAATAAAAAATTTGAGGAGTTAAAAAAGTTAGAAACACTTCCTAGAATCTATCAAATGGGATTTTAAGGCTATGTTTGGTTCTCATAAAACTTTAGAAGAAAAGTAGAAAATAAAAGGAAGGAAGAGAAAATAAAAATAGAGTTAAATCTAGTATATTATTATTTTTTTATCTAATTAGAAAGAGAGAAAGGCTATGTGCTTATCAAGTATCAAAATTAATCTAATTAACTCCAATTTTATTTGAATAAAAGGAAGGAAGAATTGAATAAACATAATTAAGCTAATTGTGAACACTAGGTTTTAAGACAAAGGAAAATCAATTTCCGAAAGCTCTAGGACACCGATTTCACTAAGAATATTCCAATTTGAATCACCTTAATTAGTTTAATTAATCAATGTTTATTCCTAATGGTGGCGACATGTTAGGCCTAGAAAGAAAATCTAACATCCTAAAATTGAAAAAAAACATGGATATATAGAGTGTCATGATGAGAGAAAGAAGCAGAATTAGATGGAGAATCCTCCACCACAAGCTTGTTTTCTCTCTAAAAACCAGAGCAATGGGTATCTAACCACCCAAAAAGCCCCCCTTTGAAACCTAAAAGCATTAATTTATAATCTCATCTCTTATGGGCAATGTTTTGAAAACCGGATCAGACCAGCTAGTCCGACAAGTAGGACTGTCGATCGGTCATAAAACCGGTCTGGTTCAATGCAAAAAACCGTTTTTTGATCGAATCGAACAAGAGCCAAGATGAGCCGGTCCTAGGAGTAAGATCGGATGGGCGGCTGGGTTCACGGCGGCCCGAGCGGTCCCCTCCACAATTTTTTTTTTTCAAGTTTAAAGCAGCGTCGTTTTAATGCTTTTACATGAAGCAGCGTCCACACTTAGGGTGGAAGCTTATAGGGTTAGAAGGTTTGTAACTAAAAAAAATTCAATTAAATACTGCAAGCTTATGGATTCGAACATGAAAATGGAAAGTTATAAAGGAACCAACTCTATCACTTGTCATTGTAATTATTTTAGATATTAACAAAATTATATATTACTACTAATTAAGTATATATTTATATAAATAAGTTTCTTCTATTTTTAATATGTTTTCATATTTAAATATTATACATATTTTTAAAATACTTTATTTATATAAAAAGTAATAAATAATATCTTAAATATTATTAAATTTTAAAAATTTAAATAATATATTTATTATGTCACTTGGAATTCAGCCGGTTCGACGGTGAGCGAGTAGACGATCTTTTCCGGTTCAGTCACCGGTCTGGTTTTTAAAACATTGCTTATGGGCTTCAAAAAGGAAAAATTAGAAAAATTCTGGGCTTGAGGTCCGGACATAGCATCGAGCACCGCTGTTTTAAGCGGCAGGCGACCTGCACATTATGTCCACTCTTGCTGATTCAAGCGCCAGGGCGCAACTGTTCAAGCGCTAGGCGCTACCGTTGTTGTCCATTGTAGGGATTCAAGCATCGAGGCGCCAAAGTTTAAGTACTAGGGAGCTACCCTTGTTGTCCAAAACGAACTTTTGTGATTCCAATTCTCAACTTTGCTCCACCTTTAGTCATTGCTCTCCAAGATTACTCTAGTTATCAAAATAAAAATAAAACACATCAAAACACATAAAAACCTTAAAAATTACAAAAAATCAAGTATATAATGTAAGTACCACGATCGTTTGAACCTCTGGGCATCAACAGCGCAACGTGAACCTACAAAAAGGCGATCTAACGGTGATATGCTGGCCTCCTCTGAATGATTAAGTCAACCAAAGATGGAGAAAAAGTGAAACAAAGAGTTTTAGCACAATTTGAATACCCTTACCTTGTGGGAGATCTCTTCAATTTATAGGGCGTAGTTCATTAATCTTCCCTTAATTTTAGGAATAAAATCTCTTAATTTTAGGGATAAAACCTCTTCCTTCCTATTAAAGATTAACCTTCCGAGAAATAAGGGATTTGGAAACTGGGAAATCCACTGATAAATATATCTTTTGTGTATTTTCCGTTTTCATGTACTTATCCATAACGGACATCCCATATGCAGTAGGATGGCCAGTTGGGGGACTTAAAACTCTAGACGGGTCGCCCTAAAGCTAGTCTATGGGAAGACACCCCAACTTTCTCATACGTGCTTTAGAATTTCCCGTCTAGATAGTCCCCCTGGTCTTAATACTGCAAGTGGGCTTGGGTCGTTTCATAGTGCGGGCCAAGCGAGCCTTGGGCCCATCGAGTACCAAGTCTAAAGATTATGGTACTCACAATGCCCCCCTTTTCCTCGGCTGAAGGTTTGGGCTTTTTCAGTCGGGGAAAATATGGTGTTTCTAAACCTTGAGTGTGGAAAGTTGAAAGGAATAGGAGAATTAATGCGTGCATTGAATGCGTCGTAAGGAGAAGTGTGTGTGGATATAAAGTGTGTAGGCAGTTTCCCAACATGTTTGTGGCCCATGATGTCTTGACGGCACATTTAATGCACCTGTTGATGTTTTACCCCTATATATAAAGGTTAGGCTCTAAGTTCCACGCTACTACGATTATGAAAACAACTCTCTTAATTCCTTTCTTACGTGTTTTAACGAACTATTCTTTGACGGGTGTCGAGATCCTCACAACTTTCAATTTTTCGGTGAGTTTTTTTTTTTTTTTTAAAAACTAGTTTGTATCTCCTCCTTTGTATTTTTTGTGGCTCTGTTTGTTAAGTATTTTGGGTCAGAAAGTTCTCATTTCTTCCTGAGGGTGCGAACATAGTTCGCCGGTAGGGTTCTTAGGTTTTGTTGCTAGTAGGTTGTTAAACCTCTAGAGGGTGTTGGTTTATCCCCCTTTATCTGTTTATTTGCCTATAGAATGGTGAGAGATTCACGAAGGCTTCCGCAATCAAGTGGAGTGTAGAGGACCCCTCGGGAAACATCACGAGTGCGACCTTTGTTGTTTAACTGCTGCCGTAGAGGACTTGAGTCCTTCGGACAAGTTCTGTCGCCATGATTTAGGAGGCATCAAATACTTCAAAGACTACCTGCAGAAAATGGGAGCGGTAGATAATGCCATTTATTTTACCCGAGAGCAGTTTGCTGCTAGACTTTACCTCCCCATCCCTTCTTTGGTGAAGCAGTTTCTACACTTTACTAGGGCACCTCTTACACTAGTATATTCGAATGTCTTTCGGATTCTGATGGGTTGTAGTGTGCTAAACTTTCTCTACTAGTTGGATATTTCGTTGGCAGAGATTTGTTTTATTTACACTTTGAAGCTTAGGATTGGGAGCCGCCTATCTATGTTAGCCTACAACCCCCGATTACAATTTGTAACCGAGCTCCCGAACTCCCCTAAGATTGAAGCGAAAGGGATTGTTTTGAGTAAAGGTCCATGGTATGAGACGTCGGGCTCTCTAGGGCTTCCCTTTTATCTGAACCACTCTCTCTCGTTCCCAGGTTTATTTCAACTTGGTGGGACTTGTACTCCCCTAGGTCATATGTGTTTTTGACATGCCCCTCTTTTTTGGAATTTTTTTGTGTTTTGACATGCCCTTCTTTTTTGAAATTTTTATAGGTAAGCGCTGGCGAGGCCGGTTGGTTAGTTGGGTGGAGAAGGCCAGTCTAGAGCTCATCAAACGGCTTCTAGAGATCACTGAAGGGAAGCGCAACCATGGGCTCCTCTTATCCATGAAGAACTTACAGGAATTAAGCGCCAGCCCCTTCCCTTGCATAGTCCCCGTCATCCCCTTCCCGTTGCCAACAGAGCTTGTTAGGGGCAAACATTTCGTTCTCGCTGACCTTTTGAAGTTGATCTCTGATAGCTCCTCTCGAGAGTAGGATCATTCAATGCCCTTGGCCGAGCAGATTCGGCGCCCACTCGGCGGGAAGAGAAGATAAAGAAGATAAAAAGGTCGAACGGTCAGGTTGTGATGCTGGACTAGAAGGCTTTGTGGATTAGGTGGGATCAATCTCTAGGTAAATTTGGTTAAGGACAATGAAAATGATATATCTGATCTTGCTTCAGTTCTTCATGCGAATGCCTGGTGAGTTACAAGTGCTTTCGAGGGAAATTTACCTTGAAACTAGGGACCGGACGACAAACAGCCCAAGCGATCTAGTCGAAGGAAGAGGGTTCGGAGAAAGGCTCAATGGTAGTTACTTTGGACTCTCCAGAGTGAGCCGATGGTATCCTTCCAGCTTTAGAGAGTGCCGCCTAGGATGCTTCCAAGGAGGCTTGTGCATCGCTGGAGGATAGGGCTCCAGCCGGAGGACATCCCAACGCTAATCAAGCTATAAGAGAGGCCCCTGTTGTAGAGACAACCATTGGTTCGCCGCTGTAGGCTAGACGATCTAGTCTCACAATTCCGGCTTCAGTGAAACAGGCTACACGATAAGCTGATCTTTGGGTTCGTAAGTTAAGTGATGGAGTGAATTAGATCCTTTGGTGGACAGCGACTCTTAGTAAAGTTAAGCTCGGTAAATTAGTATTGGAACCTTTAACAAGAGGACTCTTCTACATCGCACATATGCTCGAACTCTACCTAATCTCCCACTTCAAATACCGATGGTGGCTGTGGAGTATTCCATTCCTTTCACGACACATGGATGAAATCCTGCAGTGTGGGCGGGACGGGATGTTTTATTCACTAACCACGACTGCAGCGAGGCAATGAAGCTGGCATAACTAGACTTTCTAACGTTTGAGCATGGGTTTTATATTATGATTCCCTCCTAACGCCTCTCATTTTTGTAGGATGTCACCACCATTCGGAACATGGAGCGCCAGCATAAGGAGCTTCACATAAATTTTGGGGACATGATGGACCCTGTGCCTCTGGGTGGAGATGATTCCGGTTGCCGGAAACTTTAGGCTACGCCTTGGTGGCTGAGCTAGGTCTAAGCACATTAAGTGGGAGGCTAGGTTGGCGTGGGGAGAGGCGTGAGTGTAGAGAGGGAGAGGGTGAAGCTAAAGGCGCAGCTGCCAGATTAACAGATTGCGGTCGATGCGCGAAGATCTTGGGCGGACATGCGGCTGGGGTCAGATGCCCTGGGTGTTGAGGAGGCTAATCGGCTAGGGAGCTGAAGTTGCCAAGCAGAGATTGAAAGAACTTCACTCTTGCTAGATATTGGGGAGGCTAAGGATGAATTGTCTTTTCTCCACTCTCAAACGGGCAAGGACAAAGATGTCATGGAGGAAGACTACCAGAAGGCCTTGAATTTGATCTTTGCATACGACTACGGATATTGTATGCTCAAACACAACATCTGTGGAGACCAGCCAGAGGTTCTAGATGGCATGCCCGACTCCTCCAACCCGCTCCCTCTAGAGTTCTTCATGAACCCCAGGTGCCCCAGGCTCGAAGCACCGCGGGGCCCGCAATGACGAAGCGAAAGCATGAAAATGATAGAAGACAAAGGATCCGAGTAGCTCTGTTGAGGACTATGCTGGAGACATCTTAAGTTCTCCCCTCCTCCTTTTTTATTATGTCATTTGACTGGCCGCCATAACATATGTATTTTTCTAACGCTATTCGCGTATTTTATGAGAAATATAATTTTTTGTTTACTTATCACTATTGATTCTATTTTATCTCATGACTCCTTCCCGAATCTTAACTGGATGATTTAACCCGGGGATATCAATGTTAAGTTTTTTAGGAGCTAGAAGCTGGTAGGGTTTGCACATGAGTCAGCAAGTAAGGCACCATTTTGTAGCCTTGGCTCTAACCAACATGCTAAGAGCCACTATTGTGCTTAGGCATGTGCCAGCAGGTAAGGAGCCACGTTTAGCCTTTCGAAAGTGCTAGCAAGCTATGAGCCACATTTGGTCTTTTGAACGTGCTAGTAGGCTATAAGCCACATCTAGTCTTTTGAAAGTGCCAACAGGCTATAAGTCACATCTGGTCTTTTAAAAGTGCCAGCATGCTATGAGCCACATCTAGTCTTTTGAAAGTGCCAGCAGGCTAGGACCCACATCTAGTCTTTGATATGAGGACTATTTGTTAAGACCAAATGATATATACAAATTTCTATCACTATTACCAAAGACTAACTAGAATCCCAAGTAACAACACCAAAAACTTGATAATACCATAAGTTGCACATAGATCAAATTTAAGACACTATCACCAAAGGACTATTGCCTAATCCTTGGCAATGGTGCCAAAAACTTGTTAAGACGAATAATTATATACAATTCTACCCTTATTACCAAAGACCTTTAAGAATCCTAGTATGACACCAGAAACTTAATAATACCATAAGTTTGCACATAGATCAAATTTGAACACTATCACGAAGGGCTTATTACCACAATCCACATGACCAGCGTGATAACTTATTAAAAACAAATATAACTTGTATGCTCATAAGAATAATAATTTTATTCACTAAACTCAATTAAAGATTTATTTTGGTCTTAGGTACAGTGCCTTGGTCGTACAAGTAATAAAGTGGACCTATAAGTGGAGATATCATTCTGGAGATTGAAGAAATTAAACTTCAACTACCCCGACTACTCAAGTTCTACACTATTTGAACATCTATTTTAGATGAAAATTTAGTAACCTAATAAAAATTGTAATAACTAGAATCCTACATCTAATATAAAGGGAAAAAATTAAATCTTAAATATAAACTGGACTAAACCAGATTATTGATGGAAGTAAACACTGGGATTTCACTACTATGAAATTGTCAATTCCTACATCCTACTCTCTTTCTATTTTCCCCTGAGTTGGAATCTAAATTTGTCAAGAGGCAAGGTAGTATAGTTTGGATTCCTTCTCTAACCATACTTTTCACTGAGTAGAGGTTCATGTTCATGTCTAAAACATGATTCTAATCAATTACTTGTAAATAGAATTTCTCTGCAAGATCTAGGTATTTTTCTTTTCCAATACTTCATACCCATTTCTTATGACTGCAGATCTCTTGCTTCCCAAGACAGGGCAACTGCTAGATTTCTACAAAAGGAATGATATCTCATCCTTAAGATCTGAAAGAGTTCACTCTTTCCTTGATTAGATCTCATGCTAACACGAGATCAAGATCATTCTTCCAGACCAAGGAGAGATCTCTAATTGATTAAATTGATATATCATTCAACCCATTCTCAAACCATGAGCAAATTTAGGATTTATCTAAGTAACCTTTCAGAGCTCATTAGTTCTTCAATATTAGTTTAACATACCCTTAAGTAACTGGTCTAAGCTCTCAGGAATCTCCATCTCTGTGTCACTCAGAGGGCCTCCTAGAAATCAAAGCCAAACAATAGTCTTTTCCTAGGTATAAGCTACTAAAATCGGGAACAATTAATTTCAAGAACAACACCATTCAAATAAATTCAAGATTCAACTCAAGAAATTTTCTTCTCATTTTTGTAGAAAAGACCGAAACTAACATCAGATCTTTCCAGTGGAAGTTGTGTTCTCGAAAACTGGATTACAACACACGAAATACGGTCGAAGGAAAATTCCATTATGGCACACCAATCAAGCGAAGAAATGAGTTCCATCGTTTGTCTAGAGTTCATTGAATTCAAACAGTAATCGTAAATGATTTTCAACATTAAATTTCAACTTCAAAACTTTTGAACAAATTATTGTTTCAAATCCAGTAAACGAATCAAAATCCCACGCTAAAATCTACGAGGAAAAGAAAAATATAATACAAAAGAGTCCTTAGCTCCCTAGGTACTCTAGTTAAATAATTTCTTGTGGCGCCTCGCTTCCATGTCGTTTACCTATTTTTATGGAGCCTTTAAAGTTTGGGCCGCAACTTAAATGTTTTGCCGATCTGGTACAGGCCCGAATGTCTTCGATCCACGACTTGAAAGTTGTCGTGAAAGAGTTTTAATTTTATTTGCGGGTTTAATTGCCGTTTCATAGCGGTCATTATCGCATTTGTTTTCTGTGTTCTTCCTTGGATTCGGTCGTGACGGTGTTTTCTTGGTCATAGCCGGTGATCTTTGAGTTGCCTTCAAATTGGTGTCGCGACCCGACTTTCTTGTCTAAATAACATTTACATTGGTTCTTATTCTGTTAGAGGAATCGGGAGGGCGGCGGGGTGGGGCGAGACGATGGTGTTGGGCAGAAAACCCGGTCAGGCCCAAAGGCCAGCCGTTTTTCGGACGAAATTTTAATAGTCGGCCTGCCACCCACAAAGCCGGGCGGGTCAGGACGAATCTTTGAAGGAAAAAGAACCCGGGCGGGTCAAAGGTGAGTAGACCATCTGGGGCCCTAACCATATTAGGTCGAGACTAATTGGCGGAATTTGGGAGCCAATAATTTAATGGCCCGGCCCAGTGGTCAGATTGGGCCATTTATCGGGAGTTGGAGCCAATTTTCACCTCCCAATTGCAACACTATCTTGTATTATTGTCATCTCAGTCACGACCCAAAAAGTCAATCGCGACGGAGTTCTGCCACTACTTAGCCTGTTTCCTTGTTGCAGCTTCATTTTTTATGTTGCGACCTGGACTTTTGTGTTAGGGATGTTTTGCATGTCGCGACCCCAATATGTTATGTCGTGACAACACTTTTCTGCATGCGGTGCTGTTTGTCATCATGACCATGTTTCCTATCATGATAAGACTTTTCTTTGTTCCCGGTGACGTGTTATCATGACCAGTTTGTTATGTAGCTGTGACTTCTTTGCATTGTGTTGAAACCTTTGTATGACTTAGGGGTTGTGTTGCGACCTCGTTTTTTCTCTGTTAAACATTCACGTGTCACGACACGAAGATCTCTGCCAGCGACATCAAAACATAACACCGACTTGAAATATGTTGCAACATTGAGCTCTCCCTTGATGCAACCAAGTTGGTTCATCATTAGCACCCTTTGTGGGTGGCCTGGTTTTCTTGTCGGCCGCAGAAAGCCACTTCTTGATGCTTTTCTGTCTCAGCCAGGCTTTTCGAGTTGCAAAAGTCCAGTGTCGCGGCAGGTAGCGAATCGATATTACTTCGATTCGACATTATGTCACAACACAAACTATCTTGTTCCCGAGTTGACTTGCATATGTTTTCCCATTCTACGATGCGACTTAGCTCGGTATGAAGCAATGCTGATTATGGTCATTGACATGGTTTCTTTATTAATTGCACGGAGGTTTGTCGCGACTCACTAATTTCAGTGCGACATAGCTATTACAATTGCTCTTTTTCTTTCTTTCTTCTTTGAAATCTCTCTCTTTTTTGAATTAACTCTTATGAAACACAAAGTTTATAAATAATCATAATTTGGCATTAAATAGCTCTAAAGCCAAAAACAAGCCAGAAAAATGGATTAAAATAAATAGGTTTAGAACTCATTCTTATTCAGCTAAAGAAAACACTAAGAAATTTTATTGATAATATTCCTATAATCAGAAAGAAAGGAAATGCTTTATAAAAGGAAACTTGTGATAGTACTTTAAGAAAGTTTTTAATGATAATACCTCTTAAGATGGATAGCATTCCCCATCGCAGGCACTAGTGTCATGTCTAGTTTATCTAATGCGTACGATCCGATGGCCCCCACTTTAACTATCATGTATGGCCCTTCCTAGTTTGGTTGGAACTTGTCAACTGCTAGGTCAGTCGTGTTTTCAAAGATCCTTCTCAAGACCAAGTCTTCAGCTTGAAATGCACGACAGTTTTACGTGCCTGTTATATAGATTTGTCATTCTTTGCTAGTACGATGCCATACGTACAGCTGTAACTTCATGAAGTTAGTCTACCATATCTAAGTCTTTGGCAATGACCTCAATATTAGCCTTCTTAGGGGTTTACGTTTGGGCGTGGGCTGCACAATTTGTGAGTGCCAGCCTCCATCTTGTAGGTGAGGGCGAACGGGGATACTCCAATTGGCTTTAGGCTGGTCATTCTATAGGCCTAAAGAACTCCTGGTAGCTCCTTCACCCATTTTCCTTTATCCGAATGTAGTCGCTTTTTCAAAGCATTGTTAGTTACAATTGACTAAGGTATTCTGAATCAGTAGACTATATTCTTCCAAACAAATTGAAAGACTTCTTTATCTTAGATGGAGGTGAAGGCTTGACTCTATCCACTTCTTGAAATGATCGATGGCAGCAGATAAACCCTTTTTCTAAGTTTGGCGAGTGGCGGTGATCCAACTATATCGATCCCCATTGGAGCGAGACGAGGAGCTTGTGATAGTAGTTAGATCTTGAGTCAGCACCCTTCAGATGGGGGTTTATCGTTAGCAGCGGTCGCAATTCCTTGTAATTATCTGCTCAGTTTGGCTGACAGCAGCCTTACATATGGGCCTTGTGAGCTAAAGTTCTAACGCTTTGATGGTTTCCGCATATTCCTTCGTGGAGTTCTACCAATACATACTACCCCTACTGATTGGTGAGACACTTGAGATACAACCTGTCTAGAAACCGTTTATATAATTGTTCATTCACAAGGGAAAATCTAGCCACCTGGATCTGAATCTTGTGGGCTTCAATCCTATTATCTGGCAATTCTCTTGATCTCAAATAGTGCACTATTGGAGTCATCCAAGAAGAATAGGCTTCATCTATTTCGTTTACCTGGTTAGTAGTAATTGATGATCTTGGCGGAGATAATTAGGGAGGAATATGATTCTTTTATTAGAGGAGGATGCGTCTTCTTGCAGCTGTATCTACCTTTTCATTTGAATCCCTCAGGATATGCTTAAGCTTCCAAGCCGTAAAACTCTCAAATCGTTGCTTGACTAGACTTGCATACTTAACCATGCGTTGGTCTCGTGTTTCGTATTCTCCATTTATCTGTCCCACTACTAGTTAAGAGTCACTACGTATGATGAGTTTTTCTAAGGATACAGACTTTGCAAGGTCAATTACAGCTAGGATTGCTTCATATTCAGTTTCATTATTATAAGTGGGGAAGTCTAGCCGTATGGCCTGTTCTATCCTTTCCTCAGTTGGGCTTTAAGTTGCAAGCCAACTCCAGCTCCTGTTTGGCAAGAAACGCCGTCCACATTAAGGATCCACCAGCCAACGTCACCCTGGTCCACATCTCATTAGGGTAGTTATACTAAAAAAATCCATCAATATCTATCCTTTCAATGCCAAGCAAGGTTTGTACTGAATATCGAATTCACTTAGTTCAATCGCCCATAGAGACCCATCATTCTGATGATTAAACTTGTGTATATAGTGCTTCTCAAAGGGTAGGGTGGTGATACAAGCGATAGGGTGTGCCTAGAAGTAGACCGCTTCTTAGCTGCCCACGCGGAGAATTTAATCTTCCTTGTTGAAGATGGAGTATCTTTGGGTTTCTACTTGAATAAATTTTCTTACAAAGAATATTTGTCTTTGCTTTCGATTTTTGTCTTCTTTGAACAAAGCTACACTTACTGAGGCTTCTGACCCTGCTAGGTAAAGATAGAGTGTCTCGCCTGCCCCTGGGGTTAGCTAAAATTGGCGGTTTTGTAAGATATTGTTTGATCGTCATGAAAGCTTAGTCCCGTTTCCTCATTCAGTAAGACCCTTTGGCTCCTTAGAGTGATAAAAGTGGTTTTTAATCGATGCAATGAAACAAGATATGAAGCCACATTTGCCTAGTTGTTGTACTCATTTATGGAGGTAGGAGCCTGAGAATCCATTATAGCTTTGAGTTGAATAGGATTGGCCCTCTAAGTCACCATAAAGCCTAAAAACTTGGCCGAATTGACTCTAAACGCACATTTCAAAAGGTTGAGTTTCATATCGTACCTTCGTAATAGCTCAAAGGCTTCTTGTACATGCTTGGTGTGGTCGAAGCGTTCTTTGGATTTCACAAGCATATCATTGATATAGACCTCCATGGTTTCACCTAACAGTGGTCGAAAAATCTTAGTCACCAACCTCTGATAATTTGCCCCATCATTTTTCAAGCCAAAAGGCATCACATTGTAATAGTATAACCCGTGAGGCTATTTTCTCTGCGTCAGGCGATTGCATGGGAATCTGATGATACCTAGAGAAAGCGTCCAGAAATGACAGTATTCCGTGCCAGGCTACGACATCAACAATTTGGTCTATACGTGGCAAAGGGAAGCTATCTTTTGGGCATGCTTCATTGAGGTCAATGTAATCTACAAATACTTGCCACTTTCCTCCTTTCTTTGGAACCACCACCATGTTGGGTGGCCATTCGGGGTACTTCACTTCTCTGATGAAACCTACTCTTAGTAAGTTGTCTACTTCCGTTTGAATGATTTTATGGTGATCTGAGTGGAAATGCCTCACTTTTTGTCTTACCGGTGTGGCCATGGGGATGATATTTAGTTCATGAGAGGCTACCGTTGGGTTAATCCCAACCATATCCCAGTGGCTGAGGTCTATATGTTATTCATGACCGCGAGTTGTAAGCGCTCCTTTCTTCATTGATTAGGAAGGCGCGTAAGTGAACTTTTTGGCCCTTTGAGGATCCACGGCCCGGTGGATCCTTATCTTCCTCCCTGATCTAGGCGTCGAACTGTGATTACTACGTAGAGGTTTGATCTTCAAGGGGATGTCTTTCAGAGCTTTTCTCCCCTCTTTGTCCCCGCGCAGATAGTTGCTAACATTGTCATGCAGATAACTAAGCGCAAAGGTGATAAACGTGGAGTCAAGTAGCCAAGCCATCTGGTGGTAAGTTGAGAGGATAACTTTCATCGAGTGTAGCGAAGAGGCCACCCGTTTATGGCTGTAGACCCCAGTCTTATTGATTGAGGCAAAATTCTTGAGTGGTCGAGCATGGCTTTCTGAGAGCGACATCCACAGAGTTACGGTAGTTGCACCATTCGACCAAAAGGATTTGCTGGTCAAGTTCACCACACCTAAGGAAAGCTTCATGCACTTGACTAGTAGTTGTCGCTTCATCTCTCTTTTTTTACTGTGGCCGATCACGGGACCGCAGTCTCTCTAACCATCCTTGGATTGACGGCTTCTTCCCGAGTAGCTTGGCACCCTGGTCGGTGGCTTGTAATCATGAAGCAGGTTCTTTTACTTACAGGTCATTGTCCTCCCGACGTAAAAACACTATCAGCGCTGTATAATTTTTTCCACATTGTAGCTAATTAGATTAAAGATGATGACTAGAAGAAAGGAGTAGATGGCCCAAAGCTTCTCCTAAAGTTTTGGAGGACTGCATCCATGCTATACGACTCTATCTACTGGACGACTTACACGAACCTCCTTGTGAAGTCTCGAATAGACTCTTCTTCCTGCTTGAGAATAATATGTAAGGAGCTGATCTTCCTATTTTGTCACAGAACAAAATCTTGTGATGCGGTGCGCCCATGGATTCCGTTGACAGTTTATTGAGTCACGTGGGAGCTTGTGAAACAGGCTAACGTAGGCCCCTGCAAACTAGCCGAATGCTTTGCATAATAGCCGGCCATTGCCACCGTTTAGTATCATCGCCTAGTTATAATGGAGCATATGATTGTAAGGGTCAGCGAAGCCACCAAACGTGGCGAAAGCTTGTATGACAAACCTGTGGGGAGGCTCATAGTCAAGAATGTGTTGCCCTAGGGGCGAAGAGAGCATGTCATCAAGTTTGAGAATTAAGGCTGCAGACGACATATAGAACGTTGGCCCTATACCAAAGGAAGAATGTACAAGCGGCATCGGTGGAATCATGCCAGTAGGCAATACCATTGGCATCGTACCTTCAGGCAATACTGACGTATTCCTAGGGGCATGAATTGGCTGGTTCTACCTCCTGTTTGCCTCTCTCCTTGCCCTACGGGATGCGCCACTAACAACATCACTGAAGCAAGGTGATGTGAAGGCCTCTTATGCAATTTAGTCTTTGTGCTCCCTTGAGCATCCTTTGCCGACAAGAGACTCAAAGATGGGGAACTGCCTTAGGACAACTCATCATCTGCTGGGGTATCGACATCGTCAGGGACAATGGGCTCCTTCCTTTATTGTGGGCGATTGGATCTGTGACTCGGCCTCTATCCTCATACATCTTTTCCCGGGTGTGGCTTTCTCTGTTGGGCCGTGACTAGTCATTCTCCGACTATGACGTTAAATGTGGTCTTGCAGCTCCTTCATATGTCTTGCTTGCTTCTCCTATTTCCTCTCCATGTCCTAACACCAATGGAGGAATTAATCGTTTGGTGATTAGTTCATCGAAATGCTTGACATTGCGATAGCTCCGAACGAATCAGATGTGGAAGGGAGAATCGATAGAGGTCTAGGTGATGAAGGGCTACTAAACAATCGTTGGAGCCAAGCCCTTGCAGCTTGTAGACGAGACTTTCCATTTGTTTCCCACAGACGGCGCCAATTGTAAGCACATGATCGTCGAACCTGAAGCATCGACAATGCAATGTGAACCCTCTGAGCCATCACGGGGAGGCGGTATGTCAGCCACCTCTCCGATGATTAAGTCAGCCAAAGATAGAGAAGAAGAGAAGCAGAGAGTTTTAGCATAATTCGAATACCCTTACCTCATGGGAGATCTTCCCAATTTATAGGGAGTAGTTCGTTAATCTTCCCTTAATTTTAGGTATAAAATCTCTTAATTTTAGGGATAAAACATCTTCCTTCCTATTAAGGATTAACGGCCAGAAATGAGGTTGGAAGCGGAGGGTCGTTGATAAATATCTCTTTTGTGTATTTTGTGTTTTTCGTATCTTGTCAATAACGGACATCCCATATGGTAGGATGGTGAGTTGGGAGACAAACTCATTGTATACTGAAGCTGGTATATAGGAAGATACACAGTAACCTCAAGCAGGCTTCCAAAGACTTTCCTATGCGGATAGTCACTTTGGTCTTACTACGGCAAGTGGGCTTGGGCCATTTCACGATGTGGGCTTGCGAGCCTTGGGCTTATTTATCGATGATCTTGGGTGTAGTACTCATATAATATCGACCAAGGCAATTATGAAATCCACTTATCAAATACCCCCGAAATTAATATTTTGCTAGTCTCGAGCAAAGAAAAGCGAAATAAGTGACCAAATTGAAGATATAAATAAAGAGTGAAAATAGTGAGTGTTGACTTGATTTAAATTTCTAGATAGCCTCAAAGATCTCACATAATTCGATAGTGAGGAGAAAACTTAAGGTAGTGGAATTTCAACCTTATTGTTGATTTTGTCTTAGCTTTGATTTTGTCTTTGTGGTGTGATGTCTTGCCTAACTAACCATTAGCAGCCTTAATGAATTTATGCAAACAATTATTTATGATGGATCTGTATAATGGATGTTTGGAGTTCCATAGGCTCGTTTTTCATATTATTCTTCATTAGTGTATACTAAACACAACACTTAGGAGCATTAGGTCTTTTGTATGCTTGTAATGTATGGCCAAGGTTAAGGGTAGGATAAAGGATACATTTATGGCTAGAGTTCACCCATAATCACAGATTCTTTCTCAATTTCATTGAGTTTATGCTAACACTTTTCATCACCCCCAAACTTATTGCTTTCTATCTTCAACATTGTCCACCATAACTCATTTTATTCACAATATAAACAAATAAGGTTTTATGAGTAGTGCAATTTTTTATTCCCTTAAACTTAATCAACCTTTCATTTTTTTTCTTTTTTTTTTCCATATCTTGCTCCACCATCCATCCCAATTTTCCACCTTCAAAAAATAATTCTGTTAATTGATCACCACATTACTAGCGGTAAAAAAACGGGTTTATCAAGTGAAGTGAGGGGTGTTGTTCAGCGATAAAGTCAGTGGTAGTAGAAATGTGCAGTAGGCGCTAATAGTGGTGACTAGGGATAAAGTAATGCATCGGTTGGCTTGAAAGGTTCAAATATCCATAAATGGCATAAGTCCCTTCCTAATTGTTGTGTTGTCTAGGATTTTGCCTCGAGTGGCAATCAAACATGTGCAAGAGCTCTTTTACATCTTGAAGTTTATTTGTTCACATAAATTTTCTCCAAGCAAACAAAAATTACTAGCTAGGTAGAATTTGTGCTCAAGATGTTCATCCAAATACATCTCTTGAGAATTATGATTAGGATGATGAACAGTTGGGTCCCGCAATGACATCAAACTTCTAAGACTTGGATGTCGAAGCTTCAAAAGTTGATTGTCTAGCCTTATTTAGTGCCATTGTTACACTTGTCTCAACACAATTAAGACCAACATCTTGCAAAAGAAGCACTCCGATGGAAGCACTCAACTGTATCACCAACAAGCAAACTCTAACAACACCAGTTGCATCAATTTTCTACCTTTAACCTCTCATAGACTTTTCATCAAACACTTGGTTGGCATAACAAAGTTTAAATCATCAATTGCACACCCATAAAGTTCAATCTTCCTCAATACACAATTCATAAGCTTTCCAAGATCATATTCACCATAGGCATCAATACCAAATCACAAATTCATCCACAACAACCCAAATTCCATATCTCCCCAAACAAGCACCACAATTCACAAGCAATAATCAAGACAAAGAAAATTGGCTTACTTGGGACATGTGTTGGGATTGTGAGTCACTTGTGGAATATTGCAACAAGTAATATTTGGGTGGCTTTGCCAATCTACTATAATTGTTAGCAATAATTGGGTGGCAATGCCAATCCATAGGAAATCAAATGAACACTTAGGTGACAATGCCAATCCTCGAAATTATAATTAGTTGGATAGCTGTGTCAATCCACATAAATGTAAATAAGCAGTTTGGGAGGCTAAGCTAATCCACATAATAAAAGCAACAAATGGGTGGCTATGCCAACCTTCGGGAAATGAAAGTGTAGATGGATGGCTAAGCTAATCTGCAGAGAATAAGAAGGTAAGATATGTAATGATACCACATATAGCATTGGTAAAACCCTCGAAATGAAACCTCCATGGGGGCAAATCAGAAAATAATCCACTATGAGGTTAAAGCGGCCGCAGAATGTCCACACACCCGAATATGCTCATAATCTTCTCATTACTCTCTCTGTGAAGTACTATGTTTTCTTACCAGCTTTCTCGTGTGATAGCTTGGCTACCTATCCTTTCAACTCTTTGTGATTGAAAGAATAATCTCTAGAACTCTTTCTAATCTGCTGGAATTCCTTCGATTTCTCCGTTCTCATGTTGTTCCTCCATATGCCTATTTATAGGTCAATTATAAACCCAAAGCATGGATCTGATTGGTAGAGAAGGAGGCCAATTTCATTGGTAAAGAAAACAATTGTTTCCATTGGTGGAAAAATGGGCTACAACAATGAGGCCCTTATGCATGGTGATGAATTCACATGAAAATAATAGAAATATTCTCTCCCTTCCTGCAAGTGTGGTTGCTTTTGACAGTCACATAAATGAGGTGGACCCCGCAAATCTCCCCCTCCAGACCCATGCACCTTGAAGGTGGGAGTCTTCTTGACTCCTTAGTAGGAACTCATGCCTGTGTTCTTGATACATCGTGCCAGTTTTTCTTTTTTAATGACCTTCGTCATCTATCAACAATATTCTCGTCGGTGTGGATCTTTCTTATTTGGAACAATTGTTCTTCAATAGCCTTCCTGATCCAATGATATCTCACATCTATGTGTTTCGTCCTTGCATGATACATAGTGTTCTTGCTTATATCTATCGCACTTTAACTATCACAATGTACTATGTAGTCTCTTTATTTTAAATCTAGTTCTTGAAGAAACCGCTTCATCCATAGCATCTCTTTTTCAGCTTTATTATTTAAAAATATCTCTATACCTTAGTAGATAATGAAACACAATTTTGTAACCCATTTGCCATGATATGGCTCACTTGCAAATGTAAATAAGGCACCCATGCAAGTAGATCTTCTGATCTGATCTCATCCTTATCGGAATCTATACCTTCAAAGAGATGGTTCTAATCCCCAAAGCTTAAACATACCTTTGAGGTACTTCTAAGATATCTGAAGATCCATTTCATTGCCTCCTAGTGTGCTTTACAAGGATTTGCTAGGAATCTGCTTACAACTTAAACTGCATGAGATATATTTGGACCTGTATACACCATAACATACATCAGACTTCCAACTGCCAATGAGTATGGAATGATTGACATTTCATCTTTTTCTTTCTCCATAGATGGACAAAGCCTCTTACTCAACTTGAAATGGCTAGCAAGTGGTGCTTCTGAAAGTGGCGAATTTTCTCATGGTAAGACCTTTACCAGCATCGATCAAAATATCTTTCCTATGACAACCATAATTTACCTACCTTCCTATCTCACAGAATCTCCATTCCCAAGATACGCTTTGCACTGCCTAAATCCTTTATGTCAAACATCTTTGACAATTCCCTTTTTAGCTTCTGGATCATATCGGCATCTTGACCCCTGATCAACATATCATCAACATATAACGAGTATGATGAATTTAATATCCACGGAATCTCACGAACATGCAAACACGAGATGCAAATGTCCTTTCTGACTCATCATGAATAAATCAAACCTGTCTGTTTTTGTTTGCCAGTCAGATTTTCTTTAACTTAGGACTATGTTCTCAGCACCTTTCACTTTAAAGCCTTTTAGTTACTCCATAAAGATCTCTTCATCAAGATACCATGCAGAAATGCAATCTTAACATTGAGTTGCTCTAATTAGAGACCATCTTGTTTGCGATCCTGAGTATAACTAAGATTGAACACATTTTTACAATAGGTAAAAAGATTTCATCAAAGTCAATACCTTGCTTTTGACCGAAACCTTTTATCACTATACGAGCCTTGTACTTCAACAACTTCTTGTCGTCATTCTTTAACTTAAACACCTTTTTATTCTTAAGTGCTTTTCTCCCTTTTGCAATTCTATCAACTCGTAAGTATTATTTTTCCATAAGGAATTCATCTCTTCTTACATGGCTTTTATCCAACAGTCTTTGTCTTTGTGAGATTGTACTTCTTGAAAGCTTTCAGGCTCCACCTCATAAGCAATTAGAATATAGTCTGAACTTAGATACCTTGTAGATGGTTGACGTTCACTAGTTGTTTGTCTCAACTGAGGTCCTTCTTCTAGTGGAGAGATTTGCTCCCCCTAATCAACACCTCTTGTATCACTATCATCACCATTTTCTTCCTCCTGAACGACCCAGTTCTTGATTCCATCCTGTTCCCGGTCGGACATCTCTGCTTCATTAGTGGCACTTTCTAATGAAGTTTGTTAAGGTGTCAAATCTACAACGCCTTCATATGTGAGTTTTTCACCACTCACATTTTTCTCCATATCTTCAATGGTTTCATGTTCATGAAACACGACGTCTCTTCTTCTGACTATCTTTTTCTTCTCTGAGTCCTATAGCTCGTAGTCGAACTCCTCATCTCCATATCTGTTGAAGATGCACGGGATTGTTTTATCATCAAGCTTCGATCTTTGCTCCTTTGGTGCATGTGGAATGCTTGTCCAAACTTTGTAGGTGAGGAGTATGGAACATCTTTTCTTGTCTGACACTTTAAGAATATGAAAGTCGAAAGATGATGGTGATTTGTTGATCAGCCTGAAACTATGGTGTTAATGAAACTACCCAAAATGACTTAGGAAGTTGAGCTTGATTTTAACATGTACGGACTTTTCCCTGATGGTGCAGTTAAATCCTCATACCAATTGTCTTTGTGGTGTACTAGGAAGCGTCTTCTCGTGCTAATTCATGATTGGAGCAATATTCTTTAAGCTACACTGGAATCATATCTGTGTCGATTAAGTCACTTGAGAGGATTTCAGGCTCTTCATAGTGGCATGGAATTTTGCAGAAAATATTGGAATACGACTTTTGTATACATGAGATATACTCATCTCTTTTGGCAAATTATCTGTAGTGATGAAGTAAAAGTATTTGTTACCACCCCGAATCTACCTCCAAGCGAGTCATGAAACATCAAAATATACTAATTCCGATTTCTCGTTTTTTAGTGGAGTTCTTTTGGAATGATATACGTGTTGCTTTCCCGAATAGCAATCACAAAGGGTTGGTGATTTTCTTTGGCCCGCCATGAATGAGAATTTGCTTGGCTGAAGGTTGTAACCTTCACTCATATGTGCTGTAGCTTATTAATCCGCAAAAATCTGAAGTATCGTGGCGTCATTGCATTTAGTTGTCTTCCACTTTTCATACTTGTGTGTTGTACATTGAACAACATAATGCCTCGTGCCACCAACAATGATCCTTGGTGAGCTTTGTTTACTTCCCAGCGATAAAGTGGATGTATCCATCCTTGTCAAGCATATGCAGAAATTCTAGTTTGGGCATGATGCGGAATGATCGCGCATCTTACGTGTTAATGTGCACCTCATGTACTTCATTTGTATGTGGATGTCACCAATCACGATGATCTAGAAACACTTTTGTTCCCATGCACTTTCCGTGCCGAGTCTCTTGCTTTGTATGTTGAAATATTCCCTTTTAACCGCAATGGTATGATCTTCTTGCAGTCCACTACCCGCTCGACATCTTGTTACGCTACGTGACAACAATCTTGGCTTGCAAGTAAAAAGGTCACCTCATTGTCACTGGTAATTGTTGTAGTGACAATATTTCTGTAGTCTTGGCTGATCTTGTGCTTCTCCTTGCGAGATCACTTACAATTCTTTGTGTGGCTCATTTTGCCCTGATAGTAACACTTTATTTTCCTACAGACTTGTTCAAACATTATGCGAATGGTCCTCTGCTTTTGCTTTGACCCCGATTCTCCGTGATAAGGGCATGTGTGCCATTGCCCACAAAGTCCTTCCTTCGAATTTCTTCATTTAATAGGCTATTTCTGACCATAGCCAATGTGGCTTCATGCAGGCTGGATTTCCTGAGATGATACCACGAAGTGTTCAACTATCTGGCAATGAGCCAAGTATCAAGCATGCTCGGGTCTCATCATCAAGAGAGAGACCTGCAAATGATAATTGTGCGATCATTCCTTCGAGATCATTCAAATGCTCAACAATTGATTGTCCTTCCTTGAGCTTCAAATTCATCAACTTCTGCATCAAGAAAATATTTGCTTGTGCATTCTTTGGCAACATGGTTGTAGAGACTAATGTCCACCCACTAGGGAATGGCACCTAATGTTTTCTTCTTCAACTTCTTCCAATTACCATCTGACATGTCACTTAACTTAGCATTATCTCCCTCGATAAGATCATATAAATCCTTACAGTTGAGGAGATCCTCCATCATTGACTTCCATAATGAATAATTTGTTGTCAATTTAATCATGGGACCCTAATAACTTTTGGCCATGATTCCACCCAAGCTCAAACCAAGCTCTAATACCAATTGTTGGGATTGCAAGTCACCTATGGAATAATTTTTGGGTGGCTTAATCCACTATAATTTTTAGCAACAATTGGGTGGCAATGCTAATCCATAGGAAATCAAATGAACACTTGGATGGCAATGCCAATCCTCGAAATTATAATTAAGTGAGTGGCTATGCCAATCCACGAAAATGTAAATAAGCAGTTTGGGAAGCTGGGTCAATCCACATAATAAAATCAACAAATGGTTGGTTATGCCAACCTTCAGAAAATGAAAGTGCAGATGGATAGCTAAGCTAATCTGTAGAGAATAAGAAGGTAAGATAATTATGACACTCAATATAACGTGGTAAAACCCTCAGAATGAGGAAAACCTCCACGGGGAAAATCCGAGAAAATACATTTGATTCGATATAGCTGTAGGTTATGCCGGAATCAACAAAATTTATACCTAAATTCTCTCTTTGTGCGCTAGCATGGCTACTGCGTTATAAAACAGCTCTGGAGTCTAGAACCTGAGTTAGGTTTTCTTCGGTGTCAATGATTTGCAATTGGTTCAAAAGGTGAATTTCACTTTGGATTAGGGGTGTTGTAAAAGCAGGTGGAGGTGAATGGTTTGCGGGATGGAAATAAGGCGGAACTAAAAAATGAAAAGCTCCTTGAAGCATGTCGGACTACTAGGGTTGAGGTCTTAGGAGTAAATGAGGTTCTAGATCCTTTTCCCTCGCGTTAGGGAGGATGACATAGTCATTTCCCGAACGGATCTTCATTCAACTATCAAACTGAACCCTAATAATTTTCCTTTTGAAATATAACATTTTAACGAGCCTTGTCTTGAGACGATAAGACACATCCACAAATCTACCTACAGTAACTAATAGAAACGCTAATGAATCTCGATGGATCTGTAATAAGCATCCATTAAACCTAAAAAACTTTCAAATACCACAGGTTAATCAAGGTACATTTAAAGAGATTTAAACCTAGAGTGAGAATGGAAACATAAATGACAATAAATGCTGCATTTAAAGCAGAGAACCAACATTTTTTACCTCGAAGCCCTAGCTGGTAGCCCTGCTCTTCAGGATGGAGGGAATTTATGAAACCATCCCTTGAGTTGCCATCCTCGAGGGTGTTTAGCGGTAGAAAATGAAGAAAAGAAAAGCAAAGAAAATGAGGAAAAGAAGGAGCGGTAAAACTCATGACAACGTGTATTCGGCCAGAAAAATCATTCTCTCTGAATTTGGTTTGAGCTTATATAGTCTTCCACAATAAGCAATCTGAAAATACCTCAATACCCATAATACATGAAGGGAAAAAATGGAAAAAAAAATCACAAAAAGGAAGTCAAACGGGGGTCAAAAGGGAAAAAAAAATCACAAATGCGGGACGACTTTTTCCACTGTGAAAATTCGTAAAATTAAAAATTTGCATACATAAAATATTCGCGACACAGCACAAAATTTCCTACACTTCTTTCATCCTCTTCTACTCTTCTTTCCTTCTGATTTCTTATCTGCAATGCTAAGTTCGACTCGAATTCTTCATGCTTGGATTTACTCAACAAATTTGGCGTAAATAGCTTGCAAAAACTACAAAATTAGCCACAAAACGCGATCAGTAGAATAGCCAAGACCTTAATGTACAAATCGGGTTAATTCGGTTGATTAGTACACAAAAAACGCTCAAAACCTATAATAAATAGAGATTTCAAAAAATAGCACTTTTTGGGCACTAATCCTCCCACCCAATGAGCACATTTGCTAGTCCATAGCGATGAAAGGCGAAGAAAGAGAGAGCAAACAAAATAATAACAAATTTTTGTTCTAAAAAATGGTTTTTAAAAAAATATGTGGATGAGTAATGCCTAACCCTCAATGAGAATCACTGAAACCCTACCTAGTAACCATCTCGAGAGAATGAATGTCATACAAAATTCAGCATCAAAAGAGTTTCCTTTCCTAGAGAATCAACCTAGGAACTTCACGAAATCTAAATTGTTTTATGTGATTAGTTTTCAACGATAAGTATCAATGTGCACTCTCCTGACCAAGCTATTGCCTACCTAGGACACTAACCAACCTAAATAGTCGGGACTCACTCTTATTCCACAATTCTTTTGTGGTAGCAGGGGTGCATGCGAGGAAAGCGACCTCACGAAGTCCATGTAATGGGGATCACCGATGAATCTCAACGATTAAGGCTTGGGGCATCGAGCGAAAGGATCTTCGACCACAAACTCTTCAAGTTTGCCGGACTTTAAAGATTTGAGACTCAGCCCACCTCTGCTCGCTCAACCTCACCCATCCACCCATGTAGCGAGCACTAAGTCGGTGGCTCCCAACCAGTTGGCAGGGCCTGGCTTTGAGACTTTCGCCATATACCCCTCGGAGGCAGGTGCTCGGGTTTTGAAGTAGCGTTGATTTTCTTCTTTTTCTTTTTAACGATTTTTCTTTCTCATATTTTTATTTTGGGAGAGACTCAGCATTCTTCTTCTGTCTCTCTTACTTAAGTGAGTATTAAATGAAACTAGGCTAGGCTTTGCGAGTGGAGGCTAGGAGTTTTCGACAATGCTGAGAGCACAGTGTGTATAGTGTGTGGTTAGCTAGAGGTGGAAGAAAAAAGGTTAAGCGACCAAATTCAATTCGATGTCCACTCAATTAGCCATGGAACCAATCTAACATCAAAGAAGATTAGACAAGTTTCAATTTTTAAGCTAGACTAAGTAATACAAAAAAAATGAGGTCACGATTTTGGCGGAAGTGTAAAAATTTGTATGTATATAAAAATAAATGGCTATATTTCAGCTTTTCAAAAACAACTAACAACTTCTCAAACAGAACAAATAGCAAGCCACTGAACAACACAAAATGGGCTTGCTCAAAATAGTAACAAAAGCATAAATGTAAAAGCCACTTCCTTTGATAACTCTCCCACCAACCAAATGTCACATTGGCCAAGCGATAGGCCTCGGGTGGAAAGTTAGAGGAAGAAGTAATGCCTCATGATGAGATGTACCCATTGTTGGATAGGAGACTTGTAAGCTTTCACCGAGACCTTAATTCCTCCGATGGGTGCCTCGTGAATCAGACAAGTTGGAAGAAGGAAAGAGAGAAAAAAAAAGGTGACCAGTTGGAGCATTTTGAAAATTTCGCCTTTATGAAAATTTCAAAAGTGTTCTTTCTGGCTAGATTTAGATTACTATAATTCTACAGCTTTTGCGGTACTAAGAACACCTAAAACGGGTTCGGATGAAAGTTATGGGTGAAACAAAATCTAAGTGCGACGGAGCTCTCAAGAAAATTTAGCCAATGCGAAAGGAATTACCTTACGAAATTTTAGCGGGTTGCAGTTGCTGAAAATCCTCTAGGCTTTCTTGGCTCCAACATCTCCCCTACTTCAAAATTTTGACATAAACACAGGAAAAAAAATGCAAAAAAATGAAAAATAAGCTAGAAACAAAGATTAATTAAAATTGGAGGAAATCTAAAGAGAAAAACTAAATAAATCAAAATAAAATAAGAAAATTCAAAACAAAAATTAGAACTAATTTGAATTCCCCAAGACGCTAGTTTTCTCAAGAAGCCTTTGGAGGCTGCTATGATGATGAGCTAGTAAGTGCGAGGTCCAGTGCTCTAAATACGAAGGCGCCCAGGCTCATCAGTTTGTGCCATGCGAGTATGAGTAGGCGCCCGTATCTTCCCTGATGTAGTGGCAAGAGTTTGAACAGTGGCCACTGACTTCCTGAAGTTTTGCACAAGCAATGCAAATGGACTGGCCTTAGCTTTAGAAGCCGGGTGCTTTTAGGTATAGGTGTCTTTGCGAGGAGTGTGGCTGGGGATGTATACTTGGTTAATAGAGGGTAGGTGTAAATTATGCTTTTGGAGCTCTTCCATTGCATCCTTTCCACTACCACCACTCTCGATCGACCATTGGGAGGACAACACTTCTTTTCCATGGACAAATAGAAACACCAGTGTCTGAGGATTCAAAATTTTCTATCAACCCTTCTTGTAGCTACTGTAGACATTGCTCCTCCACCATGGTGTCACTCAGGCACTCTTCCTCTGGGCTCTCTTCCTCTTGATGAAGGTGCTGATTGGTGAGCCTTGAAATGGAGTTATGTAGGATGTCAATTTTCAGATCAAGGTCACTTTGAAGCACATCTAATTTTTGGTTTAGAGAGCTTTCCACAGTATCAATTCTTTATCTTAATTTGGCATTGATTGTCTTCTGCTCTTCCACAAAGTCACCTACTAGCTTGGTGAGGTTCAGGATGGCTTGTTCAATTGGAGAGGTTGACTGTGGTGGTTGAGGCTGAGATGAAGAAGCATATTGTGGATGTGGAGGAGGTGCATGTGTATGGGGTTCTGATCCCCCATGAGAGGGGTTTTAGGTGGTTCCTCCATCTAGGGTTGTAAACATTTCCATATGAGTGCCTTATTTATTGGGAGGCACACACTTTATGAGGAGCACACTCAATAATAGTGGAGGTTTCTATAGTCCCTCATGGACCTATATGCATTTGGATTGCTCTCCACGGGTTTCTGACTCTATTGTTCTTTAGGAGGAGGTTCCATTTGGTTCACATTTAAGATCACTACAGCTTCTAGGTCCTGTAGGAGACTGACCTTGATTAACCTACCTCCAGAATTCCTTACCCACTAGAACATGTTCTCCTTCTGGAAAACAAAGGCAACACGAACAAAGAAAAACACAATTCTACCTAAAAGGGGGTAGTGTTAGCTAGAAAAAATAAAGCGTGAAACAAAATTATTGTGAAAAATACCACACAAAAAATAAGGAAAATTCACGATACTTGTGATGAGGATCCTGAAGTGTTTAAAAGAAGAGAAGAGAAAAAAATTGATGGAGTCATCGTTTGCTTGACTTGCTCCTAAACAACAGTGCCATTTGATTTCATCTCATGTTAGGATTATCACGAAATCAATAAAATCTATACCTAAATTCCTCCTACTAATCGTAGCTTATCAGCTACTGGATATTAATGGCTCTGAATTCGAACACGGGGATGGGTTTTCTTCGTGTAAATGATTTGCGGAGTTGGATTCAAAGGTGAATTTCACTTTTAAGATTAGGGTGTTGTAAGCAATGGAGGTATGAATAAACTACGAGGATGGAAATAAACTGAACTAAAAAAATGAAAAAGAGCTCCTTGAAGCATCGGGCTACTGGGGTTGAGGTCTTAGGGTAAATGAGAGGTTCTAGGGTCCTTTTCCTCGTGTTGGGGAGGATGACATATAGTCATTTCCCGAACTGGATCTTCATTTGGCTATCAAAACTGAACCCTAATAATTTTTCCTTTTGAAATATAGCATTTAATGAGCATAAATGCTCCTGAGACTGATAAAAGCACATCCCCTAAATCACCCTACGATGCTAATAGAAGGCAACTAATGAATCTCTCGATGGATCTAGTAATAAGCATCCACTAAACCTAAAAACTTCCCAAATACAAGTTAATCAAAGTACATTTAAAAATTTAAACCTAAGTGAGAAGATGAAACATAAATGACAATAAATGCCTTGCATTAAAACAAAGAACCAACATTTTACCTCAAAACCTAGCCCGATAGCCTCCTCTTCAAGGATGGAGGAGTTTAGTCAACCATCCCTTGAGTTGTCATCCTCCCGGTGTTTGCTGACAGAGAAAATGAAGAAAAGTAAAGAAAATGAGGGAAAGAAGGGCTGGAAAGCTCGCCCGGCCATTTGTGTATTCGGCGAAAAAATATAATTTCTCTACAAAATTTGGTTTGAGCTTATATAGTGCTGAATAAGCAAAATACAAAAATACCCTCGATACCCACTTAATACATGAAGGGAAAATTGGAAAAAATCACAAGGAAGTCAAACGAGGGTCCAAAGGAGCAAAAATCACAAATGCAAAAGCTGACTCGCACCTGCGAAAATTTCTGGTGCAAAAAATTTCGCATCCTACTACCAAATATTCGCAAATCACAAAATTCAGACTTCATTTTCCTCATTTCTTCGTCTCTTCTTTCCTTCGATTCGATTCGCAATGTCGAGTTTGACTCGAATTCTTCGTGGCTTGGATTTTACTAACAAATTTGCATATAAATAGTTTGCAAAACTATAAAATTAGCCACAAACGCGATCGCAGAATACAGGCCAGACCTAATGTGCAATCGTTAATCTTGGCTTGATTAGTACATGTCACAACCTATAATAAATATGGCTCAAAATAGCACTTTTTAGGCACTAACCAATAATCCACTATGAGATGAAACTAGCACAAAAAATGTCACACACCTAGGATATGCTCATAATCCTCTCTGGGCTTTTCTTTTCTAAGATTTCTTTGTGGAGTGCTAGGTTTCACTAATTTTCTAAAGGTGATAACCTCGTTATTTCACACCTATCCTTCAACTCTCTATGATCAAAGAATAACTTTGAACTCTTTCTAATCTACTGAATTCCTCTGGCATCTTCTTATCCCAAACACTCTTCCAGCATGTCGATAGTAAATTATAAACCCAAAGCATGAACTTGAATGTGGAGCATGAGGCCAATTTCATTGGTAAAGAAAACATATGTTTCCATTAGTGGAAAAAGGGGCTAAAATAGTGAGGCCCTTATGCATGGTGATGAATTCACATGAAAATGAGAGAAATATTCTCTCCCTTCTTGCAAGTGCAGCTGCTTTTGACAGCCACATAAATGAGGTTAGACCCCACAACATGAATTAGTGTCTTCTAACCTCTAAAAGTGATGCATAATCCTTCAAAGTTCATTGAAAATGAGATCAACTCTTGAAGCTTGGTTGTTGAAGGCTTGGGCAAATTTTCATTTGGTGATTTTTGGATAGGAGAGGAAGGAATGGAGTTGAAGGTTAGAGAATAAGGGGAAGGAGTTTTGGTATATATGGAAATTGAGGAGAATTTAAAGAGATAATAGGTTATCTTTGAAGGTGAGAATGAGTTTGGGAGGAAAGGGGAAGAAGCGGTATCAAATGGAGCATGGAGGGGAGAAGAAAAAAAATTAAAGGGGTCCACTTATTCGTCCTATGTCGGGTGGTTAAATTAGGAGGGTCGAGGAATCACATAAATTTATAAACCCAACCCCGGGTAGCTCACATGCTATTATTGGTATATTGGCTCTAGGGTCGTCCACTAGATGGATTTTCCCCTTCACGGTGTAAGTTAGATTACTTGCTTATGGTTACTTTACATGAAGAAAATAGAAAATTAAAAGAGAGTTTAAAGTTGCTAATTTTAGAGAAAATTGTAAGATATTGTTTGATTGATTTAAAGAGTAATCAAAGCAAATCTCAGCCAATGTCTACCTCAAACCACCCTGTCATGTAATTTAAGGCAAACAGTTTTACTTCAGTCTTATTATATCTCAAACATTCATATTTAATCCTCTATCCCACTGTTTCTTAGACATAGATTAATTATTAACATAGATATAACAAATGATGAACTTTAGAGGTGTCTGATATCTTAAATGAACTTTAAAGCTCTAATAAAAACATCCTCAGTGCTCACTTCCAAACAATCCAAGCCATAACGTTTCAAACTTGTTAAGACCAAAACAAGCTTTTTAGCGAATCTCTATATAACTGGGGAACCACAGATTTACAACCATGTGTCTAACTGAATGTGCCAGATCTGGTTTCAAGAGAGTCTAGAGAAGTTTATCTTTTCTGTATAATGTTGAAACGTTTATACCAACTAAAGATAAAAATGGCCTCTGTCATTTATCTCAAAGACTGGTTCAACCAGCAGAACAAGACTGAAAACTGATAGATACCATAGAAGCTACAATGATATAAGAAGTAATTATGATAACAGTTTAGAAACACTGAACGCCTGGATCCCCATTTAGAGTCTTCACACTGAATATAACTCCAAAATAACTATAAAACAAAAACATCTTTTCAACAACGAATGAACTATCGCTCAAAACCGTTTTTTAGTGTCAAGTTTATGTGTTAATGCAGTGATCCAGTGTCTTGATGGTTTATCTTATTAATGTCCAGTGAAATAATTTCAACTGAGCCCATCATCAGTCTGCATTTATTTGAATCCGTCATTCTCGGGGAATGAACAGTGAATTCCAATAGTATTCAATAACTTGAGAACCTGTAATGAAAGTTTAAAGTTTACCAGCAACTAAAAACCCAGATTCAAACCAAAGGTTTATCAAACAGAAGACAATTCAGATTCTGTGTCTGTTGTGTGCTCTATTTGGTCTCTACAAGGTCTCATCCATCTATTTTCCCTTTGAGTTTGAATCTTAATTTGTCAAGAGGTAAGGTATAGTCTTGATTCTTCCTTCAACTATACTTTTCATCTTCTGATAGGTGTTCATTTAAACACTTCAAAACATGATTCTCAATTCACTCATTTCTGTAATGAATTCTTATATGACATCCAGGCTTTCTTTCCAATACTATACCAGCCTTTATAGAATCAGATCTCTCTAAAGCTTCCAAGAGAAGCAGCAACAAAAAGATTACTAAGGCAATGGTTAATGTCCATCTTTAAGATTCAGTGAGCTTTTCCTTCTTCAGTTAATCAAAAACATTAGTTTTTTGATTCAGAACACCCTCCATTTACAGTGATTACTTATCTGATCGCAATGATATCAAATCCTCCAACCATCTCAAACTAGATAGCAATGACACTTATCTGGCAAGAACCTTCCAGTTTGATGAGCTCTGAGATGAGTCAAGAGGTTCCTGGTAACTGTCAAGCCTCTATGACTCCATCCCTTCCAGACCCCAAGGCCTCCCAAACCTTGAGCCAAAATAAGGTTCTTTCACAGCGTGCTTCGCCAAACTGGAACTGTTGAGCACTATGATCAACAACATCTAAACAAAACCCAAAACGGTCCCCAGTTTTCATTTAGTGAAACATCATAAATTAATATCTGTGATTCTTCTATGGAAGTCAGCTGAAAACAGATCGTACCTTATATTTTGAATGAATTGAAATGGTGCAATCCACTAGAAACTGTAGTTCATCTAGAAAGAAAATATTCATTATGCCCTGAGTTCATCTGACTTCTAAACAAAGAAACAAATGGCTCTGTCATCAAAATTTGAACTTCGCACTTCAATAATGATCGTTTAATTCAGAATCCACCTGCGTTCACGTTGGTACCAATCACTAAAGAAAGAAAGACAGCAGAAAAAACAAAATAAAACACCAAAGAAAATATAATGGCAAAGTAGTCCCCGTCCCGGCAACTCCGTCGTCGCCACGAACGAACCAGCCTTCAAGTTTCATAATCGTTTCGAGAGCGAGAGTTCAGATGCTCCAACCAACTCCAATGCTCTTTGCGAACCCTTTCCAGCCCTGAAGTTGTCTTCAAATATACCCAGAAGTCAGGTCGCTGATGTACTTTGCATTTTGTCAGATTTCGCTGCAAAGAACGCCCTGGTCGCACATGTCCCGGCCCCAGATTTCGCCGGGCGATATGTTTTCTTGGTCAACAGATGCCGAGTCGCTTCTTCAAATCGTGTCACACCCGTTCTTCTTTGTCGCGACAATACTTCGTCAGTCTCGTTGTAGCGCATCGCCAATCGTGACTTAAAGATTCAGGCTTCATCTTCGCCTGAAAGTTACGCATAACATATTTTTTGTTACGGCATTTTTCTTTCCTTCAAAGATAGATAATCCTATCGCAACATAGTTTCATTACCTACGATCCGCTCGTGCAGGCCGCAACACCGTCTCAGATATCGCATCTCGATCGCGGACCCGTGGCAAGCTCCAGCCGCACCGCAGCTCGCCGCCACCAGCATGCTTTCTCGCCGCGCCTTTATTTTACGCTGGTAACCTGACTTTTTGTGTCAGTGCCATGCGCACCTAATATGTTATATCGTAACGACACCTTTCCCCCTCGTACGCAAAGATATTTTCCCGTCGCGACATAACTTTTCTCGTCTGTGCCTATCTTCATGGTCGTGGTCCCTGCCTCTATCAAGGATAGAATCTTTCTCGTTCAATTGACTCAGGTCGCCGCGACCTAATTTGTTATGTCGCGACACACTTCTTCGTGATTTTGAAGAAACCTCATCAGAATTAGTTTCCACAACCTTCGTCATTATCTATAAACACCAAGATCATAGATCCAAACATCTTTATTTGTCATCCAATGCAAGAACATTTGACATTCTTTGTCAAAACCAGCCGGGCTTCATCCATTAAGAATCTCTTTTTATTGCGACGGGGCTTTTCACGCGACTCCAAACTCTTCTTTTTCAAAGATCTTTTCTATCTCAACAAACTTTTCCATGTCAAGCCGCATCAGAACAAACGAAAGTGTTCCGTCAGAATGTATATTCTCGCCTTCGCTCAATTTTATGTCGTAACACAAAATATCTTGTTCCCAACTGACTTGCATATGTTTTTCCTATTTTCTATCGCGACCTATTGTCTTCTATCGCGACCTAGCTCAATTGTCAACAATTAGATTATGGTGTCATGGCTACGAAAGTCGCTGCCGTGGATATGGTTTCTTCTGGGTAATTGTTTGAGTTTAAGACATGGCCAAATTTCAGTCGCAACATAGATCATCACACTGCTTTGTGCTCTTCTTTCATTGAAATCTCTCCTTTGAATTAATACCACAAAACACAAAGTTTGTAAATATTCCATAATTTGGCATTAAAAAGCTCTAAAAATACTAAAAACAATAAAAAGATTAAAATGTATTTAGCTTTAAGACTATCAAATTCCAAACTTAAAGTTTTGCTTGTCCCCAAGCAAAGAAAATAAGATTTGCTTGTCCTCAAACAATGTAGCTTTATTTTTGGCGATTTTTCTTGCTTTTTGCAGAATCGCACTCGCAATCAGATCAGTCTAGTCATTGGTGTTTAATTCAAATTTGGTTTTTAGTTCAAACCTAAGACAATTTTTCAATTATTGTCACAAATAGACTAATGAATTTTAAAATGTAAACAATCTGTAAACTAATTAATCCTAATCAGGTAGTGTGACGTTTTCTTTCCTTCCTCCAACAAAAGATTAGCACCTTCCCACTCGCACATTAATTGTAATTTCTTTTAACTCCTCAAAGTCTCATATGCTTGTTTTTTATATTAGTCCCACTATGTGTGCATAAGTACCACTCTGGGCATCGACCAGTCTTTAGCCGTAGTTCGTCTGGGTAATTAGGTAGATAAGTGGAGAGTTTAGGCTAAAAATTTACCTAGGTTCCACTCTTCAAGTGTGTATCTTTGCCTCTATCCTTCATCCTTTTCCTTTCTACTAATGTCTGAAAATATATTCCCCCAAACTTGTCCTTGATGTATCATACTACCTATTCTCAACTTGGCATCTTTTAGAGAGAAGTATCCTTTCTGCTTTTCTATTTCTTGTCAAATATTTTTAGGATTAGTGCAATGTCTTATCTGCTTAGGCTTTCTACCACTCTTAGAGAACTTTGGGTTAGCAGCCCTACATGCACTGGGCTGGCATTGGGTACTAGGTGCTGAAACACCCCTAAGAACTTAATTGTTCAGCAGAGGAAGGCCACAAAGACAAAACTTAATCCCATTCACAATTTACACTCGACTTCTCCGCATCTTTCCATTTCTTCATTTGTTCTTTTCTTTTTCCATCCTCATTCTGCTTTTCAAATCAAAATAACATTCCCCCAAACTTGTCCTTTTTCTCGTATTTTGAATTTCACAAGAGTCTGGCAAATAGGTAATTCTTTACTATACGATTAGAACAGTGAGTGGTCGAGGCTTTCATTTTCCATGTTTAAAATGAAGAAACTAGACAATCGGGCTCAAACTGAACTAAA